>VXBA01002871.1:115998-184327 GCA_013399895.1 Serilophus lunatus
CCGAATTTTTTTTTTTTCATTTTCACTACACTTGTTATACACTCCAGCACTTTGACAGAATTTTTTCACAACTTAAAATAAATATAGTATCTTTTTATCTTAATAAACATACTACACATATATATCTCTGTGTTACACAAGGAAAGAAATCCACTAACAGCTCAAAATACAACCTATGCAGTGGAACCCACAGAGGCCATGGGTATCAAGCAGTTCCTGTTCAGAAGAAATAATATGTCAGCGAATCCAAACGTGAAATCCTTCTATTTTTTTATATTGGCATCTCATGCATTTCTTCTGGAGCAGCACACAAAGCGAGTGACTGCCAAAGGATTGTTACTTTGAACCTTTCTATTCTGCTACTGAACTTGGCAAAACCCTGTCCCAAAAGTGAAATCAAAGAGTAGTTGAGTTTATGTTTCAAGAAAGAGTATCATTGCCTAACACTAAAAACTTGCAAACATTAAAAAATCATACTTAATAGCTTAGGGAACTTCACTCTCCAGAGAGAAGACAAATAACTCCAAGAGGATTCCAAAGTTATTCAGTAAACAAAACTAGGACTAACATTTTTAAAAGCATAATAACCAAGGAAAAAATAAGCATCACTAGGGACAAGCTGATGTTTCAAGGCACAAGTCACTAGAGCATTTGTACATGAACAAAAACTAGTTACAGCCAAAACTGAAAGTTAATTTGTGCTCATTTCCTTTTTTTGGTTCAAGTCTTGAATCCTAAGAGTCAGTAATAATTATCAACAACCTATAACATGAAGGATAATAAGGTTATTACTTGGACTCGGTGTATGGACTCGGTGGAAGAGATATCTCCAACACTTGTATGGATAAGTTTGCAAATACAGAACTGAGTTCTTCCTACACTACTTTTCCCACCATTATTTTTTACCTTAATGATTTATTATTTTGAAATAAAAAAATTAATTTTTTTACTTTTCCCCCTTATCTTTCATTCCAAGTTTTTCACTGACCCTGTGTGGCCAGTCCTACCTATTTCACTGCAGAGAGTGCTTCCAGTACAAGAGAATGTTTTCAGAAACTTGGCAGCTTTTAAATTTTGGGAAACCATTTTTAAAATAAGGGGAATTCAGAAGATTTTTTACTGATTAGTATCAATCCAGACTGCGTAACAAGGAGCAATTATCTCCAAACTTACAAACTGGAAGTTATAACCAACTCCTGAAGAACACAGGCCTTCACACATGCTGAGTAACAGGAGAACACTACCTGTTAAATCATCATACGGATGGGTTTTGCTGCTTTGCTCTGCATCAGCTCATCCCTCAGAGATTTGAAAAGCCCCACTTGCTTTACCTGCCAGCCACTGCTCAGTGGTTGGATCTCACTGCCCATTACCAGCCCATTACTGGACCATCTCCAGCCTCCACTGAACGAGACTAGTTCCCTCCACAAGGTACCTCCTCTTTTCATCCATAGTTTCTAAATGGGATTTTCGTGATAATCCACCGGAGCTCTGGACAGACTGCCTTAAACATACACCAACCATGACTTGGAACACCATCATCTACAACTGCACAGCTCAATGGCATCAATTATGACATTGCTTCTCCAAAAAGGTGTCAAGGTAGAAGGACTGATGACACAGCTTAAAGGCTACAATGCCCAGAATCTCAGATTAACAGCCTTCCAATCTACCCAGCAGCAGAAAAGATGAACTCAAGTTCTGAAGCAATATGTTCATTTTTAGAGAATTCTATCTATTCTATCAGCATTCTATTGTTTTATCAACATGATCCTATTAAGTACAGCTATGAAAAGTCATGCTTGTGAATAGGTTGTAAGACTTCCCGGAAATCTTAAATCCTGGAGGCAGTTATACATCAGTACCAAACGTAAGTAAAATTGGAAGCCTTACCTAAAAAGAATAAAATGCATCAGAAGGTAGATGTACTGCTTGATACACCAGTCTTGTCCTCTGAAGAAATTTCCTTCAGCCAACAAAAAGAGCGGACTGTCAGGAGTCCTTAGGTGCTATATTTTCCTTGTACTCAGCTAACCTGTCACAAAGACTTACTCCCAAATCTTAGATGGTTTCGTTGCTCTTGATTGTCTCACACGGCCTTCCCTACCCTCAAGAGCTGTTACTCAGATCAAAAATCCCCTCTCCAGGGCAAGTAATTGAGACTTCCCAGACAGGTGAATTCTGTGTTGTACCTGGAAACACCGAGTAAGAATTCGGATGCCAAAAATCACCCACTGCGGCGGCTTCAAAGACACTTCAATGTACACCAAGGCTACACTGTAACAGGACAGGAACTTCATCTGAGCAGAGGGTGCCACAACAAAGACAGTACACAACATATACAGTGTCAGCACCTTTAGATTGCTGCAGCTGCATACAAAGGAAAGCAAAAAGGCCACTAGTCCATACAGTGAATATGGTGTATGCTTTATTCTATTTACAGTACATTTGTTATAAATATAATACATTTCTTCAAAATCTTGAGTAGATTTTTTTTAAAACAGATCAGTTGTTATAGTTACATAATAAAGGAAGTGACAATTTAAATGACAATTGCATGGTTGTGAAATAGTGCATTCTATGTTGAGATGAATGAGAAAATACTCAAATTGGTTCAAGAAACTATTTTTTAACACCTTGGGTTCAACTTTTATGTAAACCTTGAAGGGTCACCAGTTCCCATAAATATGAAAACAGAATTTTAAACTGAAGAACTGAGAATCAGAAATGGATTTGAGAAACCTTAATGAATTTCACAGTAAGGTTGGGATTTATCATGACTAATGGCTTCAGACAGGAAAAAGCCAATGAGGTTTTCTTCCTGAACCATATCCTAATACAGCCACAAATATTAAACACACCATGCTGGAAATTGTAACAGCAGTCAAGCTGCATCTTTGACAGGGCATTGGACATACAAGTCTGTTCAGATCTGGAGTTATTTTGTGTTATGAATATCTTAATTACCAGAGAAGAAATACATTATAAAAGGATAAATGTATTTTCAGTCCAACGTGCATTGCATCGAGAAACAAATTGACAAGTCATCTGAATATTCTGCTATTTTGTTTTCTACACGATCTTTAGTAACAAGTTAGATGTTTGAGGTGCCATTTCAAAAAAACTGCAGCAAAATGTCAACCAGCAAGATAAGAAAAGAATCTCATTTATTTTGTCCTGTAGTGATTTTTCTCAGGAAGTGGTCAGATATTATTGATAATAATCAGTGCAGGCATGGAGTTCTGCTGACTCGTTTCAAACAAAGTAACTTGGTCCACTAGCTTGGCAAATACTCTGGGGGTTCCAAGGTTATAGACACCTGTATGAACGAAGCACGCCTTGAGCTGCAAGCTGTAGACCTCCTGGCTTTTAAGTTGAAGCTTGTACTGTGTTTGCCCAAGCCATGTAAAAGATCCATGTATTTCTAGTGCTTCGGAACTGAAAAACAAGGTAAAAAAGTTATTCTCTCAATTTGAAGCATATATTACAAATTTACAGCACTCCCTCCAACTTCCAGTTTTCCCAAGATGTTGCTTTGCACTGTGTTCATTATTAGCCCCTCACAGTGATATGCTTATTTACACTTCATGAAAACTTCTGAAAGGAAGTTTTCTCGGGTCCTTAAATTACTATTTTGGCAGTCTTTGGATGTAAGAATGCCTACTGCCATTTGTCTTGGATGCCTTGGAAGTTGATGAGTCTTTTGGACTGCCTGCCTACAATCACTGCCTTCCCCAAATGCATCCTGCTTCCAAAAAAAGTCACGCGTCTTCTTTCCTACTACAATCATATCCACACACACCCATCCCCACAAATACGTATAGACTCTGAGACAGTACCTAAGATACTCTTGAGGATATTTATGGATGTCTATCTCCATCCATCAGCTCAGGGTAACTCTGGGTTATAGTATTTCTTCCCAAATACTTGTTAATGTTCTCTGACTCACACTAAAGCTCTTCAGAGTAGCTCTCCCCTTAGCTCACATGAACCATTACAAATCCTTAAAGCATTTCTTTGGTTCCTAATATACTGTACAGTACACTCAACCTTAATTATATATAATGCATAATTATGGATTCCAGGGTATTCTCAGCACACTACATAACCAGCACTAACAACAGATATAGTAACAAGATCCAAACTTGTCACAGTTTAAGGAATTCCTACTCAAGGCATTCTTAGGCCTGTCCCATGAATTAGAGTTAAGTAAGACTACAAGTCACACAGGAATACTCAGAGGTATACACTGCTTTAGTGTACACTTCAGTGTATTTTATCCCATTGATAAATTGGGAGGGGGGATGTAGGGTTTTTGTTTCTTTTTAAAAAGTTTCAAGGTACACCAGTACGCTACCTTTCCAAAGATATGTCTCACCATGCTACAAAACATGACCATCTTGTGAAAAACAACAGATCAGTGAACAGCTTCCTAAACATAACTGAAAAGTAAACCATGCTTAAGTTCTCTGTCCTCCCTTTCTGAACCTGTCTCAGGCTTTTAGTTTCTTACCTGTCTGCATGGACTGTTGGCAAGAAGCCAATGTTTCCCCCCACAACTAATCTCACCTTGATGCCTTCACAATCTTTTTACCCCTCTTTGGTGGTAAGCAGACCAGGTAGAATTATGTCTAAGGGGGCAGAAGGGAGGAAGTGGGGCCACCTGAACTCCACAAGTTGAATGTGCCTTGTTTCAAAAAAAGTGGTAGAATTACAATGGTCTATTGCATATTACAATGGTATATTATGGTACCGAATTCTCTCTCCCATGAAAATACTTTGTAAAATTATTAGTATCAACTCAAACATTTCCTCAATGCTAGTATTTTCAGGCATAATACTACAGTTCTAGGCAAGAACAGTCATAAGAATCAGCTACTAAACCTGAAGTCTTAAAAATCTCCAAGCTTCTATGAAATTTTATACTAATCAAAGTTCCAGAAGGAAGTACTTGAACTTCCAAAGTAGCTTTTTTACAAATTACTCTTTTTAAAGTGACAAAATCCAATAACATATGTTAAATAAAGGTTGCTGAAGCTCCTAGTTCACTACTTGAAAAGCATTTCTACTTTTCTAGAAAAGGACTGCAGAGTTTTAACTATTCAAGAGTCACAAATCAAGGTCCTGTCATATTAAAGTAAAATACAGCATAGACTGAAGACCCTTTATCAACTTTCATTCTTTCAAAGAAGCCACTGTTGAAAAATCCCTACTCTAGATATTCAATATAGTTAAACCAAAAATATTGTTTCACCAGCATTTGCAAATTACCTGGTTTTATGCCGCAAATCAATCATCACATCCACAACAGCCTGGGAACAATTGGAAAGTAAGAGCGTGACAGGAACCAGACAGAGGCTGCAAAGAAAAATAGTTTCATAGCAAAGGAAAAGAGTTTTACTTTGGACAGTCTTAATTATAGTATTAAATATTTAAAATGAATTTCCAGTAACACAGAATTAACATGTAGTTGTCAATTATGCAACAGTCAGAGAGTCTATGTAGCAAAATAACCACTTTCATTGACTAGAACTACTTATAGTAAAAGCTGTCAATTAAGACAAACAGCATTGCCTCATTTGAGCCAAATGAAGCTTGCTACTATCTCCCCTCATCCAGCTGAGAAAGGCTAGCAAAAGGACAAATACCACCTCAATTTACAGGAAATCTACTTTTATGGAAAGAGGCCTTTCAGGATGGGATTGGCATGCTGGACCATGTTTTCCCTGAACTGCTGGTTGGCACATTTTGACTGGATGTTTTTCTTCTGCACTGCATCCTGCAGAATTTCTGGCTCTGGGACTAAAGTTGTAGTCTGAACAGTGCCCAAGCAGAACAGACAGCACATGAACACTTGGTCTTAATGTAAGCCTTTACCCTCAACAAAACTCATACAGTTAATTGATACCATTGGTATCACTGCTTTTACAAATAATGCTGCAGCAAGAAAGACCCCAAGATACTGAAAGGCAGAAACACCAATTACTGCAACTGAAACAGCTCTATGTATTCAGCAAGTGATTCATGTCACTGTTGTGTCCTTGCCACTGCTTAACAGTTTAAATATCCTACACTTGACTTACAAGAAAAGAACAATTAGCAACTATAACCAATAAGAGATGAATGTCTTACAGGAATAATGCATACCTTGCAAATGTCATTAAAATACACCACTTTATAAAACATTTAAATATTTGATTTTAGAAAGAAAGAAATCTCTTTCCTTTGGCAACTTACACTAACTGCAATGTTAGAAAATGATACAGTAGAGTTTTCAGATAAAACAACTCAGACCTAAATAGTTTCATGTACATGTTTCAAGGACAACTTATTTTATGTCTGGAAATTCATCCAGGGGGCTTTGTTCATATAATTCAGATTTTAAAAGACCCATGTGTTTTACATGCTCCAACTAATTCACTCTAGCAGTATGCTTTTTGACAGAGGTTAATTATGATATTCTTTCAGGAGACAAGCCCCAGTGATCTGAACTACCATAAGTCCTCCTTGTGACACAAATCAGAACCATGTGCAGCTAATCTTGGCAAGCCAGATGCTGTAGACATAACAGTTCTTTTGACCTAAAACTGCCTCTGACTTTCTGTCTAGCTTCTCAAAGAATTCATACTGTATACTCTGATAACAAAAATAAACACAAAGGGAGCAGACTATTTTTCTTTCAGTAAGTTTGATAACATTACTTGTTAACATTGAAACTATGAGCTGTGGTATTACAGCCCTTTTTTTTTTTTAACATGAAACTTTCATTTTATCTATAAAACTCTGAAGCAGTGAGTAAAATTGAGCAAGATTTCACCCTGGCATACCAGACTTCTTTACCATAAGTCCATTTGAGATGCCATGTAGGTTATGTCCAATTCACAGTATTTCTAAAGTTTCTAAAGAAAATGTTCCACTAACCTTTTTTGATGAAAAGAATGATTGAAAGACTCTGGATAGTGAAGACTTGTCTTAATGAGATTAGAAAGCTGCTCTGGTGTTGGTCTTGCAGGTACTGGTGTGCTTTCTGGTCGAAAAAACTTCAAGAGAACCGTTTCTGGTAGTTCCTGAAACACAAATTCAGAAGAACATTCATAATAGTGACACAAGGTACAAGAAACCCAGCCACAGAGCTACGATATTCCATCATGAACTGCAGCTCATAGGGGAAACAAGTCTACAGCATCGTAAAGCCTACTTTTTTTCCAAGGTGTTTAAGCATGCTGGATGAGGAACAGATATGATTTATCTATTACATTCTTTGGGGACAAATTTCACAGCTGATTGTGAAAACACTATCTGTGCAAGTTTCACAAAAGTACGCTACTGTTGCAGTGGTTTGTTCGTGTTTGATTTTGGCTTATTCCTAGCAAAAAGGGACAACATTTACACATTCCCTCTTCAGCAGCTGCACCTAATAACAACAAAAAAACCCTATTACCCCCCTGGGAAGTTCACAACAGCAAAGGCAATGCACAAATTTTCCATAACAGATCCAAAGTAAAGCAAACAAGTTTTTAGGAACGTGTCAACACTGACAAAAGAATAAAACAGAGTACCTTCAAAATTGCATAAGAAGCACTTGCAGGTAAGAAAGTTACCTTTGTCCCCAGCTGAAAGGCCAAGACAAGCACTGACACACTACTCAGGATTCACCCCTAACCCTGTGGGCAGAATCAGTCCCTGAAGCAGAAGAAATCAAGCAATACACAAAGTTCCAACACCAAATGGGGCAACCAAGATGCATTTGGTGCAGCATTTCTGTCCAACATCATCTAAACTGTTTTGTGACCAGGATTTGCTCAGGAAGGAGCTGCCTTTTAGTATTCCCTTATGAATCTATTCTACAAAAAGTCCATCTTTAAAAGAAAAAAAGAATTTGCAGCCATAAGAGTGTCTGGCTACTAAAAGTGTGTGAAATGAGATTTTTTAATAGCTACCAAGAAGTCAGTCCAGTGTATTTAAGTAATACTTTTCCTAAAAAGTACAATTTATCACCCTTTAAGTTGAAAAAAAACACTACAGGCAATAAAACCTGACTTAACACACTGGGCATTCTGCAATGTGTGTGAACATATTAGTTGCTGTTTGTCTGTGCTGGTAATACCAGGAAGACACCTAATGTTATACCATGCTGGCAATTCTCTCCTTCAGAAGGAAGAGCAGTTCTTTTAAAACATAATGTCAGAAGGAAAAACGGCATTTCACAGTAACGACAAAATATATTTTCAGTATTGAATGAATTTGGTGTTTTCACCCTACCCCCTATGGGTATCTAATGATGAAAACTGACAGCATGAAACAAAGATTATAGTTTTTCATTTAAATTGGTCTTTCCCCTCAAATTAGAGTCCAATCAATTATTCAAGGCTGTCTTCAACCACATATCAATACCCTACATACTATAGTTTGCCCTAAAGTCAATTACCTGTTCCAAGTCCTCCCAATCAGAATTCCCGAGTATTTTTTTAAAACCCTACAAAAGACAAATACGAATATTTATCTATACAAATAGACAAGAACACCATGAAATGCAGCAGGAACATTTACTGGTTTAAGTGCAGAGTGCCATTACTATTTCAAACCTTTAGTTCTAATATCATACTACCGGAAAAGGACTGGAAAGCAGTAAGATTAACCATTTACCATCAGAGCTAAAACTTAATTCCAGCCAGCTCCTGGGTGTCAGAGTCACAAAAGATATCTGTCTACAAGTTCAGCTGCTCAAAACCTAGATTTTTGTGATTGTGTATCTAGAACAAAGACTAAGAGATGACATTTAGTACATAGTTCTCTTATCTAATGGCTCAGGAAAGAATTAAGCACTTCCCAATTAACCACGAAGATGGGCACACACATTAGGGAGCTCCCTAGAGAGTTAAAAGAGCATTTAAATTCTTGCCCTACTCTGGAGCTTGTGAAATTAGAAACAGAAGTAACTACTTGGGCAGCTCAACCCTCCCTTCAACAATAAACACCAAGCAGTAACAGCCTCAAAACTTGTGGTTATTTATACTTAGAAACAAAGCAAAAAAACACCAAAGAATTAAACAGGTGATATTTTGCTGCTGAACCCTTAGAATATCAGCCCAAATGGAATACTGCCATTGTCTTTTAAAAGGCAAAAAAAAAAAAAGTGGTGACACTCAAGTCTGCTCGGCAGGCACACTGTGGTTCCTTGCAGAGTCTCGAGAAGTGTCATGAGCTCCAGTAGACAGCAAGCACCATACAGTGCATACAAGAAAGCCACATCAATCACAGTTAAAAATAAGATAATAGTAATTTGAGTGTCCCACCTATACATACTGGTAGAGGTAGAGAGGATTGACTGGAAGAGATTCTGTCATGACAAGAGACTGGAAGAAGAGTGTGTGTTTTTATTACTGTTTTAAGCTTTTTGGGTTTTGATTAGGAACATGGAACAGGCATTAGCACCAGGACTACACTGCTCCTCAGTTACCTTTCAAAAGCTACAAACTGCAACTGGTGCTAGGAAAATTGTTTCTATTTTCAGAAAGCTTCCTGTTGCCCAAAGCCATTTACAAAGGCCAGCTTCAAACAAATACACAAACCTAGACACAAACTTGTAGTTTCAAGTAGAATAACTGCAATGTCTTCATTCATCTGGTAGTTACAAAACAAGTCAGGACCTTCAGAGTCTGATCTTTTGCTACTTTGAAATAATTATATATCTTCCCTAGGTATACTTTCAGTCATTTGGATTGGTTTCAAATCTCTCCTGCAACTACACTTAGTCCATCAATGGGTAAAGCAGCAGATCAAATGTTTCAGCTATTTGGAATATTTCATTCATGACAATAAATAAAATAAGCCACTCCTCCCACTCCTCTGCTACATTAACAGAGTAAAACAACGTGTATTTCAGTTCTTGATGTTTACTACCCTTAAGAACTTCGCTTTCCCTCCACCACCAAGCTAGTTTAAAGAAAGCCTTAAATGCATTCCAACAATCTGTTTGATTCAAGCATCCCTTCCCACATATTCTGTAAAAAAATAAATCCCGAACTAGAACAAGATGTCACTTCCAGTAATTCACTGCTAGGAAAAACAGAGTTATTTAAACCCTACCCTCTCCTACATTTCAAAAACTACTACTTCCAAGCCAACTGTTGCTGACTCACTAAGTTGCATCTATTTTAAGAAACAGTGCTACCAAAAATCATCCTCTCTGAAGTGAAACACTGCCAAAAAACCTGCATCCATGCTGTATACATTTTATGAATGTTACTCTGGGTTAGCTAGCACTAGTCTAATACACAGGGCTGAATAACCAGCCCTGACGCAGATCATGTGCAGACATGGAAGTTATCCACTTTCTGCATTACAAGACTATTTCACAATAAAAACAGAGAGTTGAAAAGAGAACAGTACCTTAAACAACAATGTAAAACAGACTCAGACACTATCTCATCTACACCTCAGTCAAAACTCAGCTTACACTCACATGCTAATCTGTTTCCGAAGGATGGATGCTATTACCAACATGCTGACACTCCAATGATAAGCCTCTAGGCTGCTTCTACATTCCATCACTGTGAAGTTGTTACAAATCAGAAGTGTGACAAATGCTCCGGTATCACACCATTACGTCCATCCCACCACATTACACTGCACTTCTCCTTTAGAATATTTTAGATTGAATACATCAGATGAGAAAAACAGAGAAAATAATATTGATCAACAACCCTGACTGTGACTCGATATTTAATGCATTTCCAGTTTTTGTCCTTCCACTAAGTTAAGGCAGAGAGGTCAAGAATACCTGTATTCACATGCAATAAACTAACCCTGAGTTAAAACTGATTTTTAAAAACAAATTTCAGGAGAAAACAGAACCTATAGCAGTATCATTCTCAAAATAACAAACAAAAACAAAACACAAAAAACACAACTCCCCCACAACTAAACAAAAAACCCACCACAAACCAACAAAACAAAAAATCCATACAAACAAAACCACCTCATAACCTAGTCATGAATTACAAACATGCAGCTCATTTTTGTTAGTCAGGCTTTTATTACTTGGGCTGCAGATCTATTCAGAACTATTCACTTAACTTTATTCTTCGCATACTGTTGCCTTTGACTATCACATCTAGCACTTTGTGGGCCCTTTGGTGTCTCTGATTCAAAGCAACAGAGTTGGCATTTTGCCCCACCTTTAGAAAAAGGACATTATTTTCAAAAATGCAAGTGAGAGTAAGATGGGAAGTTAATGTTTTCCATAATATTCCTAGAGCTGTCTATATGAAACAAATAAAGAATATTAGCCCTGCTAAAGCAGGAGTGTTCCTTCAGCACACTATGTGATTTCAAACTTCTAGAGCAAAGATGTAAAGTAGTTCACCTCATTACCTGGTAAGTCTACTGTGCCTAGTAACCTGTGCTCCAAAGCACTGTCATTTAGTTAAAAAAAGTTAAAGTCATAGTTATTGTCTTCACTAACAACAAAAAAAGCTTAGAATTCATAATTCTATTTTGAATAAACGTGGCAAGAAAATGAAGCACTTACATTTGAGCATCCAAGAACTTGCATAGAATTTTACCGCTACTTACTTTTTATGCGGGTACATGCAGAAATTTTAGCCAGAATAATATTTTAATCCTTCTCCAAGCACCACAACCAGAGGTTTTATCTTGATCTTACCAAGTACTACAGCAAGCTATGTTACTGAAATACAAGAATTACTGAATCCTGTTGTCTGTTCCACATCCCTGTTGTATGCATTACGTGTCCCACAATGAAGCACGCAGATGTAACCACCCAACCCTCCATCTCAGTCAGCAGTCTAGCGTGTTACCTTACTCATAGAATGAAGATGACTTTGTACCGATGCACACCACTGCCCATCTACCAGCCACTGCTGAACTTAAAATATAACAGTGTCAAAGAGTATCAATCTCCCATTCCTCACCACAGTGCTTTACTGCAGCTTTGTTTCCCTGAACAGTAGTAGAAGCTTTTATAAATCCAAACTACATCTTTAAAAGTTGGAAAAAATTAATTTGAGATACACCATAATCGACAAGGCAGCAGAAGCCAACTAATACAGAGAATGTAATCAAAGTATAAAGTAAGATATCTCAATTTGTTCAATGTAGTTATTTAATTAATCTAAGATCTAAGTCATTTCTCAGAGGACTAAAGAAATAAAGTGGGTTCAGAGAGAAATCTTATTCATGTTTCTTCCATGTCCATTGTGAGCCTATTCTTGGTTGGGGATAGTTGAGTCAAACAGACAAAATTTTTTTGATGGATACAACAGCATGGTGAGGAGACACTTAAGGAGAAAGTCACTGTACAGGAGCAATAAACAGAACTCAGCAAGAAATGGAGAGAGTGCACTCTTGCATCCTAGGTGACACCTTGTTCAGAATTTACACATTAATTTATTTTTTCAGATCTGAGCAGCCCTCTATCACTTATAAACCGGTAACCAGAATGTGCCGGTAAAAAGCACGCACCTCCATCTCCCTCTGCTGTCGAGTCCTCAGAAAACAACTAACTTCTACACTATCAGCACCAGGCATTCAGGAACAGTCTAGCATAGGCTTTCCAACTCTATTTGTGACTGAGAGAATAAATACAAGACAAAATTATATACTGAAAATGTTAAATCAGAAGTTTGGATTGGGGACCACCCCTTCCTCCCAGGTTTTCAGTCATGTCTTACTTCAATGCAAGAGCAAGATAATTCAAAGACAATATGCAATTCTTAAGAGATTAAAACTTATGTTCTTTAGCTAGTCTCATTTAATCCTATTTGGGGATTCCTTCATTTCTGAAATATAGTGAACAAAGCAAACAGCTGCAAAGCCTCACATTTTTTCATTTGTTATACTCACCTCCTACCTCAGAGTGGTTTATCTGCTCTCCTCACAATAGTCTCAATTAGAAAAAAAAATAGTATTTGAGCATATGAAATTTCTCATTTCTTAGCAATTCTGGAGATTAAAGGCTCTTAAAATGCAAGGTAAATCTAGGTTTTGGTTACCATGAAGGTATAGAATTCACGTGTTTATTAAAAACAACCACCATTACTCTTATACTGAATTTCAACTGTACCACAATGCAGATGCTTTTTTGCTTCCAACCAAGGTAAAGAATGATTCCAAGCCCGTATGTTCCTTATGCTGACAAAAGTGAACTCAATAATCAATGTAGAATCTATTTGAATGTTGTTGTAATAAAAATTGATGAAAGACTATAGACAGAGAATGCTGATACAGAAACACGGATTCCTCAAAAAAAACTCAGGGTACATATAGATCCTCCTTGTCAGTGGTGGCAGGATTAACTTCTTTTAGTTTGAAACTGAATTTAACGCAGACAAATAGAGTTCCAGTGAAGTCAACAAATGCAAATTTTTACACATGGCATGTTCAGTCATTTGTTTATTTCTGGATGTAGATGTGGATAGTTTCTATTTTCTCTTCCCACTCATTTGTGGGAACCAGACCCCAAAGAGATCAGAAGTTGAAGTTCACAGTATCTCCTCTCCTAACTTTAGGTGTCTACACTGTGATCTACTGTTCTACATACACCAACAATACCAGAGGAGGCCATTGTCATTAGACTTTTGTACTGCTGAGCATAACTTGAGCCCATGCGCACAAATTCCCTTTTATTTCATAGTACAAAGAACTAAATGGAAAAAAGTATCTTAATGTACAAATACTTAAAGGTTTATGAACCAAAGGTAAGCGCACAGCTTCAGAGTAATTTACTACTTTCATTATAGCATGGTATTTATAGAAAGATAGATTTTTTCTCATATTGTTTACTTGACAAAATTAAAATACAGTACTATTTGCTGCAACTGTAAGAGCTTACTAAAAGCTATATATTGTTTACAATAGTGGTAAAAACAAAAGAATGGCACCAAACAAGAAAAAACAGCAATGTACTCCTCAGCAGAAGACTAAACAAGTGCAAGACTTACTTTATTTCGCACATCAGACTTCTTCACTCACATAAAGTGAACTTAACAGAGAAGTTTCTGTAAAAACATCTATGCAACTTCCCTAGTTGTTACCAATTTATGTACCAGAAGACATCCGTCATTTTCTTACGGATGCTGTTTATCAATCAAAATGGCTATAAAACTTCACCATTTTGCTATTAACTGTTATGAAACAATCATTACCTTTAGTATTATCAAGATTCTAGAAATACCACACAACAATTTTCTCCAACAACTGCACAGTAATATACTTATTTATATATTGCTTCTCATCTTTAAACCGAGCCTAGAGTCTTTCAATACAGAAGACTAATCCAATCTGAAGTCAGTCTGAATTATTTAATAATAACACATATCTGATGCTAGACTCTACAAAAGCTTCCACTTACATACACAGGAATTCATTAAATCCACTTTGAGAAAGAAGCAACTGTAATGAAAAACTTCACATTACCTGCTTCTGAGGAAATGAAAAAGCCTCCTTCCCAACTGTGTTAAGGGCAACGTGATGCTGGCCTTCCAAAATAAGCTGCTTGTTGTCTTCCACAACATATGCCTACAGAACACAATATGAAGACATCTGCAGATCAGAAACTATCGTAAGTTCCATAATACAGAATTACTGACTTCCCCCTAACTCAAGTGGAACATGCTGTACTGTTCAAAAACTAGAGGCTAGCATGACATATTTATGCCAATTTTCACTACTTAATATTTGCATTCTGGTAAATGAGATCCTTTCCTTCAAAGCAGACTGAGTCACTCATAGTTCTGTACAAGCAAGCATTAGCAAACCTCTTGGTTTAACATTTTGTAACCTTCTCTTTTAAGATAACTTACTCTGGATGCACCCAGTTCTTGTAATGTAAAACCAACTGAGGATACTTGTTACAGCAATAGATACTAAGACTGTCCTTGCTTATTGCACCATTTCAGTTCATTTGCCTGTTTTTGGAAAAAACCCTCACCCATAAGTTTCACATGCATATGCTTGAAAGTTCAAGATACCATATTAAATTATTTTCCAACAGTAATGTTTCATGGCCAAATATCCACAAAGGCCACAACCATACATACCTTCCACAGTACTACAATGTTCAAATCGACTTCACTGCATCTTTGTATCAATCTGACTGTCTTATCAAAGGATTGCTTTGCTGCCCTTTGAGATGCATGAGAATGAGACTGCACATGTGTTCTTTTAAATTCAGAGGATAAGCTTTGGAAAAAAAAGTCTGCACAAGGGCTGGCTGAACTTATTATCTACAAGAAAAAAAAAAACAAGAAAGTTTTCAGAACAGGATGAAAGCTCATAAGTTGCTCTAACAGAGCCCACCATTGTAATGTTTCTCACTTTGCTTCCCTTTGCAAACCTACTGGATGCCAGACACCTTGGCTTCCATGCTTGACCTGTTAAGAGATCAGCCCTGTCTAAAGGGCTGTGTCAAGTTAACACAGGGAAACAGAACTATAATTTACTGGTTTAAAACTACAAATGCCAAACTTGGAAATAAGGGATTTGATTATTACCACAAAGCAGCCTGCTGTGATACATCAAGTGTAGTAGAGAGCCAACACATCCAGCTAACTCATATGCAAGTCATTCTTGCTTATTAATATTTTCCTCAGGTTAAACAGAACTATTTAAGTTAGAAGCATACATTTTGCTAGCAAAAGCACAGACAATAGATTGCACAGCACATCCCCTGCATGTAAGTGGCACAAACAGAAGCACTGTGCTGTTTGTCACCATTTGTGCCAAGCTCTTCCAATACCAAAAGCTTGGTAAGGAAAGTGGTTTTGAAGAGCGACAGCAATGCTACTGTCCTCTGTTGGAGATAACAGGATAAGTATAAAACTTTACCTTCCCAACCCCTCCCTTTCAAAAATGTTACCTTTTCCATAATATGCTGCTGCAGAGCTGCTAATTATTGCATGAGCAGAATACCAATACCCAAAGAAACAATCTGCTTTTGGAGTAACTGCCCAGAAGAGGGGGCCCCTTCTCCATCCCCCAGTTGTAATAAAATAAGTCTCCAAGGATGTCAAAGTTCATGCAGCTCAGATTCCAGCTTCAAAAATGCAAAGAGGGATCATCTACCTTAGATTTTTAGTCCTAACCTCAATTTATATGCCTATGAAACAAGATGGCACCGAATTTATTTTCTTTGGCTTTTACAAGCTGAAAACATATAGGAAAAACCTACACTCAGCATAAAACAAACAAGCTGACATTCAGCTAACTAAATCCACTATGTAGATTTCTGGTTTGATGTAAATGACTTACTTCCCTCAGGTTTTGGAAAACTATTTGCTGTACCAAGATCCTTTGCTAAAAGGATTCTTTAAGACAACAACTGTATGCTTAAAAAAAGGTAAGAACTGCATGGTAGTCTTAGAGTCATAAACATCAAAAAACCCCAAAGATTCCTTTAACAGTCTGTAACCTACGATAGTAGTTTTGCACATCCGGTGCCAACATAGCTCCATTTTTAAAAATAAGGTGTAGATTTTTTGTCTTACTAAAAATGTAATTAGGAAGAAGTACCTGACATCCACAGACCTCTACTAGAAAACTAGAGGGCTGGGATATATTTAAAATAATAGCTCCAAACAGCTGAAAAGGAAGGAAAAGCATTAGCAGAAAAGCTAGCACTGCAATGTGATCCCAAAGTAGTTCAAGAGTGGAGTTGGGGTCCTAAAAGTCATAACTAGATACTAGCCTACGCTACCTTACCTTCTTCTTCAGAGGGAGAAGAAAAAAAAAACAAAACAACAAAACAGAGCTGACCTAGGAGCTGAAAACTTTTTGACACACAAAAAACTCAACTTTCCAACAATGAAAGCACTGCACACATTTTTTGAATTTTAAAAAAGGCTTTCACTGGGATACCTTCACATGACAGGGATACTCTGCACAAGATAAAATATGCAGTGGTACCCATTCACATACCTGTTCATTTCCAAAGACAATGTCTGCAAATGTGTAATTGTCTAAGGGATAAAAAGAGAAGGCATTGTTTTAGCTTCATGAGAAGTCACAACTTCAGCATACAGTGTCCCAAGATTATTTTCTCCAAAAAGTTGTCATATTCAGGAAAGAACATACCTTCTGAGTTTTTGCATCTGACTGCTTTAAAACATAATTTCGCTCTCTCTCTGCTAGCAAGTTTAGTATCTGAAAGAAAAAGGTTACAAGATATTTTTTCCCCTCAGCATAATCAGAGTCCCTTAGACAAAAGCCAGCCTTGAACATTCATCATTGTGTTTCCTATTTGTGATACTCAACAAGCATAATTAATCAGACACAGCAACCATACAGTAGAAAAGAAGAGAGATCTTCTGCTAACCTCTTACATGTACTTCTAGAGCAGGAAGTGAATCATAATACATAAAGGAGAAGCAGACAAAAAAGGAAGGAACAGAAGACAAAAAAATTCAGTTTACCATCTGACTGCTTCACCCTCAACATTAATACAAGATGAATATGTGTTTTTATGTACTTAAAAATAAGGATAATGTCAGCACATAAGGTAACATTTGTTAGATACAGTAACAGAGCCTTTGGGGGTTTTTGTCTGGGATATGCAGCCTTGTCAACAACTAGCAGCTTGCATTAGCTAAGGCAGGACACAGCACTAGTAATTCTGGTGTATTACTAATAACTGAATAGAAGATCTGTCAAATATATTATCAGTTAAATTTAGCACTGACATAATTAATTAAAAGTAAAGGGACAAACACATTCCTTGTGAGACTTGAATTTTGTAACATCACAGAAATAATTTACCCATAAGTTAAGCTCATTTTTAAAATTAATCAAATCTGAGAAAGTTATCTCTCAATATACTTTTCATGAAACATAAACAAAAGAAGGGCTTTAGTATGTTTGAAGTGGACATGAAATTTATAGAAATGAATTATTCTGAAAGCCAAATTCAGCTCCTTCTAAGACTCTTAAGTATTCTTATCAGGCAAGACTTGTCATCATTGTGGTGATAAAGATACACACCTTTGTCTCCAGAGATGTTGACAGATTTTTGAAGCTTCCAGTGCTTGCTATTACTTGAAACTTGAACTATATGAAATTCCTTCACTCCAGTCTCACTCTAAGGAAGAGACAAAAACTAGGTCAAACAAGACCAACCACAACTGTGATGTGCTACACTGCACAGCTAAGTGTCCACTGCAAGGTAGTTCTGTCAGAATCTTAATTTAACTCTTAATTTACACCACCCATAACACAGTACTAAGAGACAAGGGGAGATTTAAGAGCCACTATGATGTAAAACAACAGTCCCAGCTCAGAACAACTTCCAATTCCAGTAAACAAAGCCACATGAAGAAGAAATAAAGATTCCCCAGAAAAATATCCACAAAGTAATGCTCCAGATTAAGACAACTTTAACAACACTTGAGTTTTAGAACTCCAATGCACAACACTGTCTGCAAGATCACTGAGAAACTAAGACTGCTTTAGGAACACTGCTAGGTCATTAATCCTAGAAATCCAGTATTTATTTATTTATTTTGGTCTTACATATAATCACAACGAAATGTAGCTTGCAGAGTTGGTTTCCTTTCTTATAAAGAGTGAGGTGGTAGTAGAAAACCAAGCCTCACGCTGTTGAAATGGGAAGTACTTTATAAAAACATTCCTTCCTCCTTAAAGGAGTGGACAATACTCACAGAGTGCACATATCTTTAAAATAAAACAACGATGATTCAGCTGCCAACTACAAGTCAAGGAACTCTAGGAATAGAGAGGATTCAACTACCTTGCTTTGTGATTGAAAAAATGGGAGCAGTTTTACAAAAAAAAAAGTAAACTAATCTTAGCACGGTATGAAATAGTTTCATCTGCTTTACTAAATCAACAGATCACAATAAATGTATCTGTATTTGGATTGTATTAGCAAAAATGTCTTCAGATTTTGGTGACAAAAAACAGAAACTTTGACATTGCCATACAGTTTCCACTGAAAGGCTGCAGGGAGCACAGACTGTCTCATTCAGAACTACTCTGGAATCATCAACAATTATCTGTTTGGAATAAATCTTTCCAAAAGAGACTTTAAACTATAGTTCTGAAATGTTATTAGGACAGCAGACTTCAGAGAGTTGAGACGTAACAACATCAGTGCTCTTTCCAACAAATATGCAAGTTTATTCAGCATTTGCAAAGTTGCTGTAAAAAAATCTTTTACTTGAATCTTAGGTCCAGTGGTGACACACATCTGCTGAGCTTCAGAACAGTATTAACAGAAGTAAGAACTTACAGTATTGATATTTTCTACATCCACAAACACCAGCATGTTGTTCCCTCTGCCTTCTTCATCTCCAAGTGCATTACTCCTGCAGACAGTAGCTCGAATATGCAGAGACCGGCTGGTACAAATAACTGCAGTGTGCCTTAATACTCTATGACTAGGGAAGGGAGAAAGGCAGGGAGAGAAGGAAAAAAGAAAAAGACAACATTCAGAACAACCAGGAATACTGTCCAGAATATGACATCAAGAAATTTGGCTTTTATGTTTATCAATATTAAGGCCATTAGACAATTTATTCATTTCAACGGCCAAAGATTTCTTTTAGCTGCATACCAAAATTATATGTTTTTTTTAAACAATCATGCTGCAAGGGTAGGTGTTGTTCAAGCACAGTCTAGTAGCCAGTATAAAACAGAGAAAAAAGCTCATTTGTTACCATGATGAAAAATGTATCACAAATATTACAGATGTAAGTCAACTGGCACAATGAATACAAGCAGACACATACTGGCACAGGAGTATCATTAAGCTCTGTAATAGCACCACATGCTCTGGAAAATAGTCCTTGAGTAAATAAGCCATAGAAGGCTCACTAGTTAGCCATATCTCTTGCATAAGCTTTACTAAAAAGCACTTAAAACACAATTACATTCAACAAATTCCCCTGAACCCTAACTTCCACATGGAAACATTTTAGAGGCATGTAAAACTTTGATATGCACTACCTACTAAATATGTTGAAACATCATGTGGATATTTGTTTTGGGAGGGAAAAATCTTCCTAAACTCTACTCCATAGGTCACTATCTACAAAATAAACTTTTCAGTTAATATTCAAACATACAGGTGTCTATATAGCTTTCAGGTAGCACAAATTAATAAATTTGAACACGTAAAACCTACATTGTGTCTACAAGGGACATTGTTAAACCAGAGCACTTTGCTTAAGATCCTCTCAGAACTTCAGTGCAGTAGGGAACAAATATATTCCCCAAACAATCACCTTCCATCTCTCCAATACCTCAATTTCTGAATATTATGAGGAGAAATTAGCTCTACATTCTAAGGGTATGAAACCCCTATTCCTATAAACTACCTTAAAGCCAAATGAAGAGTTAACATTGGTATTTCAGAAGCTGCAGAAAAATCTAAATGAAGGTGCACTTGCATTACTTCAATTTCAAGAATATGCTACTGACCCACCCTCTCACCCATCTTCAACTTACTCTGCTTTGGTTTACATTACAGACCAATCTCACAACCCATAAACTGTCTCTCTCTCAGAACTAGCCTAGAAAACAAGCTTCGGCCACAAGAAAACAGTAAGTTCATGTTACTAGAGCTCATCTACAGTATTCCTGCTCCCCACCATCATCCCAAGTAGCACAGGCAGCACGTGCTGGTTTTGGCTGTGATAGAGGCCATTTTCTTCACAGAAGCTGGCAAGTAGTTATGCTCTGGATTGTGCTGGAAATAGTGCTGGTAACACAAGAATGTTCTTGTTATTGCTCAGGAAGTCTACACAGATTTAGGGCATTTTCAGCTCCCCACCCCATCAGCAAGGAGGCCAAGGCTGCAAAAGAAGGTGGGAGAGGACACAGCTGAGACAGCTGAACAAAACTGACTGAAGGGATATTCCATAGCATATGGACTAAAAACTCAGGAGGAGGAGGAAGGGGGGCCTGTGTCTTCACACATAACTGTTACACATGATGGAGCCCCGCTTTCCTGAAAGTCTGCCTGCCCATGGGGAGTGGTGAATGAATTCCTTGTTTTGTCTTGCTTCCATGCACAGCTTCCATTTTACCTATGGAACTGTCTTTATCTCAACCCACAAGTTTTCTGACTTTTCCTCTTCCAATTCTCTCTGCTATCCCATTGTAGGGGAAATGAACTGTGGAGGGCATCTGGAGCTAAAACACATCACCAAGTCCACTCCTCATAGCCTGCACTGCTTTGTAAGGTGAGCAGAGACATTCTCCAGATAAACAAATCTAGCACACACAGCTCCATAATAAATTTCACTCCCAGGAAATTAAATAGGAATACTTATTAAATCTGTGGCCATTACTCCAAGTAAGCTGAAAACTAGATAAAGCCTGTTGCAACTTTTTCTCAGCTCTAGCTATGAACTCTAACAGGTGGCAACATAAGAACAGTATTTGCAGTACAGTGAAGGAAAAGGGTAAAAAGTCTTCATTTTTGAATTTGGCTGTTAGCTAGGTTTCTGCCATAAAGCTTCCTGAGGCTTCTCTTCACCTTCTGAATAAAAACTTTTGAAAAATATGTTTCTCAAAACAGTTACCTCTTGAGCCTCCTTAGACTCAAGATATGGGTGGGACTTGGGATAAGTGACACAAATTCAACTTGCTACCTTTCAAGCAGATATCAAAGAAAGCATTAATTGTTAACTCACGGTGTCAAACTTGACTGTCCACTCTCTCAAGATGGTCCAAAAAGGAACTATACAAGTCAAATGTGGTATGTTATCCCTCCAAAGAGCATAACTTTCGTTGCAATGCAATTACTAATCAAATTTTAACTAAGAACAAAATCTTTTATTCCAAGTAGACAAGATTTTGTTTTATAGCATACAAAAAAACCTAAATCATGACTTTTCACCCTATGTCTCAGAAGACTGTGCTTCCAGAGAAACTAAATACAAACAAAGTTGGTATTAACAGAATGCCATTAACCCTCCATCTCTCAAATTATTTTAATAATCCCTTCAATGGAAGCAGTGTAGGCTATCTAATTTCATATGGAAATTAGATCATATAGTCGAAAAAATATTGCTTAGAACAGCAGATAACAGGCCATTTTTACATCATCACCGCAACGGGGAGAAACTCAGTAAGAGTTACTTCTAGGGCTGCAATGTTCATAATGTGTCAAGCAAACATGACAGAAAACAGAGATAAAAATACTTACCACAATTTTGAGTGTCTTTTAATACTTTCGTAGTAAAACAAGAAGTTAATTTCGTGAACACCTTCTTCATCTGGTCCCCGTAACCACATTGGCAGCTGCACTGAAGCCCCAGGAAGAAGAACAGCATCAGGAAGTGGAACTTGTATTACTTCAGGTGAGCCTCCTGTGCCAACCCCAAAGTCTGCAGAAGAAGCTGAAGACAGCAGTGCTGTTCGCACCGAGGTAGGATCTGTCACAACAGTCTTGTAAGCACTACAGTTCTCAGAGGCTGAAGGACTTAGTGGTGTTAGGACAGCGGTATTTCCACCAAAAGTGAAAAATTCTGGATGCTTGGACACAACCTTCAGTGCTGTGAGAGGACACTTGCTTACGTTCACAAATTCTACATATGCTTTTCTGATTTCTCCACAAAGCAGCCCTGTAGGAAAATTTATAAAGAATACCTGTATGGGAGAGAAAAGGAGAAAGTAAAAGCCTGAACACTCAGCCCAGTTATGAATTGCCCAAAGACCTACATATTCAAACTATACTACTGCCTAGAGATTCCTGAGTAGGAGATGTGGAGAGGGAGGAGTAGATGTCCCTGAAATCCAGTGACAGGACACTAAGGAATGGCTCAAAGCTGTGCCAAGGGAGGTTCAAGCTGGACATTAGGATCCATTTCTTTACAGAGAGGGTGGTCAAACACTGGAAACAGGCTTCCCAGAGAGGTGGGTCGACACCCCAAGCCTGTCAATGTTTAAGAGGCATTTGGACACTGCCCTTAGCATAGCGTAACTTGGTCAGACAGCTGGACTAGATGATCACTGTAGGTCCCCTCCAGCTGAACCATCCCAATCTACAGAGTACTGGCATTAACAAGTTGGTCAGATCATTTTAATAACCCTAGTAAGGAAAAGCACTGTGTTTTAACTAACCAACTGGAGTAACAGTTCTAGATGAATGACAAGAAAACAAAAAAGCTTCTTTCTCCTTTCCCCCCTTGCCTTGAAACCTGGCTACAGAAGCTGTTGCCAACCAAAATTCTGAACAGAATATAGCAACTTCAGACAGGTATTAATTGTGAGGCTTCAAGTTTCACTTGGGAAAAACCCACAGAAGTTTGTCGCTGACATATCAGAAATTACCAGGAAATATTTAAGCATTAACAAAGTCTAAGACTTCATTGTTAGAATTACACTGACAAAGTAAGCATATTCAGGTATTTTGTCAAAACTGCCAACAGAAAGTTGCTACATACCTCCAACAAAGGCATTTCTTCTGTGATAATGGGATCTAAACGTCGATCTGGTCCATATTTAATCGATGTTTTTTCCTCTTTTGTGTTATTAAGTCGAGGCCCTTGGATTTCTAAATCTTGTCGTCCTCGTACAGATAACCCATTGGAAACAAACTTTCCTGAAAAAAAATTTAAACATTCGATTTTTTTTTTAAGTCATTCCTAGTTTTTTTCCTGAGAAGTGATCCAAAGCTCCCTGCCCAATCTCAAAAGTAATTTTGATTTTCCTGTTATTGGGCACATGATTCCTTGATTAAGCAGCATCACTGACAAAGGACTATTCAAAGCTCACTGTCACACATCACACATAGCTACAGGGAGTTCAAACAGCCAGTTATCCACTGTTATGTACTTATTCTGCCCTTCCAACAGTTTGACTACAACTAGCAGGGGGAGTAGCAGACACAGTGCATGAAGGTGATGCATTTATTTCCTCTTCCCATTTCTTCCAAGCTGGAAAAGTCACCCAAAGGATTATTTCCTTCCAAGATAGCCAACTCTCCAAATGTTTTTTATTCAAGAGTTTTCCAGTACGTAGATCAACAAGCTTCATTATTTCTTTCAGAGATATGGTTTAATTCTCATTTCATCTAACAACTAAGCCTTCCTTGTGAGACACAGTTTCAGATGAATGACTCAACAAAACGGATCAAGTAACATGCAATTGATAAATCATTTATACATTAATTTAAATTTGGGAATCTATGGAAAGAACTTCAATGCAAAATTTAGAAAAATGTTGAAAGTTAAAGCAAAAAGACCCAGAAGAAAAACTAACGGCAGGAGCGTCAGTGAAAGTTGTTATAGATTCAACATGGCATAGATGAAGTTTTTACATTTTGATTTTTTTACCTGTTTCCGAATTTCCAGATTTAAAAGGATCAATGAAGTATGGATCTGGCATCCCTCCTCATGGGATCCCTACCGGTGCCAATTCACTTTTTTCCCCATTTCAGTTGTTTCCCTTCTTTTTACATCCTTACCTGACAGAAGGCCTGGCATCGTGATAGCCAAACATTAAACACTAGAATTTAGTTCTGCTGCAGAAGCCATGTCTCCCTCTTCCAGAGACACACAACTCGAGGTAATAATACACTTACCTGTCTGTAATCCAATAGAAGGATCTATCCCATCTAATGTCACAGCACCTTGAACAGTGCCAAGATTATAAACGACTCCCAGAATATGTAGCTCCCCTGTTTGATGGGGAAAGAGCTTTAGTCTTGCCTGTGGAGATATGTTAAATTTTTGTTGTTGTTGCTACTAGAAAGAAGTATTATTACATTTAAATGTCCAATTGCTAAACACTCTCACAGCTACATTTACTTCATGGGTGTGCCAGATGTAACTGCAACAGTAACTACAGTTCATTTACTGGATTCAAAATTTCATACACACAGAATTTACTGAAAAGTGCTCACTACATTACGAAAAAATCCTAAAAGTTAATTTTTACTGCTATGAACAGAGGCAGAATCAGACTGGTTAAAGCTGGAATATACCTCTGAAGGTCATCTTGTCCAACTTGCCTGCTCAAGCAGGGCCACCAAGAGTCAGCTGCCCAGGATCACATTCAAATGGCTTTTAACACCACCAGAGATGGAGACTCCACAATCCCTCTGGACAGCCTGTGCTAAGTGCTCATGCACCATCACAGTTAAAAAAAAAAATACCCAACTGTTTCCTGATATTCAGGTAGAGCCTCTTGTACCTACCGCCTCTGATTCTGTCACATCCTCTCTTCAGATATTTATACACACTGATGAGACACATGAGTACTAGAACTTCTAAACCAGTCATGCCTTCTGTAAGTTTAGCATTAAATCCAGATCATAACAAATCTGAATTACACCCTAAAGTTCAACTCTGAAAAGACAATTTTTAAAATAAGGTATAGTACTTACCACTTTTGTCTCCTCACTATTAATTAAAAATTCTGCAATTGCTTCAGTTCCTACCATATCTTCATCACACATTCCCTGAAAAGAAGAAACAGCTTGGTAGATAATACCACTCCTAATCAGAAAAAAAGTGTCGTAAATAGTATTTCCAACACCTTTCCTAAAGTGTTCAAGGGAAAAAAAACAAATAAATGTCAAACTGCAGATAGTTAGGACAAGCAAATGCTGCATGCCCAGCTTTTCAGGATTTCTGGATTAAGAAAGCAGCTTGAGAGCTCACTAAACATTTATTTCAGATACATTTAAGACTCAACACTAAAAATTGGAACCATTCCCAGTCAATTTCACTGATATTCACAGAAGCATTTATCATACCATTAAAGTAGCTGTTCAGATCAGAACAGAAGCGAAAGCGTATGGTAATCCTTGAGACTTAGTTATGTGAAACCAAGTTTATAACTCTGGCAAGCACTTACAGCACCTTTAGAGATCTCTATGTTCCAAATGCTTTAGGCAATAAAAGAAAAATATTTAGGTATTTACTGTAATATTCAGTATTAGAACATATTAAAACTTTAAAACATGGATGTGAGGACAGTCCATCAGAGGTTTTGGCAGTATTAGTTGAAGCAGTAAGTTAAACAGTAGTAAAATTACTCATTTAAAGTATTTAAAATAACTTTTAATACAATCAATTTTCATTTTTTTTCTAATTGAGGTATCAAGATGTTCCTATGCCATATGAGCACAGTTTTTCAGAACACACATTTGACTACTATGTAGAGTAGGTCAAATAAGAAGGTATTTGATCATCTACCTATTGACACTGCAAGTCATTTCTAGAGGTCAAGAGCAGTGTGATTTAAAATAGATGTAGTACACATCCAATGAAATCTTGCAAGTATCTTGTTTTGCATTCAGCTTTACAATACATATTACAGTACGTTTTTTAACTTGGTAGCTTTGTGCCCTACAGATCTAGGAACATCTGAAAGTATAAAAAAATTTCAGTAGCTACTGGTTTTTTCCCTTTTTTTAATTTACACCTAAACCTTAGTATTTAATGCTCATGCTTAAATATTTTCATACTATACAATTTTGAATACTTAATATATACTCCATAACTATAGCTGTTTGGTTTGGGTTGAAAAAGGATGAAGCTTTCCTTACCTGTTCTTTTGTTTCTCCATCACGCTTTGCATTGAAGTCTTTGGGTTGAAACTTCCAGAGCAATGAAAGGTCAGTCAAGAGAAGTGGAACTTTCAGAGGGTTCCGGAAGGACACTTCTACAGTTATTGGCTCTATTAAAAAAGTGCCAGAAAATAATTGCAACAGGCTTTCCCCATCACAATCTGAAGGTTCACTTATCTCAAAGCATTCATGTGCAAACAACTTGCTCAAGAATGTTGGTTCAAATCTACAGTAAGACAGGAAATGCTACACAAATTTAACTCACTTTATTTTTGCAGCATAAAGATCTTAACCTTACCTTCTACCACAGCAAGCGGAAATTTAGAGTTGTCCGAGTAGCGATTTAAACAGAACTGTGTAGGTTGAAAGTTTGAAGGTATTGTTCCTTTATTTATCACAGACACAATCTGCTCCTCGAGTTCCTTCCACTGTTGTGATGATTCTGAGTCATACTCCTGATCCAGACTTACGTGTGTAGCTGCCTGTTTTTCACCTGGTGTGAGTAAGGCAGTCAGAAGATGAGAACAGTGACGTGTAACAGCTGCAACAAGGCTGCACTGCTTTGTTTGGTAAGTATTCTTAGAATATTTTAAGTTCCAATCACCACCATTTTTATGTTACAATTGATTTAAGACAGGGAACTGCAAGATATTTTGAAACACACATATGGGAGGCAATACTGGGAATACTTTTATTATAGTTCTATTTGGAAATTGTGGAATTGTAAGATTTTAGCATGATACAGGGTATACTCACATTACAGCTGAATTTTATGACTACAGCCCCACAGCACGCCCTGGTTTATTTAACAATTTTCCCTCAGCTTTCTTTACATTCAGGAATTGCAGTGGTTCAAACACTTCATCCAAGAGCAAGTTAACTCTAAAGCTAATTTCTAGCATTGCCACTAGTTCCTACCATTTGCTAAACCATTAATAATCCCTTCACGAAGTTCATTACATTCATTTCCAGGTATGAAAAACAGTGGCAGTCAGTTCAACCACACACATGGATTTTGTATTTACACAGGAAATCTGAAGGCATCTAGCAAGAATAAGCTTTTCTTTTAAAAAGTTTAACTTACCCTACCACAGGGGTTTTACATAATAACAGAATTTTTTTAAATGACACCCCAACTCTAGCATATATTTTGGTTTCCTATTAAATAAGGGACTTCAAACTGTTCACATAAAATTTTCTAACCTTCTGCTGGTCTTCGATCATGCCCAAAGAAAACACGGGTTGCTGAGCTGTTAATATATGGCAAAGGAAGCTGTGGTAAGGGACCATCAGGTGATAGCTGGGTTGCATTCTGGAGCAAAGAAGGAAAAAAAAACAAGCAAACAGTGTCATGTCATTATGCAAACACATGGATGCCCGTGGATGTACATTACCAATGGCTGAATGATAAGGAAGCCAAGTCCAAAGCAATTAATGTTTGAATAGGGCGTACTTTCAAAATGGTACAGTTTCCATTAACTGTTTTGACACTATAAAGGAGATTTTTTTTTCCTTCAGTAAGACTTGAAAGTTCATTGAATCTTTATGGAAAAAGGAGAATAATTATTTTCATCCAGCACCCTAATCACTCTTGTGGTTGCATAGCTATTACAAGCTTTATTTGATGGAAAGCTTGACTCTCTAACTCTGAATTCTCTCACCCACTATCCCACCACCATTAGCAAGATTCTCACCACAGCTGCGGACTCAAACACCAGTCTTGTGTAAGGTCTACCATAAATTATCAAACACCACAGAAATTCTCTTTATAAGCTTTAAAATACACTATCTTTCTACACAGGTGCAAGACACATGGTGATGTCAGCAGTAGGTACCCCACAACGTTTATGGTACACTGTAATCCAGAATCACCCATTAGTTTACAGTCAACTCAGTAAGTCACTCAATCTATAAATACACAAAGAATAAAATTCACTGCATGGATGGAGACAGAGCTACCTAGTCTTTATTAAGCATTTATTACCAAAAGTTTCAAAAATAATTATAAATTGATCAAAACAAAACAGATCCACTTCATCTAAAAAAGTACTAAACTATTATAAGCTGCAATTCAGAAATGACCCTTAAGAATACTTCATTTTATATGTTACATTGTTGTAATAGCAACAGATACCAATGCACATCAGTGAAAGTAAGTTTACTGCACATCAGTTTAATGCATATGCAGGTTTTTGAAGGCTGAAGTAAAAATTTAACACATCAGCCAGATAAAAAAACCCCAGCCTGCGACAAAGCACATAAGACAGAAAATCATTTAATGGCTCAACAGAAAACTAGTGGTAATAAAATTACTGATTATTCAAGTAACAAAGACAATAAAGTCATTTACCTTATAAACATAAAGATATTCTCTTAAAAAAGCTCCTTGCTGAGCTGGAGGCTGTTTACTGTCATTGATCAAAATGTGCCTGAAGGCAGAGACAGCGTTGTCCAGCTGACGAAGCGTAAAGGACTGGCGACCAATAGTGAAGTTAATATGGTCTTCCGCAAGAGACCAGCCTTTCCCTTTGTAAACCTGCATGGCTTGACAGTAGCAACGTAAGGCATGTTTTTTCTGCAAGAAAAAATTAGGTAATTTCTCAAATAAATCCATTATCCACCGATTATAACATCATGCAGACTGAACAGTAAATCAGAAGTTGCTGCAATTTTTACCACCACCACCACCCCCCCCCACCATGCTAAGTGTAATGTTTAACTGTACCTTGTAGCACCTGGTCAACACTAATCTAAGCACAGGAGTGTTCTTTCCTATAGTACTGAGCCCAGCCCCCAGATTGAGCGCATGTTTTCAAAGACTAGAGTAACACAAAGCAAGTTAAAAAAGCAAATAACAAGAGAAGATTACTTTTAAAATAGTGCTGTGTTGCTTTAGGACTGACCACTTAAGTCTACAGAGTTCTACTGCCAAGCCTCAGGACATAAGCTAGATTTAACACATTTGATTCCACTCAGTAACTCAACATTCAGTGCGACACACCCAGTCAACTGCTGCTCTGGAGACATCTGGGACAAAATCCATGTCAAGCAAACCAACAAACACAGCCCTACAGAACACCTCCCAGTCATATCAGCCATTGGGAGACAGCTCCCAGTCATTTCACAGTTCCTTTCCTGTACATACATCAGCACCTGGGCATTCAATCCCAAGTTTAGGGACTGTACAGCTGCACAGGCATCAGAAGCTAAGTCTCAGCTTCTCAGAAATGGGAACAATATTCCCTCATTTGCAGCAGTAATGGGAAAAAAATATCTAGGATGTGTTCAAATTGGCATGGTCATGGCAGAAGAGTGCAAACAACAAATCCTTAACATCAGTACATACTAATGACACTTCAAAATATGTTATTATAGTAGGCAGCTAAGCAGCCCAGCTGACTTATCTTCAGCAGCATTTTGGTGCCTCTAAGGATACGAAAAACACTACATTTCCTGTAACACTAAAAAAGCTCTTCTTGCAAACCAGAATCCCTACAAACATACAACACAAACAAGAGAGCTGAAGTCAAAACTTGACAAAATGCATTCACTTTTCCAGGCAAAGGATCAAGACACTAAAGAACAAATAAATAAAACCCTGATCAATAGTTCCCTCTCAGTACTGCACTGTCATAATGAGACAGGGAAACCACTATGTGAAGAAAAACAAGGAACAGAGGAAGTGCTCCCACTAGTCTTCACATCACAGAAGCCAAGTATACTACAATACTTTCTTTAGTCCTTATCAGGACAACAAAACTGAGATTAGGTAGAGTGGGGGAAAAACTTCCAGGATCACAGGGCCTTATTTCAAACAGAATTATGATGCATGGGTTCTCCTGTATTGTTTTGCAATAACAACCTCAGCAGGAACCAAGCACACTCTCTATAAAGATAGCTTGTATCTCACAAGTGAGACAGAAACACATCACACGTGTTCTGTCCAACCAGCTATGAGTTTATTTACCACAGTAAGAGCTGCCTGCAAAGGAATGCAAGTGGAAGTAAAAACAATCTGATATGTATTGGTTTAATTGCTACTTAAGTCTAGGCAGACCCTCTACTTTGTCATGTAGTAACTTTTCACACACCTGCATCTCCACTATAAAGTGTATATATTTAAGGCACCCCAAAAACCAGGTATCTAAATTTTGCTATTATTCTAATAAATTGAGTTAAACAAATACTTAACTCCTGCAATTCTCTATTATCTCAAGAGTAAAAATACTCCTTTGCTCAAATAAAAAGCCTTATATTTCACTGTGTACAAAGTGAGACTCAGAAACAAAAACACATATTGCTTAAGTTTCGAGTCCATGATCTTCAGCATTACTTCAAACATAGAAGTAAGAGGCCAAGATGATCAATGCAGAAGGCATCTTCAGAAGATCACAGAGCCGAATACTGCTGACACAAAGGTGTGACAAGCCAAGCATCTTTTTCCGGACTAAAGACATATTCAACAAGTCTTTCAGAGTAAGCATCAAATACTGGGCACATTTTTCAAGTGGAAAGGTAATACTTACCTGGCCTGCTTTACTAAACCTGTGGCCAGCCAGTATCATATGAAATGCAAACTTTCTAACCATGGGACTTTTCATGTTTATAAAACAATGGGCTGCCTGCTCCAACAGGAGTGCACTGCGAAGATCTGAATCCTATTTAAAAGGAAAAAGGAGAATTACACAGTGGCCTTCTTTTAATGCTAAGGGGGACAGTAAGTTGCAATAGTGCTGTGAAGTTGAAGATTCTTTTATATATAGACATTATATGCATATGTGAGCATATAAAAAAAGTAACATCAAAAGTATTTTTCACTGATACATAAATAGTGTTCAATACCATCATGTTTGTATTTTTGTAGTGGAGAGGTTTATATATAAACCTGTTTCAATGAGTGACAAAAAAACTACTTTCTGCTTTTTCAGTTACTCAGGCTACAGTTTCTAACACTTACCACTACCTCTGAAGCACTCTTCTACCTTTTTTCCATCCCCCCTACAGATATTAAGGCTAGAAACAGAAAATAAACCTTTGACATGATAAAGGAAAAACGGAGGGAGCAATGGAACCTGGTTAACCTGGATTTCTAAATGCACAATTTCTTATTATTACCCTTCTCCTTCCAAGACACAGCTATATGACTTTAACCAAAAGCAACAGAGTCTACTTCATTTAACCACACTGACCTCCATGCTATCAGTGACATGCAAATATAAGTCTGGATTAGAAATACTCTCTTGGACACCTATATAGCATCCTATGAAAATTTTCCTTGGAACTACCAAAAGGCACCACAGGCATTACTACACGTAATTTTAAGTTGTAAAATGATTGTGCAGAGTCAACAGTATTACAATTGTTTGCTTAAATACTCTGCTCTCATAAACACTGGTAGAAAGCTTAAGTTTAAAGGCCAAGAATGAAGCTACAGAAAATTTATTCCATGCTTCCTCTATCCCAGCAAAGTCTCAGAGGCATCACATTTGGTGCAGCTAGAGGCAGGCAGAACTAACTCCCAGTTAGACCTCCCTCTAAGCTACAAAGGACATGCTATACTATCACTGGGATTACATTTTGCTTCACTTCTTTTCAAGCAAGACACTTTCTAGATTAGGAGCTAATTCCATGCTTTATTTCCACCAATTAATATCACAGAAGAATAAGTTTGCATTTACAAGGGAAGATTCTAACGGTTCCTAACAACTGAGCTACAGTAATGCCCTAGTGACTTAAACTACAAAGAACTTTTGATTATATATTGAATAGTATCCATTATGGTTCTGGCAAGCCATGCTAATACTTTCAACATACAAGTTCCTTAACTGGAAGTACATTGTCCAACAGCTAAGCAGATATCAAAGAAAATTAGTTATAAAGCCAAAGATAACACATTTAGCATCGTTAAAGAAGTCAAACAAGTTATTTGACTAGAAAGAAAAAAAAATACTGTACTACTTCCTTCACTTACAGTGTAAACAGTTTTCTTCACTTCATGCTCTATACCTGCTCATTCACTACATTTGGCTAGAAAATATTGCAGGACAAGAATCAGAACGCAGCCTAGAAGTGCCTAGGCAAGTAAACAAACAGGGAGAGGGCAAGAGTGGAAAAAGCCATCAGGTTTTACCTCACTGGTTAAACGAATCAGAAGAGCAGCTGCCTCTGAATATTTGCTTTGACTTTTTAAGATTTCGGCACTAAGCAGTACACAGCGTTCAGCCAGAACCATGTTCCTAAAAGTAAAAACATTTATGTATTAATATTTATCAAAATAAACCACAGTAAACTTTTCACCTCAAATCTTACAAGTTTTCTCCACATGGCATGAGACTGAGGATCTGTTGCTTATCCATCTTTAAGTAAAATGCCTGAAAGTTAATTCCCTGCAAAACCCCATACAAATTAAGTGCCTTATCCTACCATAACAGGAGCTTTCTGAAAGTCAAAGCTAGAAAGCATTTTTGAGGACAGTACTGTATTTATAAAAACACCAACTAAAATGACCTAATAAACAACACATCCAACAGCTAGATGCAAGTTGTACTAGGTTGACCTCGGCGCGTATCAGGTGCCCACCAAGTTGCTCTATCACACCTCTCTCACCTCAGCAAGTTGGGGAGATTAGGTTAAAAACCTCATGTGCCGAGGCTGTAACTCAAGAGTGATCTCCCTGTCCTTGTCATGGACAAAACAGACTTGGTTTGGGACAGACTAAATTAATTTCCTGTCAATTAATAACAGAATAGGATAGTGATAAATAAAAAGAGAGCTAAAACATTTTCCCCCAGCAATGCCTTCCCAGGCTGAACTTCAACCAAATTCCTGTATTTCCTCCTTCCCCCCAAGCAGGGCAGGGGAAAAGGGAAAAAGGAGGTGCGGTCACTTCGTAATACACAAGTTTAATAAGCCCTCTGTCAAGAATAGCTATCCTAGGTAACTTAACTTACTCTTGAAAATGTTACCATTGTTCTCTGACATTATCTAGCACTCTTGCTGTGCAGGGGAAGAAATTCAAGCCAGCAGGTTTTTCAACTTTCATTGGATCAGTACAAAAACAAAAACATACTTGCAGATGTCTCGATAGGTCTGAATTGCTGTTTCCATATAATGAGCGGGATATGGTCTAGGAGCTCCAGGCTGAAGAAAAGCTGATACTGCTGCCATTTCCTACAAGAAAAGTTCAGTACTGTCACTGCAATTTTTTCAATAAATTGCAAACCTCAGAATGCTGAAGAACATGTTTCAACAGCTACCAGTTAAAGATCATCTAATCAGCTACTGGGAAATAAAAGTGTATCCAACACACTGTACCTGATAAAGGTTTAATACAATAGTCTATCTATGGCTCTGCTTGTAATTAGCCAGACAGCAGCAAGAGTCACACACATAAGTGTCTGCAGATGACAGTATCACCAACATTATGCAGAAGCATTGATTCAGTACTGCTTTACAAATCCAAAAGGTAGTCTTCCTGCAATAGGAAATTATCTGATAAAGTGGCACTACCACGTATTTGAAGGTGAGGACTGTTTTCCAAGTTTTGCTTAAATGAAACTACATTATCAGCTTCCAAGGAAACTCTAGCAAACATGGACCCTCAAATTTTACTTCTTTCCTCATAGGGTGAAGCTATGACAGTAAAGTTTTTCAGCAGAAAATTAAGACTAGTAGGTTGCAAAAAATTAATTAAGACTAATACAAATCATTCCTTAGGAAATTAAAGTAACTTTCCAGATTATTCAAATGCAGAGCAACTGTCTGTACCATAAAAATCACACATTTATGTACAAGTTTGACACCAAGATGGGACAGTGTACAAGAATGCTTCCATATCTCCATGAAGTAGAGTTTCAAATTTTGCCAAGTTAAACAGACTAAAATCTACAAAACATAGCTTCTAAAAATTGTTAAAACATGCTTATTTTTCACCAAAAATCCCATTTACCTTTTTGAAAATTATTTTAATCATATACACTCTCAGTCTCAGGAGGAAAAAAAATTAATGTGATCACAGTGAAATTCAGTAGTGACATAAACTATACCCCTTAGTTTTGAAATCCCCCCCCAAAACAGGTACAATACCATATTTATAGTGACCTAGTCTTGTCTTTCTGGCAAATAAGTACTTTGCCAAACTCCAAAAGAGATACTATAAAACTATTTTACACTTGGCTTTGAGTTATCAGTTTAAAGATCCGTTTCTCTAGAGGCTGCATTCTAGGTTTTCTCCTTTCCATATTTCACACTTTAAGACTTCATTTCAATTTTTATTCACACCTTTATTCTCTTCAGTAACAGCAGAAAATAGATGTTAAAACACTAGAATTTCCTAAACAGCAAATTTGGAGAGACCCTTAGAAATGTGGAAGTGGAGGGAAGAGACTGCATTTTGTTACCTTCAGACAAGTATCACATTATTAGAAAAAGTTCACACAATGTTTGTTATGTGAAGTACCAACCAGTGCTCCAGCTGCATAAAGCATTGCCTGATCATTTAAGAAGTCTTTCTTTGCTGTATGGTAACAGCTATATGCAAGTTCATAGTGTTGCACCAAAAAGCACAAGTCTGCCATTTTCCGGATTTGAAGCTCTGGTGCTTCTGGTGGATACCTATAAATACAAATATTTAAATTCAAAGTCATCATTTTGATCAATAGAGCAAGATATGCTCTGTAAAGTTGTCCTGTCTCATCTCAGTATCTCAGCATTGCTTCAGCCTCACCCAAAAAACAGCTAAGAAAAGCAAAGCTGCTTCCTTTCTGCCACATGTAACTTGGTTTCACACCCTACTTTCTGATTAACAAGACTCATTGTTCTGGCAACATGGAAAGCAATACTGAATAAAGTACACAACTATCACTGAAACAACTCAGCAAGGTTAACTATTAGAGCTAAGCAGAGCTGTGAGAAGGCCAAGAAAAAAAAGACTGTTCACCTGGCTCTCCTGAAAGAAACAAATCCACTAAAAAACTATGTTTTATGCCAAAACACTGTGCAAGTTCTTGTCCTCTGCAAGCAGCAGTCTAACTTCTGGTTAGCCCAAGATATATAATTCACTTTAGTGATAATCAAAAGACATTTTCACAAACATTTTTCATCCAGCTTTGTAGGAAGCAAACCACACTCACGAGTAGGCTGACATTAGCAACATTTTGATTATGAATCCCAAGACACTCAATATAGAAATCTGAAGCTGTGTGTGCATGTCAGGGGTATTAACTTTGACTAGGTGCCCAAGAATTATTTAGACTTCTGCAGTTAAGACAGTTGTAATTTTCATGATTATACAACCTCATCCACAGAGCAAAATTACAAAAAGTATACAGAATTACTATCTAGTGACATTTAAAATCTGGTTTTAGTATAAGACAGGGGTGCAAAGAGTATGAAATTCCCTTTAATCTCTCTCTTGAGCACATTACAAAAGCAATATATTTCATACTGTACTGCAATAAATTGCATAGCTACATAACCTAAAACACCTATACATGGGGTTTGGCTTAAATGACAGAAGAAGATGGAACAAATTTAAAAAAATCTCTAATGGCAAACCATAGCTTCTCTTCATTACTATGACTCTAAAAAAATATGTATTTAACTTACAAAGCTTCACTGTAAATATATCAGACAGATGGCGCTGCAAACAGTTTATTTTATCCCTTTTAAGTTCTGCTATTCCTTAATTGCACATGTTTAGGAATAGTACCTTTCATTTCTCCAATTAAAGTCTTTCCCAGTATTGCTAATACAGTTCACTTTTCAGAACACCATCAAATAAACAGTTCTTCCCTCCCAAAAAAAGTAGTTCATTTCCATTTTACATCTAAAAATAAGGACTTGGATTACTCACAGCAAACCAGAAGTATTCTTCAGTTCATTTATACTTTTCTCTGGAACCTTGCTGCCACTAAACCATTTTTTAGTAGCAGAAAACAGTGATCGACTCAAGCCCTTCCTGGATATTAACTGCAAAAAGACACTGAATTAGAGCATGACATTGCAAGTTAAACTAATGTAAAAAGCAAAGTTTCATTAAGGCTTCCTAAATTGTTTCCAATAAAACATAAATAAACAAAAAACAGTAAAATAACTGAGAGCACGCTCCTTTAGAATTAATCACTGACACAAATATATGAATTGTAACATCCTAGTTTATTTCAAACAGCTGAGGATCCCTATTCTTGCAGTAACTGCAGACATCTCCATCTTAAGAACTTAAACACTTTATATGTGTTTGAAATTTAACAGAGTATTTAATTTTGGTTATTGGTCCAATCTAAAATCTAGGCTAAGTGCCCATTACAAGGGAGAGCCTTCTCCCCATCACCATTCATATAAAGCATCACCACACTGTGAACACCAATTTCAAATGCTAAGGGTACAAGTCATACCTGCAAGCCAGGTTACCCAACTTTTTTCTTTTAGATAATTTCCACTATCAAGGAAACTTCCACAGGCAATGCCCATTCCCCAAGATATATGGTGAACTGTATTTCTTTTGAAATACAATTTTTAAAATCGCTCTTCTTACCACAACCAGGAATGTTATCACTGCATTCCTAACAGTAAAGGCTGTTTGCCACACTTTATGCAGGCACATTTTTTTAAATGCTTCTTCGTACAACTTTTCAAGTGTAAGCATGGACAGCATATACAACTCCCAAAAGTCAATTCAGAGAGTGAGAGTTCCCTACTGGACATGATATTTAGTATCAAACCCCCTCATACCTAAAACCATAACTTGAATAGACAAACAAAATACAGAGCTCAGACAACAGAAATACATTCGGGTACAAAAACTGCCAAGATCGCCACAGTTGGATGATTCAGGGTGTTTGTGCATTTCTTCCCCATCAAGTAGCAACTGAAGTTTTTCAGCTGCAGCTGCAGGCTTTTTTGCAGATGATTATTGATGAAATAGTTCTTAAATTTGTGTATTCTGATGTTGAAACAAAAAGTCCATTTTGTTCCCTGTGTCAGAATCCTTCAAAGGCATAAAAATTAAGATTTTAGGGGCAAGGACAGATTTCCCCAATTACAGTTCAGACCGAACTTGCACTGAAGCTGTTGATACAAACTAGTTCTTGGGGCTTTTTATAAGACCAATTGAGCAAAAATTGTAACTTCAGCTATTTCTCTAAAGTTTACTTAGTTTCCAGACAGACCATTGAATCATTAGATGCAGAAGCAAGCAACACTACCAAAACAGATCTTTGGATAAACTGAGTTCATCCTCAACCATTTTTCCTTTTTAAGGCACATGTGTTTAAGGGTAAACTGACCTGATCGTTTAGTTGCCGAATTGTCTTCTCTATGTGTGGCAAAAGCCCCCGAAATGTGAATTCCTGTATGAACTGCCTAATTCTATCGTGATCTGTGAGTGTTAAACAAGCACCATGAGGTGTCCCAGAATTTGACTTCTTTGAGTCTTGCACTGATGCAGCAGCCTTCACGTAATCCGTGCCATCCAAACTGCCACTGGGGTGATCCAGTTGAAGGGGATGAGTCTTAAAGTTATTTGGCAGGCCATCTATTGAAAGATTGAAACCAAAACCCCCATAAGTATGAAGTTACTTACACATTTTGGGTTTCAAAGGTCATTTTTATTAACTTACTTCAAAGCTTTCCTTACACAGAACTCTGCCAAGCAAAGCTATTCACCAGTTGTTCTGCACTAGGGATCAATCCTGAGCAGATTGCAGCAGAGCCCTACCCAAGCATTGCATTACCCCTGAAATTCTTCAGAAAGTTCAGGGAATCTCACAAACCACAACATGGCTAAACATGTACAGTTTTGGTACTCAACTACACAGCAAAAAAATCCTCCAGTATGCTGACTGGTATCCACAACATTGAAGGAAAACTACAAAAACATTAAGGAAAAGTTGGAAATGCAGCAATTACTAAAAGAGCTCCTTTGAGTCCATTCACTTTTTTCTGCTTATATTTGTATTTTTTCTTTTAAAACCTAAATCTTGTTTTCCATGCCTCTCCAAGCAATCATGATGTAAAACAATCTCCTTCAAAGTTCTCTCAGTTCAGTGAGAATAGCTACTGACCACTATTGCATGTAGCTACCCAAACTAGACTAAGACAAACACTCCTCTTTTTTATCATCTGCCTTCTAAAGAAGAGAAATCAGCCTGCTTTATCTGGCTCTGGAAAGCCACCTCTTTAGGCTCTCCTACATACCCTAGGTCTCAGCATCCCTTTCAAGCCAGGTACAAAGGACCTGGGCTGAGGAGGCCAAACAATGAAGGGTATCTACCTTGTTCCCTAATTCATGATGCTTCTGATCCAAATCCTACACATTTAAAAATTTCTTTTAGAAAGGTCATGCATTTGATTTGCACTCAATTTCATTTACTATCCTCTCCCATCCACAAGCTGAGTTGCAAGGCAAGCGCTTCCAAACAACTAAGTCACTACTCTGACGTTTACAGATTTACATCAATATTTTGATAAGTTACAGAAATACCTTTTATTTCACCGTCTAAGCCATCTGATATCAAGTGATCAGTACTCTTGTTTGAAACAGCACTATAATCTTCATAGCAATCCTGCCAGAAAAGGGGGAAAAAAGGTCAGAATTTTAAGACTACCACACCGCATAAAGTCAGTAAACAGTACTTAGCTTCTATAACAGTTAACTGAATTATTACTTAAGTAGTTTTTGAGGCTGTAAGAAACTGTCCTATTGTATAGATGAAAGCTATAGTCCCTTCCGACTTCTGAAGCAAGTACCTTCTGACTTGCTCAATTACCTTCCCTGTCCAACAAAGCAAGCAACTCCAGCTCTTACACGGAATGCCTACAACACCAAAAATACACTCTCTAAGGCAGTTCCTGAACAAGCTTTCACATATTAATTAAAAAAAAAAATCCATGTTAAAAATCTACATTGCACAGTTAATACGGGCCAGAAAAAAGATCTAATTAGTCCATGGTGGAACATGAATTACTGGTCCTCTTAGCTTATAGAACGTGAAATACTTTAACTTTCCAGTACCACCTAGATTTGGTGAAGAACTGACTTCACACATCAATCTTTCAATCAGATGCAGTTATAACTGCAATGAAAAGCAAATTCAAGAGGGAATATTTTTGGTCCTAAAGCAAAGAACACAGACATTTATAGCAAAGCGAACCCGAGAACACACTATCACTTGCTGCCTTAGCAGATGACAGACCAGACTGGACTGCAAGAAGTTACCAGAAAAACCACACAAACTCCCACAAAGCAACATACCCACACTATTTAGTGAAGCACAGAACACTCAGAAAATTAAAACCAAATTTTAAGAGTGACAAAGATGAATAAAAATGAAGGTACAAAGTTAGTATTAACAGGATACTTCTGAGGTTACTTCCTCTTATTGCATAAAGCACAAGTCTATTATTTCAGGGCTCTTGTCAGTCTGTTTTATTCAGTCTAGTACTTCAGTGCTCCTTACTGCCAACTGAAGCAGTATGGAGTCCTCTCTAAGAACTCATCTAAGTACTCATGCCCTCACAAGAGGTCAGTTACGTCAGACGTCCATTCTGTAGAAACACATACATAACACAACAGTAACAACTTCAACACAGCTAAAATGGGTTTTCATTTGCACTTCATAAACTGTTTTCAGAATACTGTAATACCTGGTTCTGGATAGTGTTTTTCTGAAGGTACTGACTCCAAGGGTCTGGGATCTGTTCATCTGTTCCTCTAGTAGACACCCGGGAATTTATTTTCAGCAAATAGCAACCCTGAGTTCCATATCTCTGCTTCATCTCCTCATAAATGGAGTCAGCTCTGGAAAAGCAAAACAAACATCTACTCCATCTTGATATCAAACTAACTTAATTTAAAGCATGTACTGCAACAAGCTATTTTAGATTATTATCCATAGCAATTAAAAGAAAAATGTTCTTATTTTAAAGCAGTCCTTTATGCAAAAGTAAAACTGAGAATCTTAGAGAATTAGTTCAGCAAGCTAGCAAAGAAAGTCTCTACCTCAAAAGCTGGGACTGATTCATGTAAGGTCAACACCAGCAAACCTAAAAGTAATACTTAAGGAAATCTGCCTTGATAATACCATACTGGTTAATGGATCCTGACATATGCCTAATCTCAATAGACCTTATCAACACAAACATTTCAGTGAAAGAGCTGATCTGTAAGTCCACTGGAAGCAGAAGGCCCACCTTTGCTCTTCTCCTGTGCTTACATCATGCAGTAACACGTAGTATTTGAGCGTGTTGGGTATAAACCACTTGGGATACGAGTACTCGCTGCTGTGCTGGATCCGATGCTGCTCTTGGGAGAGCTTCAGGAACTGCTCCACAGGCTCTGGCTCACTGGAAGAAACCACGAGCATACCTGCATTCACTGTTAAGGACACACACCTCAAGGGAACACAGGGGCAACCACTGATGATAAAATAAAATAGGAAGGGTGTAAAATAAAATAGATGAGTACAAGACTTAAGCCTGTAAAACACACTATCGCTAATGCGTGCGTAACTAGAATTCAGCCTTAGTGTCAATAAAAAACACCATTTAAACAATCAGTTAACAACATCTGTAACAGCAGATGCAACAGGAGTTTGCTCCAATTCTGGCACTGAATCCAAGTGTAAGCTGATACAAAACAGCTTTTAAGATTTTAGATAGGGAGCAAATGTTCACAGAGGGAACATGTAACTAAAATTCCTCCCCAGTGTACTTCAGCTTTCAACCTCCACGGAGAGTTGAGACTTCAAGTTATCACCTGAGCAACAGCCATGACCACTATTCATACACAGCAACATCTTCTGAGTAAAAAGTGTCCAGATTTTTACCTCAATGCAACTGCAAATCATTGATAAGGAACATCCTGCTCTACTACCTCTATTCACCTAATTCAGAAAAGCCAGAAAGAAAAGCTGTATTTTAAATGTTACTAGAATTCAGAAATCAAAGGCCAGAATCAACATTTTGTGAAGTTAATTCCACTCAAAATAGTTCTCTAATGGCCATACCTTTCCACCATACTAAAATGATAATGTACAGGGAAGTGTTAGGAACACAGTGGGCGTTACGAAACCCGCGGCATCATAATTATTGTAAAGCTGGACACCAGCTACATCATGGAACAGTAAATAATTTTAATTTTCCTGTAGACAAGCGAATCAGGCCTAAGCTTTGGTAAAAAAAAAAAAACAAAACACAACTGAAAGCATTCAGGCATCTTTCTAGACTTCTTTTCCAAAACAGCTCAAAATTCACCAGTTTTCCAAAACATCCTTCCCAGTCACCACCTCTACATCTGCTTAAAGAACGCCATAAAAAGCAGCAGGAGCATCTCAAACACACAAGCCTCTTTGTAGATAAGGGACAGTCAGCAGATATCTAAACAGCAACAGTAGAAAATGTTTTAGAACGATGAATTATAGTTTACATATTACTGGCTTTGAGTTCACTTTGACACAAAAAGCATGTGGAGAAGGGGACAAAAACCCCAATTCAAACAGCACAAAAAACCCTCAGGTCAAACAACAGCCTCAAAGAAAACCCTGACATCCTTATGAAATTAGCCTGTGTAGTCAGACATATTGAAAAAAGTACAGACTTCAAATCATAACTGCAAAAGAGTTACTGCAAAATTTCAGTGTTTCCTACTTGACATTTTGTAACAACCTTCAGCGGAGCGGTGGGTTGGCAACAATCAAAGGATACATGCAACATAGTGGTTTAAGAATTCGTGATCCGAGGCAGGCATGGATTGAAGGAAGCACTCTCTATAAGACTCAAACCAAGGAGTAGTAGCTGGAATACACAACAAAACGGGACAAATTAGACTATTCAGTGAAGCTTCTGCTTACTCACTCATGAAAAGGGAATATGAAAGACTACACCTAAAAGTGAAGCTTGCAAACTCTGACAAAGTTTGCGTGGCAGGGGAAAGAAGGGGGAACAGTCCAAGAAGAAAGCATCTAAGATACACACGTAGGAGAAACAGTAACACTTTAAAACAAATCCTGTGAAACTGAACAGCATCGTAAGCACAAAATTCCTCAACACTGGAGGCTCATATTGAACCAACTACTCTTTACCACTGTTAAACACACACGCATTTGGGAAAAAAACCAAAAAGTTGTTATAATAGTCACTGAATTTGCTGGGCTAGGGATGCAAGAATTGATCAAGTTTTTGATTATGTAGAGGACCTAAAGATCACCAAAACTCTATCCTGCCTATCGGTCTAAAACTTTTCCAAGTGTTGCAACTTCACTTGACAACAGCTCCCTTCCTATACTTTGCTAAAATAAACAGCTCTGCTGTCAGCTAGCAAAGCAAAGATGCAACAACATTGGATCAGATTTGAGTTGTACCATTAATGCCTTATCATTTTAACTTGCCATGTTCAAATGCCCTTTTACATACAGGGATTTCATTTTCCCAAGAGTAACAAATCAAGGGAAACCAAGGATGTCCAGGACATCCCAAAAACACATGAAACTTGTCCATTGCCTCCCACTCCAACTATCAGTCAAGCAATTTATTATTTCTTCTTTCAAGTCTGTTTTAGGCCATCTCAATTCTCCTACTCCTTCTCTTAAGTGGAAAAAAGACCCCAGAGCAAAACCAACCCACTTACAATAATGTGATTTCATTCTTAAGTAACTGGAATCCAGTGTCAACTCTCCTAGATTGAGAGCAAGTAGCAAACTAGAAACCGGTAACTGGGAGGGGGGGGAAGAGAGGGGGCAAAGCACTAATAGGAAATCCTGAAGATATTTATTTTCTTTATATGGCCCCTCAAAAACTACATGGCTTCATTTAACTCCCAGAAGCATTTCTAAGGTTTTGTAAACCTCTCATGCATCCCTGCAGAAAAAAAAAAAAGTCAAACCATCACCTTGATTTCCTAATCTGACGTTAGAAAATAGGTTCATTTTTATGTTGGAATTATCTTCTAGCGCATTAAGTTAATGCATTTTGTTTAATCCTACACTGTCAATCCACCCCAGATCAGCTTCATCCACACAGAAATCTGACAGAGTCACACTTCATAACTGAACTCAGCCTAGCAGTCAGCACCTCTCACATAAAGAGACCAACAGGAGACAAACTTCTAGCTTTGGTTACAGCTTTTCTACCAACTGCTCTCTGAGCACTCATCTAGGGTATAGAAAGCTTTACTTGGTCCTACCCGTAGATATGCCAAATACTTCAATTAAGGAAAACATGGCTTGTTATTAAAAACAAACCACAAGAAAGTGACTCTCACTGGTATTTTTCACCTTGCAGTAACTTGGGTTCAAAGCAAACAATGTCAAATAACTTAAGGCAGGATTTTCAACCATATTGTAGTTTCAAGCACTATTTTCAAACTTTCCCTTCTGCTTTACTGCGGAATCACAGCTTTTTTACAAATCTGACACAGTTACCACCAACGGGGGAGCACTACTTTGTCTTGTGGGGTGGTTCCCCCTCACCCACCCTTTCTTATGAGGCCCATTAAGAATCTTGAAAGTGGCATCAAAAAGCAACTGATTCCTTCTACACAACTACAACATGTATTAACAGGATTCACTCCAGCATTTACAGGGCTGCAATCACTTATAGTAGATACTTAAAATAGTAAACATGCATCATGTTCAAAACAAAGGTAGTATTTGAAAAAAAATTCCCTAACACAGCAGTAGATTCCAACACTGTCACTGAGGCACCCAGACCTCTGTGCTTTGCATTTTTCCAGTAATATGTTTCCAGTATGATATACAAGCAGAACTGAAGCTTATGCAAACTTGCTCATGTGTTCAGAAATTAAAAAAAAAACCCAAACTGGTAAGTAATGTTTGTACATAACTTAAGAATGAGACATAGTCTACATCATAAAGTTTTGGCCTTCAGCAGCATCTGGGCATTATTGAAAGGATAGCATAAAGGCATAAACTGAAACTGAAACACAAAAATCTGGCTCTTATAGACCATAACAGCCTCAGTATAAGCTGAGAGGCCAAAAACCAGAACAGTTTGGTAGCAATAAGTCTTCTAAAGCAGGTGAAAATGCATCAGAAAGCTCTCTTGTTTTACGAGTCAGACTCCAGAAAGTGTCAATGTACTCAAAGCACATATGCCTCTGCTATAAGAGAGCTCTTGAGTTCCAATTCAGAAAGTGTTACTATCCCCTGAGAAGGCAGTTCTGTAGGGAAGCAGAGAGTACATTTGAAATACAGCACAGTGACACCGCACAGTTCCATAGGATCAAACAATCCAGTACTTCTACAGCAATTTACAGGTAATTTCCCACCACCACTCTTATTAGACTGCATGGAAAGACCAAATGGTTTTGATTAAGAAGAGTAGAAATGTGACTAAAAGAAAATTAAAACAACCATCACCAACAGTTTTTCATTTAGGGGGGAAAAAATGGAGGAACACACATCTACACCAAGAATAGTGCTAAACAGTTGTAGCAGATGGCAAGGAAAGGTGGATGGGGCACATGGAAGAGGAGTAAAGGGCAATTTGGCAAACCAGCACCAACCACAAAAAATACCTGAATAAAACGTGGATGTGTTGAGTTCCATCAGTGTCTCTTTCCAATTACTGTACCAAGGAACACTAGCTTTAACTGAGCGATCTGACAGAAAAAACACGGCATTATTACACCAAAAAGGGTCAGGGGCAAACACACCATTGGCTTTTACACTCTGGCAGCGTGAAAAAGAAAGATCTATACCATGCAGGCACATCAGGGGCACTGAAGATATCTCATTCCAGCCAGCTTTAATCGTGAATATTTCAGGGTTCTCAACATTTGACAGCATACTTTAATGAAAATCAGTATTAATTTCTAGTTCAGCCCCAACTCCAGGCTTGAACAAAGATGGAAAATTCTATGAAATAGCAAAGATTTAAGTTCTATCTAGATATTAGTTCTCTTTTTCTAGATGGAAGATACTCTACACCTAAGGCGCTAACTTCTGAGATTTCCCAGTCTGTAGTGCTAGTTAAAAGTAACTGAACACATTAGCTGCTAAAATGTAGGCGCCCCAACGTTCTCCCTCATCTCCTTGCATTGCTTCACGTCAGCATTAACATCATGCAAGCCTGAAAAAACACAGCCAGGGAACTGATCCACCTGAAACAAATTCTTTCTTCTCTCAAACACTTTAAGTCTTTAGTAGGATTGTTTTCCCTCACTTTCTGCAGATATGGTACACGGGAGAAGCAGGCGTGGCTAAACATAAGCAACTTCCAACATCCAACCAAGTCTCTCAGTACAAGATTAAGGATTTATGAGACTATTAAACAATAATTCTAACAAAGAAGGATTACAAACAATTGAATCAATACACCACAGCAGTTCCAAAATGTTTCTGAAAAAAGAGCAGGATCAGGATCCCAGTTGCAGAAACACTCACACCTCAGCCTCTCAAAACAACGTTTGTGCCTTCCTTCAATACAGAGTGTATTTGATCATAATTTTAAAGATTAAGGAAATACAGTTTAATATTGATATCCTAGAAAGCTAATGCACAGACATATCCTCTCCCCCTCAAAAAAAAAGAGAACAAATCAAAGAACTGATTAGACTATTTCACATTTCATGTCAAATGGCTGTTTTGCTGTCAGGAACGACTGCTTCCATTGGTTTCAATAAAATGCTCTAAGAAACCTGAAATAATAAAGTAAGTTTCTTAGTAAACACTTAATAGTGCTCCAAGCAGAAAACAGAATCCCACTTGACAAGCAAGGTATTCCTCATGTCCTCCTGCAATGCACAGGGACAAAAGTTCCTTCATCAGGAACTCTGCCAGTGTTTTGTAGAAGCCCATTTTAGGGGTTTAGCACAAAGTTGTTACATAGTTTTATCCTTCTGTATGACCTTAAACAGCTCACACATCTCTCCTCCTTCCCAAAAAGCATACAGTCAGTCTGAATGAAATGAGAACCTAATCACAGAGAAAGCAGATAGTCAAATATGATCATTTCTACATCTGAGGCTCCAGCAGCAAACAGAAAAAAACGAGTTATTTGCTTCTACAGCTACAAAGCACGGCTTGATATAGCCACTATTTTCCTTCATTTCTTCCAATACCTCTTTCCTAAACTGAGATAATTGGAAATTTTATGGAAAAGTCTCTTCACTTCTGCTTTCCTAGGGTCTTCTGATCTCTAGAATTGAAGCAAACTTTCCATCAAAATAAAATTTCATTAAAAAAATGGCAATTCACCAACTAAATGGCAATTCAGAGACTAAAAAGGGCACAGAAACTGAAAAAGGTGTGCAGTTCTCAGTGGCTCTCAAAAACCACAATTTCCATGCACAAGCCTTTTCCTTTATTACCAATATTTCACATCAAGTTGAGGATGTGCCTTGTAAATTACAAACCAAAGATGTAAGAATAACGCCATTTTTCCATCATCTAAGATTCGAAAAAAAAATCAATCTACTATAACATCAGTTACTGATAAAACTTCATGAGGATTAGTCTCTTGCTACAGCAGATCCAAATTCTTCACTGCAGACTGAACTTTCAGTACAATAAATTACACATGTTTAAATAGGGCAATGTATACACGCTTTGAACTAAGTCTGTACTCAAAAGCTTTAACGGATTAGGGTCTTAATTGGGAGGAATTTAATCTTCTCAGCTCCCAAGATCAGGTCTCATTTAGCATTATTCACAATACCTCATCATTTGGAGATCTGAAAAAAAACATTTTTACAATATTCTTGTCATTTTGACAGTGAAATAAAAAGCACTGAGTTTTGGGGGGGAGGGGAAAAGCAAGACAAGGGATCACACACCTTTCCTCAAAATCTTCTTACGACAACTTTATGAACTACATGTGTAAGTAAAAACAAAAATGAAAAGCCAGGAGGACTAACTCCAATATAAAAATGTGCATTAGTAACAACACTATAAATAAGTTCTGATATTTAGTCAGCCAAGTGTAACAAGTTAAAATATCAATTTTGTGACAAGAAAATAATACAGCCAAAGCATGAATAATTTCTATATAAAAACGATCATTTAACACAAATACGGAAGAATTTAGGAAGTTAGGAAACATTAAAGTTATTAACTAAGCGCAACCACTCTTTCAGAATCATATAAACCCTAAACTGTTTGATAAATCTAAAGTTCCAGTAAAAACAACGACTCAAAATTGATCGACTTGGAGTAATTTCCATACCCGCTATCAAGGTGAAATCAAGGTTAGAAACCGTACAGCAAGTTCCAGTTTAAGTTACAAGAGACACAATATCATTCCATACCACTAATGTTGAGGTCATAGTCTCCAGCTGTGATCACATTGGCTACCAGTCCCTCAGCAGGCTGACTGACAGACACCACGTCGTGCAGCAGCTTCCGAATGGCGCCGGGCTGAGGCGGGTGAGTAACGATGCTGTTGACAGCAATCTTCAAATTTTTAATTATGTGAAGCTGATTATTGGGATCTCTCATGTGAACTAAAACAGAAAAAGAAAATGTATTGTTGAGGAGTGTAACACAACAGAGAGCTAAAATAATTGTCATAAATAAGTTTTTTTACAACAAATTTTTTCTTTAACAATTACTTCACTAAACTTCATCAATTTTAGATCACAGTCCATAATACTTGACTATCAAAAAGGGAGTGAGGGAAAGGCAGCAACAAAATTACTTCCTGTTCAATATTAGGCTCATCTAGGCAAACTAATTGATTAAAACATAGCATAGACTTTAGCTTGTAAGATTACGCACTCCAACTAAGTACTAAGTAAGTACTCAAAGAGCACACCCTACACTGCTGCACCCCCTTCCGTGTGGAACGTACTCAACTTGCACAGAAAAGCTACAGGAACCACACACGGATTTCATACAACATCTCATGTTTCGAGAAACCACCAGTTTCCAAGAAAATCCCAGCAGCATTGGAGAGCCTTGACAGGGATAACATAGCATTCACTCATCCCAAAGGAACGCATCCTACAAAGACTGAGAAGGGTGGGAGAGTTGGGGTTGTTCATCCCGGAGAAGAGAAGGCCCCCTGAAGGGGGCAAAAAGAACTAGAGAGGTACCACAGCACATAGCAACAGGACAAGGGGAGCGGCTTAAAACTGAAAGAGGGTGAGTTTAGGTCAGATATCGAGAAGAAATTCTTTACTCTAGGGGTGGTGAGGCTCTGGAACAGGTTGCCCAGAGAAGCTGTGGATGCCCCATCAAGGCCAGGCTGGGTGGGGCTTTGAGCAGCCTGGGATAGTGGAAAATGTCCCTGCCTGTGGCACAGGGGTTGGCAGCAAATGTTCTTTAAGGTTCCTTTAAACTCAAACCACTCTGAAATTTTTACCACTACAACTCCTTTGTAGAATCTTTATGAAACTTGCTCCCTCGAGCCATCTGTTTTCATCATTCCTTACAATTCTGGGCCTGCTCTGATTTTTCATGTAATTTTCCCCTATTTCAAACCACAACCACCACCAAGCAAGCCAGACTGCCAGTGCAGGCAGGACACACTGACTAGGGCTGCCTAAGCCACCTGGTGCTCCCACAGGGGCCGCCCTCGACTCCTCCGCGTTTTATTTTCACAAATGCCCTTACAGCATACAAAAATGAAAAACGAAAGGAAGATTCTTGTTCTTCTCATCTTTCAACTGACCACAAAATTCAGTCTGAAACGGAGTCTTCAATCCCATCCAGCCTGGAGAGCACTCCACCACACCGTTTCCACAAGCCTTTTCAGAAGTAAGAGCCATGCAGCCCAAGTCAAATCACACTGGATGTGTTTACAATCCATCTTCTTCTAATGCAGTTAAAGTCCTGACTGGCACAGTTCTACCCTCCTCGATCCCACATTCACTCCCAGCCTTCGCTCAGCACTGAAGCTCACAGGAAGACACAGTACAGCAGTTCTGAAAACTGGCTCTGCCCAAAACAACATAAACATTTTGGTTTTTTTCAGGTCGAAGTTTCAGACTGAACTGGTACATCTTAAGTCTATAAATCAACACAGAAAAGGGCAATTGTGCTGGCTAAACTTAATTCAGCCTGTTCAGCATTTCTAACAGAATGCTAGAGGAATTGATTTGGGGTTTTTTTCACCTTATCACACAGGTAAATGATCAACCCTACTGTCACATCACTACTGAAAATGCCAAAAGGAGTGGGAGGGGCAAATAACTATGAAACCAGTCTGCCTTCAGCAGTGTAGCTACCCTACAACTCACCCTTGGTGTCAGTCCTAAAATAAAACAGCCACATAACAAAGAGCAAAAACATTTCCAGCCAGAACACAGACATTTCAGGCATCTATGCCATGATAAGGACTCAAACAAAGGACGTACCGGGAACCCCATAAAGTGCTTCTCTTAATCCCCAATACAAAAACTTCTAGTGTTATACATTTCTTTCCAGTGTTTATAAGACCACCTCAGAAAGTACTTTGCCAAAAGTGAGGGTATTCACATAAAACATTAGAACAGTATCTTTCCTGTCAGAAGTTGAAAAATCATCAGATGCTGACTGAGATACTCATGAACCAGCAATTCCCAACATCAAACTAAATTCAAACACAGTGTTCCCATTACACCTCCTTATGTCCTGCACATATTAAAGGCTTAGGATCAGATCAAGTTATCAGAAGGCCTGCCTAGAGAAGGCCACCTTAAAGTGACAGTTGCTAGTTGAAATGCACCACGTAATTCTCTCTGCCACCAAGACAGCATTAGTTCATATAGTATTTTTAAAAATACCATCCTGTTTTTAAGCATCTTAAGGAAAATTCACCTATATAATATATAAATTTGTTACAGTGGGCATGGTGACTAACAAACATAAAAAGACTGCCACTCTGAAAATAAATACCAAGGTATACCAAAAATCCTCAATGTATTTTTATTTCCTTTATCAAAGGAAATGGAAAGTTTGGGAAGGGTTTAAGTTTTACTTTTCTGCAAAGTCAAGCCTCACCATGGCAGTAAAACTGTTCATTTCTCATTCAATAACAAAAATCAACTCACAGAATTCAAGAAGCTAAAGACTATAGGGCAGAGCCCTCTGAACCCGTGTGCAGGCCTTCCCACCATCCCAATCTGCTTTATACCAACATTAGCAAGTCACTGAGAGGCCAAAATTGATGAGTAGATTAAATAATGATTAAGCAGAGGGTGGCCCTCCTACATCTACATCCTGTATCTTTGTGAGGTTCTACTTGAAATTAGATCTCATCTGGCCTCCTTGGATTGGGCAACTTGAGGCAGTGTGTGGTTTTACACCTGAAGAACCTCTGTTAACACACACAGGACATATGCACAGTACAGAGCAGGTCAGTCCCTCTGCACCAAAATTGTTTTGCACAAGAAATCAGGAGGTTCATTTCACAACTGTTCTGCTTCTCTAAGTGAGAACACTGACGAACAGACAGCATTCAGCAGGTTCATCAGCTGTGTTAAGTCCTAAGTTTCAGATAAAAATAAGTATTGTAACATGTCTTTAAAAATGCAGTAACAAACTCATAACTGAGCTTTTCAAATTATGGAGAAGTTCAGGAAGCAATGCAGGTACCTTAAAGTTTCGTACAAATACAAGGGACAGCTTATCTCCAAAGACATGAAACACCAAACAACCCAATTTCCTGTTACAAATTTAACGAAATGGCCACTAAGTAAAGAGCACTAATTCAAAAAGGACAGCATTTCACGCTCCCTTAAGAAAAACTGGAAATGCTTAGAAATGAAGATGCCAAAACAGAGTCAGAGTTGTAGGGGCTGGAAGGCACCTCTGGAGATGATCCAGCCCAAGCCCCTGCCAAGGCAGGGTCACCTGGAGCAGGTGACAGGGGAACACATCCAGCTGGGTTTGGAACGTCTTCAGAGGGAGAGACTCCACAGCCTCCCAGGGCAGCTGTTCCAGTGCTGTCCACACTCAAAGGGAAGAAGCTCTTCCTCATGTTGAGGTGGAACTCCTTGTGTTTGTGTTTACATCCATTGCTCCTCACAGAATAGTTTCCATGATAATCATCAGACATAATAAGATGGTAATAATAATAATAATCATAAGCAGTGAAACACACAGCTGTGGAGGCATGTCATGTATGCACATTCTGCTGTACCCTGAGCAGATCAACCATCCCTCTCTTCCTCCTAACTGGACATGTAAAGCACCCCAGAAAAAGTTTACTGCTAAGTGTGGTCAAACCTATTAAGGCAAAGAAATTTAACAACTTATCCTGTGTTTCAGGTCTTGTGCCCAGGATACAGGTAACAGGCTCGCTCTGCAACAGTGTGTGTGCAGATTCCAGTAAGTTTGTTCCCATCACACCGTTCCACATACTCTGGGAGCAGGAGACTTTGCTGACCATTGCACAAACTCGTCAGAAATTTTATCGCACCAAAATATTCTTCTGCTTGAGGAAAAACCTGCTACAGCTTTCCTTGCCCTCCTACTTTCTGCCTTCCTCCTCCTCAAGAAGCACAGACAGCAAACAGCAATGGTTTTAGCATGAAGCCACAAGAAGAACTGGAGCGAGGCCCATGGCCCGTTGAGTGGGAACACATGGAGCAGGGCAGCCACAACACCCACAGCAACAAAGCTTCGCTGGGCAAAGCTGAGGATAAAGGCTGAGGTTTGCAAGTCCCTGAACTGTCACAACAGCTGCAATTAAGCAACACGACAATTAAGTGTTCTTCCAAGTGAATGCTTCATTTTGAACAGTCTGCCCCGTTTTGATGCATTTTGAGAGCCTTTCACCAAAGAACCTAAAGAGATAATTCACTTCCGAACTCTAAGGATGTGAGCATCTGTATTTATTATTTTTATCCCTGCTGCATTCCTCACACAGCTCAAGTGCTGCTAAAAACATTTCTAAGCAAGCTTTGACAGAATACCAAGGCTCACGACAGAATTAACACAGTTTTTAACACACAGTAGCTTTTAAGTTGATCCCATTTTTTAAAGAGAAACACACACTAAAAAAAAAAAAAATCTAACTTGAGTAACTCGAGTACAAGCTTCATTTTCTTACCCCGTTTCCTCAGCATTTGACCTACAGAGGCTGAACTCTGAGATAAGTGTCTGCCAGAAACCAAATCTGACACATGTCACTGCATTACTGCTCTCACAAGCAGCTCTATTCACATTGCTCTCCTCTGATGAGTAGAGAGCCGAGATACACAGCTTAGGTATATTTAAAAAAAAAAAAAAGAAAATGAAAAATTCCAGGGAGTAAGTAAATTAAAGCATTACAGCACACTCCTGTTCCTCTCAAGGGGCCAATTTTCAGTCCTGCTGCTGCTTCACGTGGTCATTTCACAAATGCCCCATCACCAGCTCGACTCCCACTTCCTCCAGGCGCAGGTCTCCACTCAAAGGAACATCAACACAAAAAGTACTGAGCATAAACTCACAGCTGAGAGAAAGCAAAGCCTTGCAACCAAAATGGCATTTCTGGAAGACTGACCACACTTGCCCACACGTGTGAAACCCAGTAAGTGCTACAGCGAGAGTCAGGCCCAAGCACCAGCCAGGGACGAATGAAGTGCTTTTAGCGAAAGACACAGACCCGTCTGCAAGAGCGGGATTCAGGGACACCCTCCTCTTCTGCCGTGCAACGCCTCCAGGAGAGGCCTAACTTCCCAGGTGCCCCAGACCGAGGGAAATTAAGCGGAATTAACAGCTGTCACCTGCGACAACCCCGCTGAAGTGTCCCCGCAAAGCCTGTCACGGATCCGGGTGACACCCGGCCGGGGGAAGGGGGGCAGCCCCGGGAAGGGGGCTCGTCCCTCCCGAGAGAGAAGGGGGTTCTCTCCCTCCAAGGGAAGAGGGCTCTCCGCCCCAGGCAGGGGGTTCTCCCCCCCAGGGAACAGGTACTCTCCCCCCCGGGCCGGGGTCCCGGCTCAGCCCCCCGAGGCCGCGGGCGGAGGCACCGGCGGCGGCGCCGCCTCCCCCACTGCGTGTAAACAACCCGCTCCCGGCACCGACCTTCCGAGGTGAGGCGGCAGAAGGGCCTCACCAGCTCGGCGAAGCTGAGGCTGTTCCTGCGGGTGAGGCGCTCCGCCTCCTCGCTGCACAGCGCGGCCACCAAGGGCACGAACGAGTCCTGGATGAACTCCTGCACCGACTGCACGCACTGGGCCATCGCCGCCGCCCGGGGCCGCCCGTGACGGCCCCGCCACCTTCCTCCGCAGCTCTCCGGCTCCTTTCCTTTCCCTTTCCTTCCTTCCCTCTCTCCCCTTCCCTCCCTCTCGGCCGCTCCCGCCCCGACCCTGNGTCCGAGGGGCGAGCCCCGGGGCCGTGAGGGCGCCTTGGGCGCCCGCGGGAGCGGCTCCGGCGTTTTTATTAAAGAAAGGAAAAAAAGAGGAAAAACCACCAATACCAAAAAAAAAAAAAGAAAACGCCCATACCAAATCAAACAACACCCCAACCAACCCCCCCCCAAAAAAACCCCAACACCAAAAAAACAAATAATACCATGCCAAAAACAACCCACGCAAAATCCCAAAACCACACCAAAAAAACCCCCAAAAAACTCGCAACAAACAAAAGTATCCCCCTCCCAAAAAATCTCCCAAAACTAAAAATAAAGTGGAAAAAAAAAAGACCAAATTTTCAAAAAGTCCAAAAAAACCCCAAAAAAGTGACAAAGCAAAAAAAAAACGCNCGAGGGGCGAGCCCCGGGGCCGTGAGGGCGCCTTGGGCGCCCGCGGGAGCGGCTCCGGCGTTTTTATTAAAGAAAGGAAAAAAAGAGGAAAAACCACCAATACCAAAAAAAAAAAAAAAAAACGCCCATACCAAATCAAACAACACCCCAACCAACCCCCCCCCAAAAAAACCCCAACACCAAAAAAACAAATAATACCATGCCAAAAACAACCCACGCAAAATCCCAAAACCACACCAAAAAAACCCCAAAAAACTCGCAACAAACAAAAGTATCCCCCTCCCAAAAAATCTCCCAAAACTAAAAATAAAGTGGAAAAAAAAAAGACCAAATTTTCAAAAAGTCCAAAAAAACCCCNAGAAAAAAAAAAAACCAAATTGTCAAAAAATCCAAAAAAACCCAAAAAAAGGGACAAAGAAAAAAAAAAACGCAAAAAAGTGATAAACTAAAAGCAAAAAAAAAAACACAAAACACACACAAAAACCCAAAGCAAAACAAAACAAAAAAATAACCTAACAACTAAACAACAATAAAAAAGGTACCAAAATAACGACAGAACAAACAAAAACACCAAAAAAAAGCCCTCACACAGATAAAACCACACGCATACAATCCCTGAATAAATTAAATATTTAATTAAAATAGCCATAAATTAAACACAAGGAGTCAACATGGGGAAGAGCTTCTTCCCACTGAGTGTGGAGAGCACTGGAACAGCTGCCCTGGGAGGTCCTGGAGTCTCCCCCTCTGGAGACATTCCAACCCCAGCTGGATGTGTTCCCGTGTCACCTGCTCCAGGCGCCCCTGCCTTGGCAGGGGCTTGGGCTGGATCATCTCCAGAGGTCCAATCCTAATATTCTGTGGGTCCGTAAAAAGAGTTCCGCCAAATAGTTTCGGGTTTTTTTGAGATTAGCCTATTAAGGCTTGATATTATACAAAGTCCTTTTGCGTTCGTCACCCGAGTAAGGAAGTGGCACGGAAGGAAGACGACTGTGCTGATCGGTGGCCAAATAAGTAATTTCGAACCTGTTCCTTACAAATACGGAATATGGTAGTAGGGCTGGTTTTTAGCACCCTGCCAGGGAGAGTGCTTGGGACCGGGCTTGTAAACATCGCCAAAAAAGCCCTCGTGTCTCAAGAACGTGAAGGTTTGGAAATCATTAACCAGTTTCAGAGTATCTGACAGGCCTGTCAAGAAGCAGGAAGCATTTATGAATTGCTGAATAAGCCAGGCTAAGTACAGGAGAGAGCTTATGCTGAGGGAGGACTTAAAATGCTTTGAGATCACTCCTCCCAGAGTGCGAATGTCAGAGGCAGAAATATTATTGTAACTTACATTCACAGGAACCATTAGGTTGGGAAAGACCTCTGCGAGCATCGAGTCCAACCTATAACCCAACACCATCATGTCAACTAGACCATGGTACTGAGTGCCATGTCCAGTCTCTCCTCAAACACCTTCAGGGATGGTGATTCTACCACCTTCATGCATTAGTTTTCAGATGCATGATTTACAAAGGCATAAGAAGCCAAGGCTCATTATTTCTCCAAATGCCAAAGGTACTCTTCATGTACAATCAATTTCTATGGTAATTTTCCATGTATAAAAACCTTTTTTTTAAAAAAAAAACAAAAACAAAAGAAAGATAAAAGGTTTTTTCCTAGTTGATATCATAGAATTAATAGATGCTGATTGAAAGTCAAATAAAATTTGGAAAAAAATAGTGTCTAATTTTATTCCCTTACAAAGTCAGGGAACATTTGGAAATAAGTGTTAACTTATTCATCTACATCAATTGGCTGGCAACTTGCTTTGTGAATGAAAAATCACTTGTTAATGTAGACAATAAGAAAAAAAAAAGCTAGTAGGTCATACAAGTTGTTGGTTTTCAGGATTGGGTCCAGGGAATGTTATCTAAGAGCTACTAGGCATTGCAGGAAAAAATATTTTGGCTTTGATAGATTATTAGAACAAGGTGAAGGCCAATATTCTATGAGTATTTATGGTTTATCCACATATGGAAATTCCCCCGAGCTATTCCAAAATAATGTTTCCACACATACTTTAAAGTAGGACCTCCACATGAGCTCTTTAGAAGAATGGTTCTTCTTCCCCATTCCTCTGAATACCCTAATTCAAAACAGTGCACAAGTTACACCTGGTAGACTGAAGTATATCAGAAGTCCCACTCCCACACATGACTTGAGATTAAAATTTATATTATAATTCTGACCATTATGCCCTTCTGGCAGAGATTCAATTTTTGATTCAAATTTCTGGCAGAGATTCAAATGTTCTTTGATTTCATGTGGCTATTATCCATCTTCAGTCTTCGATAGCCATTACAGAATGACAAATCATCCATTTTTATTGCAATTGTGTGGGGGTTTTCTTGTTAGAGCAGCTCTGCATTTTAAACCTACATTTGTGTGCTCAAAATTTATTCTCCGTGTGTGAAAACACACTGTACACATTTCTTTTTGCCCAGTATTAGGAATTTTCTGCTTAGAATTCCCTCTCTCATAACAATCTCTCCCAGTCTGACACTGTCCAAAGGACTAGTTCTGTCATGCTAGTTTCTTGCAGCTCTTGTCATCTCTCCTGAGACAAGGTCATAGAATCACAGAATCATTTAGATTATAAAAGTCCTCTGAGATCATCAAGTTCAAACTTTGAGAGAACACCACCATGTCAACTAAACCATAGCACTAAGTGCCACGTCCAGTCATTTCTGAAAGCCTCCAGGGATTGTGACTGAGAACCTTTGATGCATGTTGGGCTTGCCTGGTATGCAAAGCAGGAATGAACAACCCCATCTTCACACAGGAGGCCAGGTTGTTGCATTGCAGATCTGCTACTAAAATGGTGTAGTCAATTAGGATTCAGATGATATTATCTTTATTTACAAGGCAGAAGGCACATTAGGAGGAATATAATACATCATCATTAATGATTTGTAGCATCCTAAATCTGGCAATGTGGGCACAAAATTTTGTTTTCACAATCTAACAATATATGAATAGATAGGACAGATAGTGAAGTACAGAGTAATAATAGTGTCATGAATCTATATGAATTATTTAACTGAAAATGCTGGTTATTACAGAGAAAGTGATGGATCAAGGGAAACAGCAGGTGAACGGAAGTGAGAGTGTGTAGGATGAGATGGGGCAGAGGAGGCCTAGTCTGAGGGAATACAAAAAGAGAACAAATAGTAAGAAAAAACAGTCACGAATACATCAGAACATAAACATTGCTGAGACATAAAAATATGTCCACTGTTGCAATCATAAAAAATCCGGAATATTACTGTAAAATTTGAAGTTGAAACTAATTAGCCTTTACCCTTTGCTGCTTCCTTGCTGCTGCCAGTAGTGCTTTTTCACTCCCTCGGGCTGGAAGCTTCCTGAACTTAAAACTTTTGTGTAGATCAACAAGCTAGATCTTTCTGCTGAACACAGCTACTGCTGGGGAAGTTTATTTGAAACTAGGTTTTTACATCTGTTAATAAAATAATATTTGTACTACTGTGTAGGTTTAAAACAGAGGAAGAGGAATATAGAATTGCAAGTGCTGCAAGCTGAAGTTGAATCCAGTGCTTTCACTTGCAATTATTTGAGTATGGAATGTGGGTTTTTTCCTGTGGTAGTTACAGGTAGTTACAGTTCACATCATGAATCCCAGCTCCTTGCAAACTTCAAGTGCATATTTGAGTTTATGCTCAGTTCAAATATTTGCAGAGTTACAGAAGTGATGTTTTTCACAGCAATTCGCTGTGGTACAACTTGATATCAGATTTTAAGATATAGCTAAAATCACACAAGAAGCTACATATTAGGAGGTGAAGTTGGTTGTTTAAGGGTTTTTTTAATAAACTGCAGCGATACACAAATAATTTCAAGTTAGGTACCAGTGTAGCTTTTCATCCAGTTATCTGTTGTGTGGTGACTCCTCAAGGTTAATCTGGGACCCTGATTTCTCAACTTCTGGATTTGCCTAAGGCCTTCACAAGCCTTCTGGAGAATGCGGCCGTCTGTGTCATCAGTCGCTGTTGTGGAAGATGAATTGCAGCCAGAGTAAGGCTGTGGTGTCTGAGGCTTTGGTCCCTGCAGTCTGCCAGGTGAGAGTAGCCCTCCGAGTTTCACTGCATTCCACAGATCAGGAAAAGCTCTTTAAATGCTTTTCTGCAGCTCACAAGATTAGGAAAACACAACACACATGGATAGGAGAAAGAGCAACTCATCCTGTGCTGAATCAACATGATTTTCCAAAAGACGAGGAAAAAGCACAATTCCAAAGGAAGATTTTTAGACAGCAAAGCAGTAAGAACTGTTCCAGGGGCCTTAAATGTGTGCCAAGCCCACATGTACCAAACCAGGGTGCCTGGAACACAGTCCAGGCGATCCTCTGACTCACAGGGACACTGGCTGAAACAGGTGGTCAGATCTGACACTGCAAGGGCTAAATGGAAAGGTTTGCCAAGCCGTGCCTCAGCATGGCTCATACAGAGGAGTGGTGGTATTGGGAGTCCATCTCCAGCTCTTCTGAATTAATGGTACGCTCTCCCTGACAGCTTGGGATCCCAATGCCCTTTGATGGTGTGGGATGGGAATGGGTGGTCATGCAATTCTCCTTTCCTGGTATGACAATACAGCTCTTCCAGTGAACAACTACTAGAACCTAGAGAGAAGCTAGAAAGAGCTGGTGGCTCCTGAGGATCCTGCTCTGGCTGGAAATTTTGAGATAATTGTACCCTGTAACTTCTCCTTTGTTCCCCATAGAACCAGCCATCTGCCACTCTCCTGACTCAATCCAGGATTAACAGCAGACTTCTATTTTTTGCAGGTATTGCTCCAAGGCTTTTAAATTACCAGTCTCTTTTTATTGACAGATGTAAATCTAAGAAAACTCCGTAAGAATCAATTTAAGTTTTTCATATAAATATGGGGCCTGCACATAATAAAAGAGAGAAGTAGGAAAAAAGAATTAAATGAAGAAAAAGAAATTAAGGAAAGCAAATGGATTCCAAATTCTGAAACACAGACCTTGTCTCCATTCACCACAAAACATTGGGACACATGAATCTTCTCACTATCCTTGCAAGAAAGTGACGTTCTCACGCTCACTCCCTCGCACACGCTCTCTCTCATGCTTTCCTTTTCCTAGTTAGCTGGAGACTTCTACCTTAAATCAGTCATCCTTGCTGCTCATTTGTTTTAAACTGTAGTTGAATAATCTTCCTGATTCTGGGGGACCTTTTGTCAGAGAAATTCCTGGGAATGTTGCTCCCCTTGCTGAAACTGAGTCACTAAATTAACAGAAGACTGACTAACAAGCTGGTTCTTCATGGGAAGGCAACATTCGAACTAATTTCCCCAAACCAGTTTCATTTTTGCAGTCTTAGTCACATGAAAAAGCTCTACACATAACTTGGCCCTATTTCAAGGTGGATACTGGATTATTTATTGCTTAGTGTGTCTGTATAGGTGGATGGAAGGCAAGCACTGGTTACAGTATATATACACAGAAATGTAGACAAATAACTGAAAGTATGAATTAAAACTGATGAATTAAATCCAGTTTCTTAGATTCCACTCGATTTCACTGAGCTTAGCTGTCAGAGTGGTGTTAAATTTAAGCAATATAAAGACAAAGAAAAAAATCACTGGAGCACTAATTAGAGAAATGTAGAGACATCTGGGGATGTGAAAATGGATTGTCAAATGGATATGTGATTTCAGAACTATTCATGAGGTAATCATGAACATACTACATCTATTTACTTGAGCTGAATTCACACACAAAGTCTCTAAAGAAAAAAAAACAAACCAAACCCAAAAAGCCTTTTCCTTGCTATGTCCTGAAAATAGACTACTTTCTGTCTATTATAAAGATCTCTTTTTTATACAATGCTGAATTAAAACACTAAATAAATCCTAACCCTAAGCTTCCTTTTTATCTTACTTTGGAAACAAATACAGTAAATTAGACTGTACCGTGCCAGGTACAGTAAACTGACTTTCCTGACGATGGGGCAGGAGCTGGGGCTCATGCCAAGACAGGTCTTGAAAGTGAAAGCTGCCACTGCCAGCTGGGAATGCTGCCCTCCAGGACAGATGTCCCCTGCCACCCGAGGCTCTGCCACTGGCACAGGCAGCAGCAGAGTGGAATTGAGACACTGTCATGACCTCGAGTTGCTTTTAATGCAGTGAGGTTTGGCTGTGGTTTCACACCAGATGAAATATTTCTAACGTACGGATTTTTGTTACTCATGTCCCCAGGGGAGCTACAAGTTTTCACATTACCTGTGCAAGAAGTGTTGTTAAGAAAATCTGAGATAGTGAATTTACAATTTGTTGCTGTTCAGTTATACATACATCTATTTTTAATTATTTTTATAATATTTATTATTTGATATAATTATTATAATTTTATTTTTTTAAGTCGAATGGCAATGTGCTTAATGCAAAGGAACTTGCCAAGATGTCTTACTACTTCTCATCTTTTTCCTTAAAAGGGAATCATGGCCCATGATTGCTGTATTCAGCTGGATTTTCTCTTCTGCTTTTCAATATATTTAACTAATTACTTTAGGAGACAAAAGGAGAAGATGAAAATGAGGCAAACAGTAGATTTTCACTTAGAAATCAGTGTTTTCCTGGCTCACAAAGAGTATTTTTTCCAAGGTTTTTAGTTACATAAATAAAGTGCTACTTTGTGCAAAGTCATACCATAATAATAATGATGATAACATCAGAGTTTTCCATTGTTCGACAGATATTACTCCAGGGGATAAAACCAATTTGAGATTTCCTGTCTTTCCTATGATTAGAATTGCCTCTCTGTCTTTCCACAAACATACTTCTTTTACCACATTTAAGAGACCAAACAAATCAAGAAGTCTAAATAAACTTATCCTTGCCATATAAAGAAATTGAGTCTTTGAATCAACTTTTCAGATTTGCACTTCAAAAGATATTTCAGTGCAATAGAAACAACTAAGTAGCCATAGAAAAGCGATTTTGAGCTTGCTAGAATTTAACAGTTGCAGTATTCAATAGATGAGATTCACCTATCACACAATAGGCTGATTGAATAGGAAGAAATTTTTAAAACTGTCTTTATTGAATCCTTAAATTGTGAGAAGAAACATTTCCAAACCAACAATGTTATTTGAGTTCTAATTAATAGAATTTACTATATTCCTAGAAAGTGCCTTGGTTAGACTCTCTATGACTGTAAATGATCATTTGTGAGGAAAAAAATAAAATAACTTGAAGAGCAGGAGAAAAGCAAAAGACAAATACTACTCAAGAGATTTTTTTTTAACTAATGGCATGATCAGAAATTATCTTGGGAAAGGTTCAAGTTACATATTCCTTTTATTCTGTGTGGCTGGAGAGTTTAGGAAAAGATGAAACTGTCCAAATAGCATGTGAAATCTATGAGGTTTACTGTCTTTCATAAATCTTTCAACCCTAGTGCTCGCTGAATAAAATCAGCAATAAAAATAACTGCTGGACATTTCTGTTTATCTTAGGAGCCATCATGTTGGTGTCTACTTAGGGAATAGTTTCACAAGTAATTGAAACCAAGTTAAGCCTCAATTGCTGGCAAAAAAAAAAAAAAAAAAANGTTCCACTCTCCTCAATTGCTCTTCACTTTGTACCTCCATAAGTCTTTGCCAAGTGGACACATAATCACCTGGAGCAATGAACTTACACATCTGAAAATTAACCCTATTTTTAAGAAGTGGTGCAGTTTACTTGGCCAAAGCTTCACAAACAAGAGAAAGGTGCCATGGTTCCTGGCAGGAGATGGGACCAGTCCTTTAAAAGGAAGCCAGGGCTGAGTGACCTCAGCTGTCTGCAAAAACACCCTGGTGATGATGTCTCCAGCATGAACCAGAAATGCAGAAGCAATGCACGGGACATAACTTCGGCACTGTTTTCGGTTTGGATGAGAAGCGTTCTTGCTCTCTGCACTTTGTGTTTGTATGAAGGGATGGCTTTAGCTGTAACTGAAAAGGAAAATTAAATCCATAGACAGAACTACTGCACTCAAACTGCTAATGGGATTCCAGTCCACAAGATGAAAATTATCAGCTGTCCCAGTCTACAAAATATGATCCTTTTAGGACACACTGCTTGCTAATGTAGACATATCCAGGTTACCTTCTCCCAGCTCCAGTTCAGGGGTAATTTAAATTGCCTGCTGGTGTCTGCATTGAAAGCACCAGAGCTGCTTCATCTTAGCAGTAAGGAAAGGGGCTGACAACAAGAAAACAAAGAACACGTAATTTTGTTTACTGAGACTGGGAAAGAAGGGAAATGGGGTAAGGAAAAGAGTGTGACAGATTGAGTATGACAGTGCTGGCTCCCAAATTGGAAAGCCCTGAACACAGGATATTATCTCTTTTTTTTCCATGTCTTGTGTCCCGTACCAGACATGGCAAGGTAAAGTCCAAACTTTCCAACCACTTATAAACGGCCTCCTTAAATTTTTGCATTTAGTAATTTTATTTATTTCAGAAAGGTATTTCACATTCCAGCTGACTTTTTCTCTGCCCAAAATGCCACTTGGCAGGAGATTTCAAAATTTCAACTTTTCAACTTTTGTTCCAGTTTGAAAGGAAAAACATTAATGAGGTCATCTTTTGAGGAACAGAAATTACCTGTTAGTTCTACACCTACTATACTTCACCAAACTCCTTATATACTTCTGACCTGAGACAACTGAAGAGATGTGGTGCCTCTAATCCGAGTGTGATCTCTATAGCTATAACCTTGTAAAGCTATTTAAATTTTTGGTGATAGCTCATTTCCTCTTTCTCTGTTACTCGTGATATCCCCAGGGCCTCTTTTCACTCTAGTTCACTTTCTAAAAGCCCAGCCTGGTGGATCAATCAAACTGTCTAGATACTTCGGCTGCTAGATACTTCAGGCCTGCTGCTTCTTTTCCAGAAGTTTCTTCAAGAGAAAATGCTGGGTAGGTACAGACAAAATTAAACATTCACAGAGGTATGCATTCTTGCATGGAGAAAAATAATTTACTCATTATAAATAATTTCTACTTCAAATACATCAGGAAAGCAGTGAGTGCTACTGGCCAGGCAGTAGATGAGAAAACAATATACAAATGTAAGAAGCTAAACCAGCACTGCTGCCTGACATACATGCATGCTCTAGTATCTCCCCTTTGGGAGTAGGAAATACTTACCTCTTTCTGACTAAAATGACAGGAAACTCATACAAGGAAATCCTCTACAATCTTAGCTTTTTCAATTAAGACAAGAGAACAAAGAGGGAAGGCAGCTTGGTTATGCTCTTTTTAGGTCAATCAACAAACATCCCTTGTTGTGTTTCAACATGTATCCTCAATTGTAAAACCACGGCTTCTGTGTTCGTGGGAAACTGCCCTGTTGTTCAGCAGCAGTGTTCATTATATGCACACTGAGGTTATGCCAGGGAAATGTACTCCAGATCCTCTGCTTGGGAACCATTGCTCTGTGTCTTGTTCCCTTCAATTATCTCCCTCTACTTGTGCAGACTATCTGTGTGGGCACAGGTTATCCAGTGTATGCTATGCCTTGACTGAAGAGACAGGGAAGGCACATTAAAGGGCCCAAGAGGGAAAATTGTTACGTTTTATCATGTTATGATGTTCCCAGCTCTTCTCTCTCAAGGTTATGCTTGTATCTCTTCAATGGAAACTGTGTTCTGTAAACATCATAGTTTCAATAGCCCTTGCTGTTGTCAACAAAGCTAATAAAACCAGATGTCAGGCTGAGTTCAGCCTGCTAAAGCCTTCTAGTACTGTATTTCTCTCTCTTCCCTTGTGCTTGCCCCAACAACCAGCCCAAAGACACTCTCCCCATGGCGTGTACTGGTTGAGGACCCCTGGTCCCCAAGTTCCCAGGCTGCCTCAGCAGTGGGTACTGCGGAGACTCTGCACTGGTGTTTGGAGCAGCTGCTGCAGCTCAGTGGTGACAGAGAGGGCTGGGGCCACTTCTGGAGAAGGCTTAAAGACATGGAGCAGCTTTGTCATTGAGTGGAGGCACTGGTAAGGGCAGGTGCCACCAGAGATTTATAGACAGAGACATGACGATGATTGTTTAACTTCTTCAGGGAATCTGTCTAAAAACTCATGAACGAGCATCATTGTCAGTCCAGAGCTAACAAGCCTCTTACAGTTTTTTGACTCTCCAGAGTACTTAGTGTGGCAGTTGTGCTGGGATCTCATTAAATGGAAACATCAATTTGGTGGCGTCAGGATTGGGACCCTCTGAGATCACAGCCACCCACAAGACATACAGGCCTTCTGTGCATGGTGCTGATCCAGAGGATCCAGGAAAGAAAGACTATATACAATTTTATACAGTGGGCAAATGAACTCCCAAAATGGAGTCTTCTCTTTACTGCAAATTCATCTGGTTTTATAGTCCAAAGATTGATTTGGTTAATACAGGCAATAGACAAAAGGAAATGTGGTCATGTGCCATTGTCTCAGAGCTACAAGAAAATCACAAGGTGCTGTTTACATACCTAAGACATTATATCATAGTCTGGACATGCTGTATTAATAATTTAATAATGCCACCATGTTCAAACCCCTCAAAAATAAGAAAATAAAGAACTGAAAAAAATACTGAAATTTTATGTCTGAGTGCCAAGTACTGATCTATGAAACAATAAATGTCCAACTTTGCCCTACTGGAAGAGTGCTGGACTGCAGCTATTTCTTTCAAAACTGAGTAAAAAGTGCACAGCACTCAGTAGACAACTAAGCTAAAGGGGTTAATTCTATCTCTTGATTAAGAAAAACCATTTTTAGGCAAGTTGCACTAAGAAGAGGTTCCTTCACTTGTTTTACACTTAGAGCAGTGAACCTAATGCAATAAGTATCCTATTCTTCAGCCTTTGCTGTTGCTATTCCCATCAGAAATCTTTTGCCTTCGTTGATAGCAATGCTGTCAGTGAAATGCACATGGCTTCTCCACCCTGCTGCCAGGTTCTGTTCAGCCACTAGTTGTTCTTCCAAAAGTGTAGAACATATATTTTCTGCTGAATATATGAGACTTCACTTGACATTTTAGGATCCACCTTCTCTGAATGGGTCCAATTTATCCTGGAATGCAGATCATGCTGTGTAATGTACCTTGCCATTGTGATTTATCACTTCATCTGTCCTTCTAGCATCTGCAGATATAGTTGCTTGGTAGTTTTATATTGGTTTCCAAATTGTTCATAAAAATATTACCTAAGGTCAGGTATGTGTGTTTTTGATCCTACTTTGTAAGATCTGTCATACAGCCTTTCTAATTTCCTGAGTATCTCATAATGTTAATTTATTTTAGTTTGAAGGCCATGAAAGACTAAGTTAAATACCCTATAGAAGTGTATTACATCAGTACAGTTACAAAACCAAATTATAATTGAAGTTCATCAGAGTACAATCTGAATTCAGCTTGCCAAGTCCTCTTTCTAAAACCAAATTAGTGAACATCAATCTACTTCTATTGACTGTACATCATCTTTTACATTTTATAACTGATGAGGTCAACCATGTTGTTTGAGTACACTGGAGGACTTCCATTGCATGCTCAGAATTATTAACAATGATTTACAGCAAGACAAAAAACTCTTCAGCCAGTTCTTCTAGGTTTATTGTGTGAAAGTTCTCTCTGGCTTCCTTTTATAATATTTAGTTATTTTTATAGTATTTATTAATGTGGTTTAATACTTCCATTATGGCCTTGCAAATTATCCAGTACCCTGATCAGATGTAAATACATCCTTGCCAAATACTGTAGCTAACTGTTGAACACTTCTTTGTACCATTAGCATCAAATCTTACCTGCTGTTTTACGTTCTTTTGTTTCTACTTTAGATTTCCTTCTGGTGTCCCTCATTTTGTTAGGCTTGAATTTGCTTTGGCTTCATTTGCTAATTTTTATTGATGTATGTATGATTGCTATTGACTTTTAACTATTGTCGTTCCTTCCTTTTCCAGAAAGGAGTTTTAATAAAATTGTTCAGTTTGATATTTAAAATATTGTGTAACATTTATCATGTGTTCTGATGCATACTCTAATTTTCATTACTATTCATTTTCATTTAATATTGTAAATTTCTCATCTAATAGGTTCTCAGGTTTTCTTATTTCTTAACCAATTTTTTTTTTCCCAGAAAACTAATCAGGCACATGTAGACAATTTATTTGTATTGATATATACAAATTTTGCATATCGCATTAAATACCTGTATGTCTGTAAATTTCTACTCAGCCATAAACACCTGCACATGTAACAGATCTTGGATGAGTCTGTTCTCTGCGTGACCTCATTTGATGTAATTGGTTGTGAGTGCTGTATCTTCAGGCCACCACAAGCTTCCTGCCTTGTGATCATTCCAGTTCTTCCCACCAGTCAGGTCTCTGTGTGTGCCATCTATTGAGTACTGGAAAATTATTGTTGGTAATTCCTAAAATCTATAATGCAGCTTTGCTGCTGTTTTTGACCTATAGGCAAATTCCTTACAAACAATGGCAGTGCTATTATTAATAGGAACTTAAGGGCTTCTTTTTGGTTTTTTTACTTCTACTTTTTACATTTCACTTTTATCCTTCATGATTTAATATTTTCCATACATTATTCATACTTACATTAAGTCAGATTTTAAATGAGTGTGTGATTTACTGGAAAAAACCCCTACAGATTTAGTCCAATTGATTTTTTTTACAATCCTTGCACTTAATTATCTTATAGTGGCTAATGACACTTTATCACATTATATTATTAATGCAATCATATATAAAGAAATTAAAATTAGGTATAATTCAGATCTAAATCTTAACCAGGTGACACCAAATGTAATGCAATGACAAAACTAGAGTTCAGACAGTGGCATGATATTCCTATTTCCCTCATGATTGATGATGGATACTAAAGAAAACCAGCAACTGACAGATGAAATTCATTGAATTAATTCTGACTGACAAGATTTCACATGTGCTGGAACATACTTTGTGGCAATTTCTATAACAATGCATGCTCCTATCCTGATTTTTGTGGGTTTTACCTAAGATGAGATATAATTCATCTTAGATCTGCTTTTATTATTCATCAGTTGGGTAGCATAAGAGTAAATAGTATGCACAGGAAATATTGCTGTCCTTCTGTCGTCATTATATATTTGATTTGGCAAGTTAATAACATGACTGTAAAGGCTGTTTATATGAGATAATAATCATTGCAGAGTTTAGGCTTAGAAAATGCAGATAACTCCTCCAAAACCAAATCTGTGATGGAAATTTCCAAGAAAATCACTTGGACAAGAGATTACTAGTTTTACTGCAGGCCAGATGCAAACTGAAAGATATAGAATGTGTTGATGCTTTCATCTTGGAGGTGCCAAATCTACTGCATTTTCCATTTTATTTCTTACTCAAAAATGGGTCATACTTGACTTTGCTTCTGTAAAAAATATCAAGCTGCAGAAAATACATTGGATACTGGAAAATATATCTATAAATTGCCAGATATTATTTTTTATGATTCTACATTCAAATTTCCTCAATAATGAAGGAAAAAAATGTCACAATAAAATATACACTGCTCAAAAGATATTGAAACCTATTCCAACTGCACTCAATAGATCAGATGCAACTCTTAGCCAAATGAGAAAAAAACTAGATATATGCCAATTCACTTATATGCATTACTAAATGTATCATGTATTTTCCAGTACTTGTAGAAATAAGTTAGAATGCTATCTTTGTTCTTTGGATGTTCACATACATGGGAACACCTAGAAAGAATCTGCTTTTCTTTTTATTTATCACAGGCAAAAATAACCAATGGTTGCTTTGATAGATTGTTTTGACAGCAGCATTAAGGTCACTGTGTGGTATTTGTACATGTTTGACTCCTTCCAGGATTTTCCCTTGGCTTCAGCAATCACTTACACTGTGGGCAGAGAAGCTCCATGCACAAGGATGCGTGACATGAGAGAATATGACAAGAAAAATCACAGCTTTGTTTCTACAGCTCAGCACTCCTTAGGCACCTTAACTTCCACTAAAATTAACCTACATTTGTGTCCACTGTGTGGTGGTTTGACACCAGTGTTTTAATTAAGGGCTAGCTC
>VXBA01002873.1:0-11372 GCA_013399895.1 Serilophus lunatus
TGGTGCTTAAACCACCACAGGTCTCAGCATCTTGGCCCTCTGTATGCTGGTGATCCCCATAGTAACAAAAATTGAAAGACAAGACTTTCTCTAAAAAGTTTGAGAATTTTGCCCAGGTTATGAAATCTCTATATATCCTCCAGTAAAAGTTGTCTCACAATTCTCTTCATGGTCACATCAAAATAGAAACAATCATTGAAAGAGCTCAGCTACAGCTAACATAGCTTTGGCCAGCACATAGAGAAGTACGGAGAGAGTCTCTAGGACTAAAGTACACACTACAGCAGGCCCTAGAAAGCTCTGTTTTTTAAGGATCAGCAAGGCATTTATATCCCTCTGTGGGCATCTGCACAGCAGGGAAGGTCTCTAAAATATGACCAGCTGTATAACGAAAGAGCAATGTCTTGACACATTTCCCAGAAGGTACTTGTAAATTATGCTTACCATTCCAGCCCTGTCCTGCCCTGCTTCCCAGCTGGAAGCAGTGGGACAGCCTTGGCTGCAAGATCCTGACCCATGGAAAGCACCCAGTCCTTGTGCCTTGGCCCTAGGATACCACTGGCCCACACTGTGCTCTAACAGCTTTAATCATACCTGTTACTTTTTTAATCCAATCTCATCTAAACTCTAGTGTTCCCACCATTTCAGGAGCCACACATGAGGAGTGATTTGCCCTTTCCCTCTCTTCTCCCATCCCCAGAGAGCTCTCACACCTCCCTCTCAGCTTCTTAGTCTGAAATGTCCATGTGGAAAATGTATGGAAAAAGCAATACCAAAAGCACTTGTGTTAATTTAACCCATCATGTATTGTGAATCCACAGGTGGAAATCAGCATTGAGAGGTCAAGTAGCCTCAGGCACTTTTCAAGCTGTAGGTGCTTTTCAGTTATTTTGGGTACAATTGCTGTCAAACAGTGGGGGGCAAGTCTGGGTTTACTAAGCAATGCAATATGTGTTCCTCACTGGAATATCTCACAGCATGACACTGAAAATATGAATATGTTTTAAGTATCATCATCTAATTGATGCTGCACATATATATGTCAGGAGTGGTGTATAAAGCTACTTGAGATCCATACTAAGGTGGATTTTGAAGCCATTTCAAAGCATTTGAAGGTCATAAACACCAACGTAGGGAGACAAATTACCTAGGTTAGCGAAATACACTTATAACAAGGAGAACCAGAATGCAATGGAACAAAGTAAATTTCAGGCTGCATATCAGGAAAATTTTCCTAACAGCAAAGTCTATTATTAGCCTGTCAAATAGCCTCCCAGGGGAAGTGGTGGAAGCCCCACAGCCTGAGTCATTTAAAACTAGACTGGAAGACATTCGAGAATAATCCTGAATTGGCAGAGAATAATCCTATATTGGCAGGGAGGTGGAAAAGATGACCTAATAGGTCTTTTCCATCTCTAGCTTCTATGGCTCAACCAAGGTATGTTGCTGTATCAGGGCATGCCCTGCCCATTAACTCCAAGTTCCACTTCAAAGTGGAAATTTGAAATTTTACTTTGGCTGGAATCAACTTTGCCATTTCAGCAGACAGTGAGAACTTTGTGTTCCATTTGTTTATTTTTGAGGTCTGCATAGAGAATAAGAAAAAAACCATGAATTTAGAACAAGTTGTGGTTCCTTTTAAGCAAGGATATTTTCTGGTTTGTTTTTTTTGTTTTTTCTTTTCCAGCATGGCACTAGGAGAGACCATACTCTGACCAGGTTCCAGTTCTATCTATATATTTCCACATTTGTTTCCAGGGAGCAGCACTTGGTTCACAAGCAGATCTGAATCATGTAAATAGATGAGCATATATTGGCATACAAATCCAGAAACAAGATTGCTGTCTCAACAGCTATGCAAGTTAAATACATTGACTCAATGGACCAGAGTCTCAACTTAGTGTAAATCACTTTAGCTGTACCCACTAAGGAGGTAAAAAACCCTGTGTGTTTTTGCTGTAATAGTGCTTTGATGTGCTGCTTTTAAAATGCACTGGAACAGATCCCCTGGCTGGCCAGGTTTACCTTGCATCACTCACATAGAACAATGTAAATGTGTTCTGCCTGGAAACAGCTTGTAGGGCATGTCCCCTGCCAGGAAAACTGTTTCCAGAAAACTGGCAGATGCATCACCGCTGTTTCCTGAGCCCTGTGTGGAGTCAAGGAAGAGCCAGGGCCAGGGCCAGGGCTGGCATCAGTAAGCAGAGCGCCTCTCTGGTATCACTCATGCAGTGGCACAGCTCTGCACTGTGGAGCAGTGGGGCAAGGAAGGGGCAAAGCACCTAGTTCATGAAGCCCTGTTGTGAAATGTGCTCTGATATTGTAAGAAATAGCCCTTATAATGTATGTTCCTACAGAAGGGTCCTATGCCCAGTGCTGATTTCAGCTACCACTCGTGATTGGAAGGTGACAAGAGACATCCAGTACAAAGAAAGAAAAATAAATTCTGATACTGATTCTATGCTGGCCTTATTTGACTCAATATAGGACACTTATTTTTCTTGGTGAGGCCAACTCATCATGGGAAACACTTATCCAAATTCTATGTGTATTACTAAAAATTCCTGACATCAAAACTGGATAGTTTCCTAGTTTGAATTAGAGTTACCTCAAAAGTGTGTCTGCAAGGCTGTCTTATGCTCTCACCCTTGTGGAATCCATGAGCTGTGTGAGTGTGAGGACACTTAGTAATTATTTACAAGACAGAATGTGTCATGCTGGAGGAGTGAATACCCTGATGCTTCTCTAAGCATTCAGATCTGCCTTTCGCTCTTCTCAACCCTTATGCTTAACAAGTGACATCCGACTCTCTTTGTCTTTATAGCACACATTTCTCTTTGTCTCTTTCCAAGCAGGCCCATATTTTTTAAGTAGCCTTACTGAAATTGCAGTATTTAAAGATCAAAAAATATTGCTTCTGACATCACATGAGAGAAAAAATTATGAAAGGGAGGCTAGACTAAATTAAAATAACCTTCCTTTTCAGGAAAAATATGTATCAGTTCAGAGGTGTACTTAGGAAAATTACTGCAAATCCTTCTCTTCACTTTCTCCCTGCTTCTTTCTTCTGTCACAACCCCTCCTACTTGTCTGTCAAATTAACATCAGACTCTATTCCTTTCTGTAGTAGCAGCCTTTCTTATTTATGGGACGTCTAACACTGTTCCAGATGCTTTTTATCTAGATGAAGAGGTTAAGAACAACCATCCCAGGAGTCTTTGCCTGAAAATGTGTATTTTGCACCTCACATTGTGTGTTGATTTCAACAGGGAGCTGGGTGAGGAGTCCAAGGTCATAAGGAAAATTTAAATAGTTGGTATATTTTCTGGAGAACCAGCATAAAAATTATATCTAGCTTCCTGTTTCTTTACTAGGTACTTCAATGGCTAGTAAGGATGGGATTTTTTTCAGCCTCTTCTAGTTTTGGCAGTGACTTCAATGGGAGAGGTATTATTCCAGCTCTGAGACTATTCAGAAAATCTCACCTTAAATAATCAGATATAAATTAGATATCCAGGATATTATCTGTCACATCCAACATCAGTTGCAAGTGGATCAAATTTAAGTCAAAAATAGGAAATAGTAATCTGGAGTCCTGCTTGCTCTCGAAACAAGCTAAAATAGCAGCCCTTACCTCAACTCCAATTGCCAGCTCAGGAGTGGTAACACAATACCATTCCGATCTCTGGGCTACAGAATAAAAGGTTCTCCATATGTTAAACTTACACTGTTCAACCAACTGATGCTGGAAATGAGCACTTGTTAATGTTAGAGGGATAACACAGCTTTTGCATGCAAGGAAGTTTAACAACACATGCATTTAGACTTTACACTAGGACTATGAATCAATGATGCCTTTGTGTGTGAAGGAACTTTTTAACTCGGTGTAGAAACACATAATTTTAAAATCTGGAAGTGAAAATTCTCCATAGGACCTGAATCTTTCCTAAACTCGGATTAGTTGCACATATAGTGTGAACAGCACCAGACTGGACTCTGACCATGCAACAGGGTAACATAGATTACTCATAAATAATTTTAGGAAAAACAAAAATCAGAATGAAAGTCATACATTCCTGCTGTAATATATCTCTGCAATTTTTTTGGGGGGTGGGGGGGCAAAGCATTGTGATCTGACAAAAGAACTTACAGAAGGGAGAGCATAGAGTGCCATTTTTAATTGCAGTGCCTACAGCTAATTAAAGACTGTGAATGGTGGTTTCCATAATACTAATTTATTATAGCATGCCTTCATTAACATAAATATTTCATTGTTCAAGGAGAACATAAAAAAATAAATTGACATTTTGGCAGCCATTCAATGTTTTTGGGATCTATTTTATAAGACATTTTACTGATGAAAATGTGTCTTAAAGCCTTAGCAATATGTTTGGCTTTGGTCTTTGGCAGCAAAAACGCAGGAATCTGAAAGCCAGAAATGTCCCAAGAGCATGCATCTATATTCCTGCTGTAGGTCTTCAGAGTTCTTTTACAGACAATTGGAAAAAATGTTTCAGTGGCTGTTTTCTGATACATTTTTATTTGTATTTGAGCAAACCTCACATTTCCACTGTTAGACATTCCCATGTTTTATTCTATTTTTATTAAATGATTTTTCATCAAAATCATCAAAATTGCATTAAATGTTGAAGTTGACAGGAGTAAATATTGCCGTGATAAATGCTAAACATTGATTTCACAGATATCACCATCTATTAACTTTCCAGGGAATTTCACACTAATAAAGAAAAAAACAAAATGAGAAAAATTATATTCAATTAAAATTTTATTTTGAACGGAAGTTTATGAAAGGAATAATGTACAGTTACAGAGAATATTCAGAGGTATGTATGCACATTAAATTTTCTATATCTAAATATGTCTAAAGACAAAGACACATTAGATAGCATCCTAATTAAGCACATTGTGAGTAGGGTTTAACACTTTTTTTAGAAGTTAGCTATAACACAGTGCTAACAGTGAATGACAAAAGATTAATTCTGTATGCTGGATGTATATAAGAAATTTTATTATCTAAGACAGTTCTCCAGTACTTACTTAGGACAACAGCTTTCTGTACAGCTGGTAGAAACTTGTCTGAAAGTTGAGGTGTATCTTCCGTAGCACAAAAATAAAAAAAGACAGCTAGCACTCAAGAGTAGTGAAAGTAAATGCAAGCAGGGCAATGGGTCGAAAGGCAAAAGAGTTCATCATGATTTTAATTGCAATTGATGGAGTGGTTTGGATTCTTCATCACCCATATTAAAATTTGGTAGGCAGGTCTACAAACAGCAGGTGTGCTAGTTCCCAGTCTGGTAAAACCTGCTGTATTTTCATGAGCAAGTCCTACACCTGCAGTGTAACTATTTGTCTTGTTTGTTTATTAGTTTAATTGTTAAATTTTGTGACAAAAAACTGTGACATTAAATTTCTGACATCTAATTGCCTAATATAATTGGGCATAGTTACTCAAAATTCTGCTTTAAATGTATTTTCATAATTTATTCTTTTTTTCTTCTTTTCCTGAATAAAAATCTAACTAGGCAATAGCCTAAATGAATTTGTCTAGTTCTTTTGTTTGGCTCTCTGATTTCTGCTTTCTGATCTCTGCTCTTTCAGGGACAGTAGTGCTGAGTAAATTATTGCAAGACCACCTTTCCGATCTCTTTTTCATTACATAGCCAACCAGAAAGTTCAAGTTTGTTCCATAACAGGAAAGGACCTTAGTGACATCTCTTTAATTAACCACAAATATTATTTTAACTAATAAGATGTGTTCTTACTCTTACCACTCTGTTGCCAATGTTACACTCTTTCTTCTCACAGTTCTGTTTCTTTCTTGGGCAACGTATTCTCAGTAGCACTGTCTTTTCCTGTGTTTTGGAAGCACCTAATGTTTGTTTTTACATCCCTGTAAGGTAAATAGTTAGTACTCCATTTTTTCTAGAAGTCAAAAGGAGAGTTGGAAAGATAGAGAGGTGGAAGGCTATTTCTGGAGCTGAAGTGGCTTGCAGACTGTAACACATGTTCTTGCAGCAGCTGAGAAGAAACTAATAGCTAAACAAAGAGGTATTTAACTACTTACTACATATGCCTGGACAGTAGGGCCCTAGGCTTCAAGTCTCTAGATACTTGTGTGCATTTAAGCAAAACATTCCAAAGGATGCATTACATACAATTTGAATGCCAGCAAGAATGATATCCAACCCCAGGCTCTCCTTTTCTATAAGTCCAAGTATTAGTACTCAGGTGTTCGTGCCAATAGTGCAGAAGTGAGAAATGGAAGGTGAGTGGATAGGCTACCTGACACAATAAACCCCATTCTGAGCAGGAAAAAATATGCCCCCTGGAAAACACTAACTGTGCTAAAATCTGCTCAGCTTTCTTGCTATTGTTTGTTATAGCGGCTCATGCAGAATTCTAAGATTTTCTTTCTATTCAAGGGGTAGCATGGAACAGGAGATTTTGAGCAGCATTGAAATGGGCACATTCTATCCTTAACCAAATAGGTTGCAAAACACTTAATTGAGATCTCCTCAAACCAGACAGTGTCTGGTGTACATGATGTCTGTTTTACTAGGTGTACGCAGCAAACCTCATCCAAAGGTACCTTTTTCCTTGATAATATAGTTAGGCTGGCCTTTCAGTATTGATATTTATTGGTTATTGGATCTCCTCAGCTCAGGAAAAGATAGTTTTTAATAAGAACTGTGCTGATTCTGAATTGGATCACTTATTTTTATGGCAAGATGAAAAGATGAGTAGACTGTCTAACAACTGAAAGAAATGTTGCTCACACTATTCTCTGGTTGGGCGTGCTGGTAAGACAATTTCTGTTTTACACAGTCATAGAGCAGAAGTGAGGAAAAAATGAAGAAGCAGAGCTGTACATAAAAGAGAAGCTTTAATATTCTTCAACATATATGTTCTGAAATACATCATCATCATGTGTGTCATTAGATGCTTGGGGGAGATTACAAATCTTCAGGCAAGTGCTAAATGCTGTTTTCTATTTTCCTCTAAGTCAGTTATAAGAATTCTCTGAAGTGTGGGAAATATAAATCTCATTTATGCATGGCAGAAAAATTTGTATCGGCTTCTGTTTAACAGAACCACAGAATGGCTGGAGATGGAAGACCCTAGGTCATGTAACCTATCCTCAGCTCCAGCAGGGTGAGATGGAACAGGTGCTCCAGGCGCTGTCTACTCAGGTTTTGAATATCTCCATGGAGATATTCATTTAAGTAGGCTCAGCCATAAAATAAAACAAGCCTAAACCAGTGGAAATCAGGACACCTGGCAGGAAATATGGTGAGCTAACAAAAGAGGGAAAACTAGTGTGCACAAAAAAAAAAAAATGTATCCTATTGTTGTCTGTAAGGAAAAGGGCAGGCAAGTGCCTGAGTACGGCATCTACTTCTGTATGGAAAATTTGCCAGAGAAATATCCTTCACCTCTTAGGTGCTCTTGGTATCCTTGTGGAATGAAGTATGGCATTTGAATGAAAGCCTTTGACACTAAGCCTGGAAATGCCCAAGATTGTAGTGAAGGTGAAAATGTTCTCATCAGTATTTCTCATTAGGATGGCACGTTGCTATCCTATGCTTGTGTTGCATCCATGCTCTCCCAGAACTCCTTTCACTTATCTAGCACCAACAGCATGGACCTCTCACAAATAAAGAGGAAGGCAGTGGACAGAGGAGATGACTGCAGTGTAGAAGTTAGGGTGGTGTTGACAAGGTTGGCAAGGTCTGTGCCACAGCATGAGGCTGGGACATTGTCTCTACTCTCTGCATCAGAATTTGGCTGTGTAGGAGCCTAGCTGTGGAAAAGCGTATTGTGCAATGCCCTTTGTAAACAGCAATCACAGAAATCCCACTGTACCCTGAACAAGTCCTTCAAACAGGAGTAATCATATGCTTGAGTGTAAAGGGTTTTTTTCCTAATTTGAATGAAATAATTCTCTGGGAAGGAGATTTTCTTAGAAGAAAATTTTTCTTGTATTTTACTAGAACAGAAATTGTCTAAAAGAACACAATTTCACATTTCTGCAGAAATACAATTTAATATTACAAATAATTTTATGGAAGAAATCCTTTTAAGAGCCAGGTTTGCATGAGAGCACACAAAATGTTATGAGCACTGATCCCTAGTCATGAGTGAATAGCTTGTGACATTTGACTGCAAAAACGTGAGCTGAATAAATAGCTAAATAATTTTATTGACTAAAGCCAATAAAATCACTGACTTTCAAAGTATACAGGCTGTCAGTTGACATCTAAGGGGAATCCCAGAATGCCATTCTGCCTGGAGAATGTCTTCCAGCTGGAGTGGTGGCACCCATGACATGATGCTTTCTACCTGAAAGAAAAGAAAGAACTAAGGGGAAAGAGAAAGGTCCTCTCTGTCAAAGTAATGAAAGAAGGGCAGTATTTTGATGGAAAATAATATCAAAATGGTTAAAAAGGCACTAAATTTTTCCCATCACACAGATTTCAGTAATCATGAATCATACTATTGTGCAAAACACATCTGGCATTATTTCTTTCAGTACTGAGTGCCCACGTATGTTTGTGTATGACACTCTGTGCTTGTCAAAGGTCCTCAAATTTTTTCTAACACATCAGTTCAGTGACAGCACAATTGTCTAAAGAATAAGCATAATTAACACTGGCATGTTTAATATTGTTTTGTGATTGCCTTCTATTAAAATAAGATCTTAAGAAATCATGACAACACTAACAATCATAATTACCAGCTTAGCTGAACATACTACAATTGTTGGACTAGAAAAAGAGATAACTTCCAGGTGGGACAGGGGATTGCATTTCTTACTGACTCTGAGTGAAAAAAATGAAGGTTGCATGTGTTTCAGAAATGTTACATAAAGAACTACAGTGAATTTTCTGAAACAGGATCGAAAGTCTTTGCAAGTCTATGCTTTTTAACAAATATGGGAAGGCATCACTGGTAATTTCTGAAAGCATATTTTGTTACTTATACTCTACACAATGACAGAATAAAAAGATGGAACAATTCTAGCCTCCACAGAGGCAATATGCAATACTTCACTAAACTGGTCCCCTGGAATTGTTCTGGGAACTTCTTAATTATAGACAAGGACAAGGGTAACTAAAGGACTTACAGACCATTTAAAGAATATTATCCAGTTTCTATATGCTTGTACAGTTAGTACAAGATTTCTGGGAAAGAGGGATTATGGGGAAAATATAAACCTCATGTCCACATGTCATAGCAGATAAAATTGGCTTAGAAGTGAAGGGACAGGATGGAAATTATAAAGTCCTATTCACAATATTTATACATACATATATATATATGTATATATATCTCAAATAAAAATGACTAAATCAGTAAGGATGACTGGAGGTTTCTCAGTTGCATGAAGATGCTCAGGTTTCTCTTGGTGGCCCAGGCAGAAAAGATGGGTGAGAGTGAGGACACTGAGGAAAGAACCATGGTTCACAGAAGCATGTGGGGATGTGGGTTGTGGGAAAGCTCTCTTTTTCTCAGATTTCCTCTTTATTTTTCTTAAATCTGGAGCACAGTTCTTTCAGTCTCAGCCTCCCTCTGTGCATGGCTTCTTCCTTATTTTGTAGCCTACCACCATCCCTGCGGTACTGTCCATTCCTGTGTGTTACCTTCTGCCTGGGCTTGTCATGCAGCCCAAAGGGCAAAGAAGGAAGGGAGAGAGGAAAGGGAGGGAAGAGGAAAGAGAGAGATGCCTGAACACTATTTGTATGGAGGAGAGGGGGAAAAAGTGTGGGTTCAGACAAAGAGATAAAAGGAAAGAGGAGGCAGAAGTGCCATGGTAATTCAACCACTGGGGGTAAAATAGCATTACCTAGGGAGTTTCTTGCTGTTTGGGAGCCTTTCGGGAGTGTTGCATCATCCTGTATCCAAAGAACAGGAATCCAAAGATCATGTCTCTTTACCTGTCAAGGAGTCCGGATATGAGCTGTAGCTTGTATGCTGGGCAAGTCCCTTCACACTTCTGTTTCCTGTCTTTGTTTTCTTCTGCCAAGTTTATTCAGACTGCTGTGCTTCTGATTCAGGGACTGCATGTCATCTCAGTTAAGGCTAGGACAGTGTTAGGGAAGAAAAGCATTATAAAGCCTTGTGGTGGTTTGGACCACGATTTCACTAGGGACGTGCAAAAGTGACAAAAGACTGAACGGAATTCAACAGCACGTGACAGTTTTATTGCCTAGGGCTCGACCAGGAAAACCTTATGGGATTCCCAGACTTAAACAAAATACACAATATAAAAACTGGCAATCTCACGCAAAAAAAAAATCAAAAAACCAAACTGCTTCTCAAAGCCAGGTGGCTGGCTGAGAAGCAGGGGAAGGAAGGGAAGCTGCCTCTCTGATGGTACACTCCTGGCCCTCGAACTCCCTGCAAGACAGAAAATGGTGAAAAGCACCCCTCCCCCCTGCCCAGGGACATTCACAGGGAAAACTAGCACTTGCGGTTAGGCTGGGTTGCCTCTGGGTGCCACCACTGGAGCTCGACGGCACCGCGCTGCTGCCCGTGCTGATGGAAGTGGGAGGAAGCCAGCCACACGGTCCAGGAGCTGGGAGAGGGGGAGGCACGATCCTCTCAGCTCAAGAGACAGCTGAAAAGAAGGTAGGACTTCTGTGTCCACTGCTTTTATGCCCTGGAAGTCCCACATGAATTAGTGTCTTCTTCCCAGCCAAGCTGTCTTCTGATTGGCTGGCGGAGCTAGGCTCTACCTCCCTTTCAGGATCTGGCACTCTGACCAAAATGGCAGTTCCCACCAAAACTCACATGGTCAAGGTCCAGGGCGCCATTAGCCGCCAACCGCGGGGCACTCACTGCCTGCAGGAACCCCCAAGAGGGGTCCCCGGGGTCGGCAGCACCTCCAGTGGTGCACTCGCTGCCCACGGGGACTGGCCGCAGCACAGCCGCCACCCCAAGGACCCCACAGGAGAGATCCACGGGCCAGCAGGAACACTCATGGCCATCCCAGCCGCCCCGGGCAAAGGAGCGCCAGCGGGCAGCCCGCACTGCGCTGCGTAGCTCCATGTGCTCCACGAGGCGCCGGGCTAGATTGGGCAGGATCGACCACCGCCATGCCCATTCCGCCAACCATGGCCATGCTGGAGTCCAGTGCCAGCGCCCACAGCATGCCGCTGCCCACCACCGCTGGCACTGCCACCTCCGCCCAGAGCCAGGAAAAACGGAGTGCTGCACCAAAAAACAGTGTCCCAGCCATGCTCTGTCGCTCCCTTGGCCAGCCATGAGCGTGCAGGGTCCAGTGCAGCCAGCACAGGCAGCAACCATGGAGGGGCTCTGCACCCACCACAGTGGAACACACAGCCCCCCCC
>VXBA01002873.1:11475-116342 GCA_013399895.1 Serilophus lunatus
ACGACCCCAGCACCATGGAAGCACTGGCCCCGCCGCAGCTCCCTCTGCCTGGTGCCGCGGCCACACCGTGGGACGAGCTGCCTCCATCCCTGTGGGACTGGGAGGAGGGGAACGCTGCCAGCGATCATGGTATGTCCCAGCACCTGCACTGTGATCTTGGCTTTTTTCCTTCAGGTTTCTTAAAACAACCCACAGTTTTAAACAGGGCAACAAGCGAACCATCCAAACAGATCCAAACACCCTTCCCTAACATCCTTCCCTCCCTCCGAAACCCCCCAAAAACCCCCAAGACCCCTGAAACACCACTCCCTCCCCCCAAACCCATAACAAGCCTGCATAAAATAAAGATATAGCATGTAGATGTGGTGGCCCTCTCCTTGTCACAAGTCAGAACTGTTGTCCGTCAGCTGGCGTCCTTCAAATTTCAGCAGATGTAGGTAGGAATTAGTCAGTCACTGAGATAATAGGGATTTACTTGTAAGAAGAGCACAAAGCATCTTGAAGTGGATCCTGATTGCAACATCAGGGCAATCATGGAATGGGGAGAACAATTGTGTGTGATGAGTTTCCACCATAGGCTCTGCTTTGACTCTCATGGTCGTACTTGCAAGAGAGGATTGATCAGGATGTCTGTATTTTACACATTAAACAAAGCAGGAACAGCCTGTGCTCTGTGTTCCAACACCTCAAGAAATAAATGATTACTGCTGACAGATAATCAGATAAAGGAGGATGTCTTAAGTAACAAAAGATAATTGTGTGAGGCAGTAAATAATACATACACAGATCAGTTAAAATTAGATACCTGTTAACAAGTGTATTTGGCATCAATTAGCCAATTTCATTGTTAACATACAGTATCAACTTTATTTTACTCACATAAAGTGGTTTTTTCTTAACCAATATTTATAGGCTGTCTGAGATTTACTGACTGTTGACCAAGGAGGTGAACACATAAGCTTATGCATGTTAAGCTACAAAATTTGTCCTGTGCATTGCCCCAGGAATATTTTAACCACTCTTCAGGTTCTTTCTCTTTAAAATCAACAATAAAAAAATAGCCACAAATTGCCAAAACTCTGCGTATTGCTGGAAATTCCTCACTTGGAAAACTTTCGAAAGTACACCCATTCCCACTGAAAGTCCTTCTGGTCTGAGGAGAATGGATTTCTCTGGAGGTAACCAGTGCTAGGTCAAAGTTTAATGCTACCAAGGAGAGGTCACATTAACATAATCTTTTCAGACATTAAATGAAGAAATGTACCTGACATGTTTATGCTGAGAAATTTGTGTTAAAAATAATTAAATTTGAAAACTTCTATAACTATTAAAAAATTTCCAAAGAGCAAATTATGATGTTGCAGGAAGAGGTATATTGTGCACTAGCTCCGCTCTGCAAGGCATAGCCAGGAAAGCTCCACAGTGTTCTGTGAGGCTCATACTATCAACAGCTCCTGAAGGATCCTAGTTAGTCAAGGTCCTTCATTTTCTGAGCAGAAGAATTCAAATTTTGTGACTTACATTACTGTGAAATATTTCTTGTGTACAGTGCAATAATAACTGTTCCTGCAAAGCCACAGCTTTACTAATTGGCTGCAGACTTTTAGATTTTATTGGTACAGTTTTGTAAATGTTTTTAATAACCCTTAAGGTCTGACTCTCATTGCTATCACAGCTCCAGTATTAGGCAGACACAAGGCATGTCTGCAAACAGAGCCAGGGGCAATGACCCCAGTAACCCACCTCTGACACTGGCCATGCTGGTGTATCAGGGAATGCACCTACCCCTATCTCCACCTCTACCTCTATCAACTTTATATCTCTCTGTATTTGCACACCTATCTAGCTGCATAATCTGTATCCATATCCAATCTACATATAGCTGTGGACACATAACTCTTACATGATTTGCAAAAGCAAAATTGGCTGAGCAACTACAGTGCTGAGCTAAGGCCCATTGCATCTTAGGAAAGGTCTAGATGAAGAGGTCGAGCAAAAATGTATAATTCCACTGACTCCTCAGACACCTCTATCCCTGAACCCTGAACGTTGTTTCACAGCCCTGTTTTGGACAGGCTGATTTTAGGTAGACCCATGTTAAATACATGGAATGTAGCAAAATCAGGACATTTATTTTCCTGAAAAAAGCAAGGGTTACGTATGAACAGTTACTGGTCAGGATCCAGTTTTCCATGTTGTGAGCATGATGCCTCTAGCCCTGTGCTGTATGCCTTAATAACACTCTGGGACCTGTTCATTAGAGTCTCTGGGAGGCGCGTGGTGAGAGATGAGTCAACAGCAGACAGCGCTTCACTTGACAACTTTAAATAACCTTTTTAATACCTTTTACATTCTGATAATGTGCAAAATAATTAGTGGACACCAAACTTTGTGACAAAAAATACATTATCTTGTAGAGGAAATTGTACAAACCTTTAGCTTAACTAGTTTAAGCAGCCAACATATGAAAGGTTACTAGAATAAGCCAATAATTTATTAAATATTATTTGCAAATTTTGCACGGCAGTTCACACAGACAGGGTTGCAGGCACCCTCCTGGTAGTGGTGGTTTGGGGTTTTTTTGAGGGGGATTTTTTTTTTTTTTTTTACTTTCTTTTCTCTCTCCCCCTCCTCCAGCAATGGTTTTCAAACAATCAAAAAACACTGCTAGCAGAAGTGTGCTGACACAATCTTTATCAGGAATTTGAATTCTTCAGTTGCCTGGCAGAGACTAGACAGAGCTCCTTGTATACATTGTATTGTGCTATGAATGTATTACAAATTAACTGTTAGGTGTTTAGAATTTGAAAAACAATCTATTTGAATGAGAGTCTGGCAACATGAAATGCAATTTGTGGTGGCGGGGTATGGAGGAAGTTATGATGTTATGATTTTATACTGGAATCTTGTTGGCTTTTCTGTAAAGTCAGATAGTCATAAATGATTTGACTGAAAGGATAAATAATATTTGTACTGCATATTTTGATACAGAATGCCACCCACAGATCAAAGATACACTCATGCACATTTGCAAGCCTAAATGTGAAGATGTATTATGGTCTGAGAAGCCTTTCTACTCACTTGCGAGCTATCCATATATCGTACATATTTAATACCAGTTAGATGAGAATGTTTTTTGGATGAAACCTTAAAAACCTGTTAAAAGTCTTCAACTGCAATGAGTATTGATGCTGAATCCTAGCAATTGTTGAGAGACAGGACATTACAAGACTTTGAACATATAGGACAAAAGACTCACTGTACTGGGAGAGGTTTCACCTTTGGCAAGCTTTGTGTATATGAGCAGATCATGCATCCAACCACTGCGATGCAACTGAGCTGGAAATAAAGACGGAATGATAGCTTGCCTTGCAGCCCTGTAATAAACAAGGGCAGCTAAAATTGAGCCTTCCATAGTATTCACAAGTTTATTGAAATGCATTTGTACTGAATGTTGAATTCTTACTATATATTCTCCCAGTGTGGAAATACGTAAGTGCTAATGATTGATGAAACCTGGAGATATGCAAACACAAAAAGTAAAAGAGGAAGATGTCCCAAATACTAGAGTATGACTGGGGAGGGACGGGGAGGAAGTCAACAAAAAAAACCCCACAACCCAAGGATCTGGGATTCTCTTTCACATACAGTATGGATTCTTGAAGTACTCCCAAGCTGTCCAACTGGCTGAAGATTAAAGAAGACTGGATGGAAGCTCAGCCTCTGCAGACTTTGCCTTGGGTATTGTTTACTTCTATCCGTGGGAGCTAAAGCCACAGCAGACACAGACACAACAGTGTCCAGTTCACTGGAGCCCATTAAATGGAATGTAATATGAAGGTGCATACTACTGCTTGTCAGTTTTAGATTTGGATAAACCACATGATATGTGATGGCAGCAGGGAGTCTGTGTATATTTAACATTATATATATATATATTTAGAGCATTACTACCAGAATGAAGACTCTTTCTGAAACTCCTTCTGGAATTGGCAGGAGAACAGTATGAGATAATTCACCTAAAACTCAAAATTCACTTGGCAACACTTCCCAAAATCAGGGGGAAATTTTTTTCCAGTAATTTGAATCTTTTATAAGTAAAAACCTTCAATAGTTCTTAACATAGATAAAACTCCAACATATCTTGGACTTGCAAAATTAGGGTGGACGTTTCTTAAGAAGTGTAAAGAAATATTTCCAGACTAGCTTATCTTGTGAAATTTCAGTAACTGTTCAATAGGACTGTTAACTATAGCTAGAAGCAGGAATTAGAGTTATATGCTTCCAAATAAGATGACAAATGGTTTCAGGGAAAAGTATTCAATCATGATTTAAACTTCTTGGACGATAAATGCGGGACCTATTAGAACAGGGTAAGGATGATCTATATCGCCTTCCATAACATCTATGCATTAAAAATCTATGCAAGAATCTGCTGAAGTGCTCCATTGTGACACTGCATAATCAACCCCATTTCTATGAGTATCTATTTACATACATTAAAGTCAAACCAGCTTTCATGTAAAAAGTAATGTATGGGGATACTTGATGCACAGTGGATAAATTGTCATCTACTTCTAACGACTGTATTTATTACTCTGTTCAGATTTTGACATCCTTTTATTTATCAACAATTACATAATCATCCTCAATCTTTTTTTTTTTTTGTAAACAACTATATGTTTATCTATTATTTTTGCACAGATCTGCACCACAACCAAGTCACTGTACTTGCCAACTGTTGTTCTTTTTTTTTTTTCATCTTAAACTTTGGATCTTGAGCAAAAAGGCATGATCCAGCAATAAGCCTTTCAAATAATGACTTTGGTTTATTTTCAACAGAGCTAGCTGCTTCCCCAGACAGCTCTTGGGTTTCTTAAATGCAACTAAGGACATATATAAGTCTCGTTGTTTCATGGGGATGAGAGTTGGAACACATAGAACTGGGGAAAAAGATCCTGGAAGCTGCTCAATAGAAAAAGACCTGGGGCTATTGGTTAACAGGCAGCTTAACATGAGCCAGCAATATGCCCAGATGGCCAAGAAAGCCAGTGGTGCCCTGTCCTATATCAGCAATAGTGTGATCAACAGGACTAGGAAAAGGATCATCATCCTGTAGTCTGCACTGGTGAGGCTGTACTTTGAATTCTCTGTCCAGCTCTGGGCCTCTTGCCACAAACAGGACATAGAAGTGCTGGAGCATACCCAGAGAAGGACAACAGAGCTGGTGAAGTGGCTTGGGGCATAAGTCTTATTGAGGAATAGCTGAGGGAGCTACCTCCATTTAGCAACAAGCCTGTCTGAGTTCAAGGAGCACTTGAACAGTGCTTGCAGGCCCATGGTGTGATACTTGGGGTGTTCGGTGCAGGAACAGGAGTTGGAATTGATGATTCCTGCAGTTACCTTCCAACTCAGTAGATTCTATGTTTCTATGATATTTTAAATTCCTAGGTGAACAGTGAGCATTATAAAGGCTTTCAGTGGGCACAAAGGCCTTTCTCTTCAGATGTACACTTCAGTTAGCTGCAAATATATAGCCTAGCATATCCACTACCTGGAATAAGTCAGGAAGGGAGATGTTTGCCCATGTCAGAAAGGAAGCAGTGTCCTGTCCATGTCCACTTTAAACACTGAGATGCTCACATACACACACATGCACACACAGCAATCATAGAGAGCTTAGAGCTTGGCTTATATATTACCAAAAGTGAATACATTAATGAGTAGTAAAATAGACTATCCCATCAATATGGGGATGTTAAAAAAAGTAGCGAAGAAGGAAGATGATGTTTTATAAGTACATTCTAGTTTTAAATACATATTTTGTGACCTCTAGAAAAGCTGAGACCTAAATGAGTTCCTCGTTGTTACTAAGACGTAGAAATTAGGCTGTGTGCAGGGTAATAAATAAAGTAATAACTTTTTGCTGTAGTTCCTAACAAAATGAGCTCCTACTTCTATGTGCTCTGACAATCTGGTGCAGTGCCTCTAATGAGTCATTGGTATTAGCTCTATATTCAGACATTATCCACACTGTCTACACCAGGGGACTGATCCTGCAATAGCACTGCACATCTGTGTAATGTGCCTTCCATTAGCATGGTTTTAATTGGTAGTTGAAGACACACAGTTCCTCACACAACCAGACCCAAACAAGTGTTCATAATATAAAACATAGGAAAGCAATTTGCCTCCAAAACATTAGCATGAATTGCTAAGCAATCTATTACAGCAAAAAACACAGAACATTAGCACATGTTGGGAGGAACAAGCCAAGTACACTGTACCTTTTAAATCAAAGCAATAGGTTCCCGAGGAATGGTGTACACATGCAACAAGGCTCATCACTTAAACGTGTCATCCCCCCAGACATATGGCTATCCATGGATTATGTGGTTCGGGCTGTGAATAGTATTATTTTTTGTGACTATTTTTTTAGAAACTGGACATACTAAGCCATTGGAGTGAATCTGTAATACCGTAAGGGGTAAGAAGATTGAGGGAAAGTATGGTGTTTGTGAACTGCTGACAGGCTGTACGGATAGACCAGTCCAATTTTTTGTGGTTCTTGTTATTGTTGTTGTTATTGTCATTGTCACTTCTAACCATTGGCTAGGAGTCAAAGTAGAGTTCACCTAACAGTAGGCATATGTCCGGGACTTGCTTGTTGGTCTAGCGTCAATTCTTCATCCCTGGTTGAGTCATGACCCTGAAAAATAAGTGCTCAAATGTAAGGCTGGTGAGGAGCGATGGCCAAGCTGTTAATGAGGAGTTCACACTTTCACTAGCTCCTCTTTCTCTCCTTCTTTTCTTCTCCATATTTGAAGGCTTGGTACTGTATTCAGTGAACTGGATTTGTTCTTGTACCCAGGGAGAAAATTTCAGGGTACATAATGAAAGAATATATGCTGTTAGCTTTAAAAAAACCCCAGAAATTATGAGTTGAGCCAAAAAAACCCATCAAGATCAGTGTGGGAATCACAAGGTCTTTTGTCAGTATGTTAATAATATGTTTGAGCTTCTTCCATTTGATACCTTATTTCTGACTTTTTAAAATTACTTTTTCAGACAAATCCTCTCCCCATGCCTCCCACAAATGCTCAACTCAACATATTTTTCTGTGTTCTAACATGCATGAGAGCTCAAAATAACAAGTAGGCTGCTAAGGGACGAAGGCTATTGTTACAGTAAATCTTAACCCAAGCAGGCTGCTCAAGTTTGCACTTCATCACGACAGCCTCTTCTTTCCATCCATGGTTTCTGAAGCACCATTGCTGGTGATCAGACACCCATTCCACAGAATTGTCCCTGTCAGGTAGGGAGCTTGCTAGGATTCTGGGAAATGGCATTTCAAAACACAGATGAAAGACAGATTCCTGTCTGCTTCAGCAGCTTGGCACACACTTAGAAGAGTTCCCAAAGATGAGAGAAACAAGCTTATTTCAGAAGTGCTTATGTTGCAAGAGACGGTTCTAACATTCTGCCCTAAAGGTACTTCATGTTTGTGATCCGCACTTTTATTTAACGGCACAGCACTTGTTGCAGTCTATAGATTATGCAAATGAATATAGTACTGTACTTGAAATAAAGCAAATATTTTCATGCAATATCATGACTCCAGCACCAGGAATGATGGTCTGTATCATGAGACTCCAGCTAAAACTGGGGGTAGGAAACAAAGCAATACAGGTGGGGAATGGTCTTCATCAGTATTCAGGCAGGGATAGAACAAAACCATTAGGACCATACTGTGACAGGTAGGAATGCAGAAATAGTGCGCTCAGAGGAGATATCTTTCTGAGATGACACTGGCATTTGCTGTTCTTTTCCTTGTCTGTAAGGGTGACCCTTTAAAATCAACATATACTGGTAGTTCTTGACCTTTCTAGGATCAGCCATGATGGCCAGAGGTTGGGAGGGACCCAAGCCTACACCCATTCCCTGACCTTGCACAGGATCCAAGGCCTGTTTCAACACACACAGCGTTGAAAAAGTGTTAGATTTTCTAATTTTTCTTGCACCTGCAGTCTTTCAATCCAAGTCACAACAAAGTCCCGAGAGTTATTTTATTAGAAAGCTGGACTTATTACTGACACTCTTTCTACTTTAAAAGTTTAATTCAAATAGTTTCTTCCTTCAGAGCAAAATGTATACAATGTGCTGGAGAACAAATGCCACAAAATTATGCATAAGCAAAGATCCAACTGTATGATTTCTGCATAATCCTTTACATCAGCATGTCCTGATAAGGCAAACTGTGATCTCAGGTTTTAAACCCATTCATTTTAAAGACTAGGCATTTGATTCCTTCTTACTGAGCTCTGTGAAGAGATAACTAACATCAGTTTTCTCTGCATCTTTGCAGTTTTTGCAACTTCATTATTCTTTGGATTATCTTGGCAGTTGGTAATTCTTTTTAGGTTTAATTGGTGCCATCTTGTCTGTAGATTTCTATGGTTGAAAGTACAACACAAAGAAAGGTCATAGCATAAGAGTAAGTCAGTCTCCATCTTCTAGAATTTGTAGGACTCCTTTTATTTCATGGTAGTTCATGTTCTACTAGCTTTTGTTTCTTGGCAAGTGCATGATTTAATCCTGCTCATGCAGCTCATGTGAATGTCCCATGAATGTTAGAAAAGCTCCCCTTTCTTCCTTCTTGCTGCCTGTTTTTACCATTTCTACTGAAGTTCTGTAATTAGGATGAGGTAACACACCCTCATGACTCAAAACAGCTAATCTCCAAAAAACACAATAACCAAGAAGCCTAGCATACATTGGCTTGTTACTAGAAGTTGATTTTCAACAATGAACTATGATTTAAGTAAAAGATTTTGCCCTCCTCCCCCAACTCTGTCTCCCTTTTAGAAAATAAATGTCTGATTCATGCAAAAATAATGTATGAACCCTTTGCACTGCATTAAAAAAAAAAAAATCTGCTTGTTATTCTGAGACAATTCTGCCTTCTTCTGCCTGGAATCACACTGCTCTGTTTCAGATAATGTAGGGGTGAGCCAAAAATATATGGCAGTATTTGCCAAAATGTAGAAGCTAAAATTACACAAATGTCAGGATAAAAATGGAAATATGCAGTTTCTAATAGGCTTTAGAGCAACTGCGAGAGCAGGAGCAACATTCCTACAACAACTGCTTCCCAGTGGCCAGTATCATTTCTATACATGCAGTAATTGTCATTAAATGTTATGCTATCACTTGCCAATAGTGTCTACAGAATGGTATCAGCATGACCACAGCATTCCACTGCTCTTAAAATAGAAATTAGCAGCAGTAGGTTCATTCTTATGGTCTAAGGGTGGGTAACAATTACTGGCCATTGCGAAGTCATTCAAAGTGAGATGGCTTGTCTGTTCCACATCCACTGTAACAGGGGGGAAGTAGCTGCACCTAGGCTGTCTCAGAGATTTGCACTCCTGATTCTCCTTTCCTAACTCTGTGGCCTGAGAAATGGAAACTGTACTGGTTAGACATCAATATTTGCAAAGCATCTTTTTCTCATGAGGTGCAAGGACCTCCAGAAATAAAAAGTATTAGTAATGCAAACTACTGAGTAGACCTACTACTTGACTTTCTCTTGTTTTTTGAGTTTAATTTCCAGCAGAAATCATTGAGTTTTCAATATATGCTTAAGGTTAAACAGGCTTAAAGGCCATTTCTGAATTGCGATGCTTTCTAAATTAGGAGCCCCATTCATTGCTCATCTTGCAGAATGGGATTTAATCTAAATCACTTTCCAAGAATAATTTAAATTCGGATTACATGCATTCCCAACTTCTATAAAACTTTTTTAGTATAAACTACTTTTTTCTTTCCAAAACCCTATTGGATTCATGAGCTCCTATTTCATTTCACTCATCTCTATATATTTTTAAGCCTCTGAGGTCTAAGTTCACTTTTGAAGTCAAATAGGTGAAATGCTGTTGACTTTCTGGAAATTCTGAGAGTGACAATTTTCTCTATCACATAAATTACCATATTTCCTGTTATTTATTTTATGATATTGGCATTTAACTCACAAAATTTTTTCTTTATCCATAAATTTTCCAGTTGGGATATAATTTTCTAATCCTTCTGTAAATCCATGTATTTTGTTTCACCTCTTAAAGAAATTTAATATTGTCAATCTGCAATATTCTCTCTTGGAGACAGATGATCTAAAGTTTACTTCTCAGCAAAGAAATCATTGGCATACAACCCACTTGCACACACTACACCTGAGAATGAGGAAGGTGCTATGGTTTTTCTCATATGAAATCATCATCATATGTGTGAACTTTTTGTGGTTGAAAATTGAGTCTTTTTTCCAACCAAAAGAAGAGAGTGTGGGTATCCCCAGAGTTCTTTTGTGGGGCTAAGAACAGAAGGCAGACATGGTCACACTTGCCCCAAAAAAAAAAAAAANAAAAAAAGGAAAAGTCAAGAATTTTAATTTTTTAATAGCTGAGAAAGTACAAAGTTTGTGTTATTTCCATTTTTTCCCAGTGGAGCAGCGAAGTATATACAGTCAGGGGCCATGCAAGAACAAAACCAGAGGCATCATGTGGATAAAGTTACATGCTGATAATAACTCATGTGATGCTATTTTACTATTGACAAACCAAAATAAGAATCATTTCTCTTTGTTAGGTCAGTATGTCTCATGGCTTTATGATACAGATCTTATTTTCCTATGAAACAACTTTGCAGTTGAATTTGTTCTGTGTATGGTAGGGGTTTATCTGAAATTTGAAATTTTTTTCCACTAACAACAATTTTCTGGATTAGTTCACCTTTCTTTCTGAATCTTTAGAAAATACTAGCTATTTTGTCACTCATCTTCAAGACTTTTATGTCATCCTGAGAAATGTTTGTTTGGAAAAATTTCTCAGTAGTGGAAAATTTATAACCTGATATTATAAAACTATTTGAGTGCATTCAACTAACAATAATCTGAACATGTTCTTTGTCAAGGCTACAATTCACTCAAACAGCTGAGGCAATGAAGAGCAAAGACAGGGAGAGTCAGGATTAGGCATGAAATGTATTCTTGAAAGGGCTGCCTACCTCCACTGCCTCCTGGCAAATTATAATAGGGAGATGTGATCAAAGTACTGAGTGCCACAGCAGTGATATATTTGCATTTCAGCAAATAATATTAGGTACATATGGTGCCCTTTACTTTGAGACCTTACCCAAAGATTTCAGAAACCTTAAGCCAGGATTTTTGCCTCGGAGAAGGTACTTCACACTATTTTTACTATACTAATTTCAGTGGGAGAATTTTCAATTGCTCCAAGAGTAAGAGAAGAGGATTAGGTCTCAGTATGCTCCTCAAATATTTTTGCTCAATCGACTACAGAGATACTCAAGGCTGCCTTAATTGAATTACCTCAGGTATGGAAGCAATCTAGGCAGAACAGCACGCAGTATGGTACAGGCTAAGTTATGTTTGCAAGAAGCAAGAGTTACTAGCTTTTCTTTAGCATTTTGTATCTAGCACTGTGGAACACTTTGCAATCCAATTAAACGGAGAGGTCTAAGAGTTTATTAAATGCTTTTCTCATTTAGAACCTTGAAAACTTGTTCTAGCTTTCAGCAGCTTATCTAAATACAGCACTATGCAAAACATAGAGGCAATAAAATACTGACTTTCACAGGATTAAAAACTCCCTTCAAATTCATGCCCCTCTTGATAAACAGTTTTAACAAAATTAACCAGGGGTGAAATTTTGAAGCATCCAAAAATTTTATTTCTGGATTTTTTTTAACAGATTCTTATTTATTTATTTACATTTTAAGATAATTTATTGGAACACTTAATGTCAAGCTACATAAAGCATTTCCAATAGACTCAAAATAAATTTCTTTTTCTTATTTTTGTGGGGGATTCACACAACATCAAAATACGTCATCAGTAACAACGACTTGCTATCACAGAGACATCCAGCTCAATGCAAAGCCCTTCTCATCTCAAGCAGCTCTTTGAAGCTAAACAAAGATGCAGAGAGATTTTATTGGAGGGTGGGAGGACAGCATATGGGACAGTAGAGCGTAGAGATTCTGTAAGAGGAAAGTCAGTAAAAACAGAAAAAAAAGGGTATTTAATCAGGTGAATATTACAGAATCATAGAATAGTCTCAGTTGGAAAGGGTCGTCAAGTCCAACTGTTAAGTGAATGGCTCATACAGGGGACTGAACCCATGACCTTGGCATTATTATCACTAAGTTTTAAATATGAGGAGCACCTTGCTGCTCTCAGTAATTGCTTAAGGCATTTACATATAATGAACATAAAAAAATAAATGGCGATAGACACTGCTCGCTCTCTTAAACTGCTGAGAAGTCATTGAACCAATTCAGTTGCAAAATGAAAAAAGCCTTCTGAACCTGCAGCAAAGAAGCTAAATTCAGGAAGTCTTCACAAATTCTGTCCTTTATGACAGGACTGTAGAAACATACGTCTTTTCCTCTGAGGCATTAAATTGTCTTCTGAAGAACATTGTTAATAGAAGGAAATAATCTGTTGAAGGACTTCTAACAAAGCAGCATTTGTCTTGTGCAGTATTTTTAAAGACATGTAAACTTTTCCTTGTAGTCAGAACGTTAATATATGAAATTGTAATAATGATTTATTTATTAACTGAAACTGTCATCACAATTTTCTATAACTAATTTAAATGGCAACCACACTGGAGTCTGTTTTGTCTCATGTTCTCCCTTTCAGTAAAATCAAACAGAGACACTTTGTTGGCCATTTGAGATACTTTTATCTTTGCCTTCAAGGACCCTGAGAGAATGGAAACAGGGATAGAATATGGAAAGAGGATTTGTACTTTGAGACTTTCCTTCAAGCCCCACATTTTTCCCCCTCCCTTTTCCTGTTTACTAAGATATCAAGAGAGAAAGCAAGCAAGGGGGTGAAAAGGGAAAGATGAAGAAGCATAGATTTAAACATTTTCCAGTGTCTAAACACTCAAAACATAATAATTATCTTTTAAGGTTTTCTGAGCTGAGATTAGAGATGGACTTTTCAAAATATAAAATGAAGAAAGTAACTCTGATTTCATGTATTTACAACAATCATCTCCAATTAGTAACTAAAATAAAACAGGAGAAGAAAGGAGATCCAGTACACAGGGAAGCAGTGTCTCTAAAACATCCAACTGTATATCAAAAAGTATTTGCAAAAACAGATGCCTAGTCAATTAATTTAACTTCCTCCAAAATACTTGCCGTGCTTGACAAGGGAGAAGACAAGGAAAGAGCTTATCATTTCCCAGTTCATACCTAAAATATAATCTTAATTTTCAGTGTACCTTGGAGACCCAATAGTGACTCTTTCTCTTAGGTAGCTACTGAAGATGCTGAATTATCAAATAAGATCTACTAAAAGCTGGTCTCTCATGAAACAACTCAGTAGTCTTCATTTAAGTCCAAGTTCTCCTTTAATTTATCTATGAAAAGCTTAGCAGAGAAGTGGAGAATGAAGCAGATGAAAGTAGATGAGTGAGATGACTAGAGAAAACACACATACACTCATGAGTGCATCATGAAGCAGCAGCTGGGCTACTGGAATTTCTTTTTAGTGCTTCATCTAACCAAAGAGCAGAAAAGAAAAATACTTATTTTGGAAGAAGGTAGTCAGAGTATTTTTCCCCACAACATTCAAAACAATGCATGTGATTAAAAAATTAGGAACAATTAGGAACTCCACAAAGCAAACGAGATAACTGAAGGCATTGATGAAATATCCTGAAGTATCACTAAAAGAATAGCACTGCAAAATTCCATCTTTCCCCTGATAAGAGCTATGGCCCTCAGGATAAGCTCTTTTCTATTACACTATCTAACAAACACAACTGTAGATGATCAAAGCATCCCATGGATTTGTGCTTTGCCCATAACCTCTTCCAATATTGTAACAATTTGTTACTTGAGTGTAAATCTGATACTTTCAGATTGAAAACAAAGTGTTAGGCAATCTGCAAACATGAGCTCATTGCTCTGGACAAGGTGAAAAGGGTCTCTGACGTGGTATATTCATTGTTGGCTCCCAGATACTAGTCAAAACTCTGAAAGTAAAACAGTTTTTAATGCAGTTTCTATTTTCCTTTTGGTAGCCTTTTTTTATCTCTGACTCCTTCACACTTTGGTATGTGGCCACTCTTTTCTCTTCGTGTGTGTATGTGTTATGATGCAGACTTCTAACACATATTATTAAGCAGCTGCATTTTGTAGGGAGTCTGTGGCAAATTTGACCGAGGAGGGGTTTTGTTTCACCATTCCTCATACTCTACCCTTGCCTTTCCCTAGCTCAAGTAGTCTTCTCTAGGAGGAAATATTTCACAAATACTGTGAAAAAACCCCAAACAGATGGAAGTGGAAAGGAGATGGGCAGTACTGAATATCCTACATGCATATGTAGGCAGCCTGAAAGTGCAAGGCATCCTTAGTCCTTGTGGATGTCGAGTGCACTCTTTACATGATAGGAAGACAACCCACTGCCCTCTTGTATTTCAGACTTTCCCTTTGGCAGGCACGAAGTCTTAGCTCTTCATTATACTCATAGTCTGTGCAGCATCTCCTCTCTGAATGGCTCCAATCAATTAGCACAGAGCTCAAGGTGTGTGTGCTTGCCATTGGCAGGAGAGAACTGATTTTCAGTGCCTCAATTTCATGCTGCACATTTTAGCTTAGAAATGGTGGTGTTATTCACCATCAAACATTTTTTTAAATGTCTTTCTTTTTCTTTTTTTTAACTCATCAATTTCATTTTTTGCTCTCATATCTTTTTCCCACCGGATCTACAAACTAAAGACATCTGTGGATATTTGTTTTCTCACAATATAACTGGGAGAAGAAAGTCTAAAATCATGACTGGAATCCTGTTAAACAGGACTACTGCATCTCTGCAGACTTGTTAAACTTGGGCTCTTTCTCACTGGACCCCAAGCTCATAGGACAGCCACAGCTGGCCAGCCTTAGGTAAACCAGTTAGCAAGACATCTTTTTGACTGCATTTCAAGTTCTTCAAGCTCAGAATAAAGTCATCATTTTGGTAAACTGGGAGAGAGAGGATTCTAGTGTCAAAAAGGCTCAGCTCTCATCAGGATTGGAAAAGTCTGAGATAACTGAAAGTCAGCAAAGCCTCAGATGTCTTCCATGGAGACCTCTCAGTAAAGAAGATTGCTGAGACATAACTGCTGCACAAGACACGACTTCTCCTAACTGGTTAACTGAAAGTCAGCAAACTCAGATCAGAAGCTGGCAGTAGACACCTTAATACATTAATCATTTTCTAGCACCTTGAAGCACAACAGCATGTCACTAATAGCACACATGTCCAGTATTTAGATTATTAAAAATAGGAAACACCTGTGGTAGCTCTGTGGGACTTGGCTCCTGTATGTGGACTGCTGCAATAAAGAGCATTGCAATAGTATAGTGGTTGCCTTTAAAGCCTGTGGGTTCCACAGGTCTGCTGTCTCTGTCTCTGAGTATCTCCTGCTTAAAAGTGTATGGTCCTCAGAGGGAGGAGGTAGGATAAAAGAAGGAGGAGAACAGGAGCTTGAGCTACTATTATAGGACTATTTAAAAAATGGCCTTAGCATTGTCAAAGGAATGTCTGAGATAAAGTGAAGACTGTGATGAACTGGAGCTTTTTCAAATCCAAGTCCAGCTTCAAGAAGAAGAACGTGGAGACTCTGTACCCATGCAAGTAGGAAATGAGCAGAGAGATCAGTCTAGAAAGAGACTTGGAGAGAGGTCCTTTCTGCCAGGCTTAGGTTCCAGACTGAGAATGGCATGCTGTCCTGTTAAGAACTGGGTAAAACAAAAGAGAAACAGAATTTAAATGAAGGCCTAAACCCAGGAAAAAGACAGTAAATTATAGAAAGGAATCATCAAAGAACCTTTTTTTTCAGTGAGACTAATTATGAAAGCACATTGTTTTATGGCTGCTGCAGGATGGTCGCAGTACAACATCACACCACAAGATGGCAAGAACCAGAAGCTGACCTCAAACCAGAATTCAGATAGAACAGTACAACCACATTAAAGCTTGAGAACCCATATTATCAAAAATGTAACTTTAGTGTAACTGGGAGTTGTTTCAGAAGATTTCTGACTTTTTTTCTTTACTCTTTGACCTGTGATTCTTCACATCAAATCTCATCTTTATATCACCTCACACAGAGAAGTTACAAATACCTTCTGCAGTGGAATTCCCTCTGTGTCCTCCTAATAATCTGTTTTATGGAGAAACATGGGGAAAATCTTGTTTTCCCTGTCACTCTTTGTCATCTGAGTTTCTTTCACCCACTTTTCCTCTTTTTCTTGTTTGTGATTTTTTGCTTGTTTTTTTTTCATTTCATGCCATACTATTTCTAGGTCTCACCTGAACTATAAATTTAATAAATTCTCATATTTTTTAGCAGCCTCTCAAAGTCTGTAAGCATATTTACTTGCTGTATCCCAACATTTTCCTTTTTCTTTCCAAGTGAAAGACTGCTGCTTTGGTTTTTAGGAGATGCTGAATCCAAGTTAAGAGCAATAGCTTGTCAGATTATTATCTAAGCTATGAAAGCTTCAGGAACACCACAAAAAGCCACAGCTCCATTCATGGTTTCAGTTCAGACCTTTGGGTACCAATATCTACATTACAAACACAGCAAGCCCACATAACAAGATTCTTGGTCCTGCCTCAATACAGCAGTTGCATTAGATCATCTCTTGCAGGCTTCTTCCAGTGGTACAGTTCTCTGGTAATTAGCAACTGTGTTGATAGATTCAACACAGAGGCCAAACACCGCAGACGAGCTGCTCTCCTCCCCAAGGGTTGGATGGTGGCTGAAATAAATTGACAGGCCAGTGTTAGACAGTTTGCACAGTTTTATGTGTTCTACAAATAAACAAAGACAGGAGATACTCTGCAGCCAGAAGGCTTTTCCAGCTCCACATCTACATGCAAAACACAGTTCTTAATGAGGTTGGATTATATGACCTCCCAAGGTGTATTCCAGCCTCATTTATTCTATGAGTCTATGAAAATTACATTAAAATTACATTAATAAAACCAGGGATTCCATTGAAAGTTTTTATTCCATCCAAACTACTTGATTTCCTCTTAATAGCCTCACTGGGGAACTTCTGAAAATGTTGAGAGTGAAACTTTCCCCACTTCTGCTTCAGCAGGTGACAAATGCTGGCTACATAATCCTCAAGCAAGAACAGTCTGCAGCTCTCACCGTGCCTGACTTTGCAACCCTGAGCTCACGCTGAGCAGTGCTTGCTCCTTAGAGTCATTCAGTCGAACCCAGCGCCAGTCCAAAGTACACTGCCCATGCTGTGCGTCAGGCCCGCGTGCGCTGTGTGTTAGAACTGAGGAATCTGGCACTCAGCACACCACTCCACGGTCAGTCCCAAGCCCAAAACAAATACAATTGGTGCACTTTAAACATCTCGCCCCCTTTGTGAGCATCTACAGCCTTTATTTGTGTGCCAGCCTTTTCACATCACCTGAAAATTTCAAACAACTTCATAGCCATGGGAGTGCTAATTAAAACATTCAGCAGTTTTACTGTCTGAATAGTGTAAATATGATGTAAAAAGAAAATTAAAGACCATTTACACAGATGCATACTTGTTCATTGTAGCTATTAAATCTAGCTGCAGGGACCTGGCAAAAGCAAGAGTCTCTTATTCTTCAAAACAAGTTATTCAGCAAAAAATTAGACACCAAGCTTTAGCTTGGAAGATTTATTCTTTGTTAGCTTCACTTCTTATTCATTCCTCCAAAGCCACACTTCCCTGTTTTTTTCTTGGTTTGTAACACTGGTCACTCACTGAACACTGCTGAAATGGGTTAAGGGATGATTTGAAACAAAATGTTTGTTTCACACCCTTGAGGTCACAGTCCACACAAAACTTTTTCCCCTTCTACTCATGCAACAGCCTCTTTTAGACAGTGAATTCCAGTCACAGGGAATAAAATCTACTGAAACATCAGCCACAGGTTATGCCTAGGATAGAGAGAGCATTCTGGGGAATCTTATTTTCCAACATTGGTTGATGTTTCAGTCTGGGAGTTCGAGAACATGACTACAGTTGTTTACACTGCAAAGAAAGGAGCTTTTTGATCAGGGGAAGCTGAGTCACTACTCCCTGTTAATTTTATCATTTTGCAGAAAGCGAGAGCTGATGCCTGATCTTTCTCTGACCTTCTATTCAAACTTTTTTTCTACATTCCCAGGCTGTTATATTCTGTTTAATCTTGTCTCTTTGATATTCAGAAAAATCAGATACTTTTTCACTTGGTGTTGCATGATGTCATAGACAAAATCAGTATAAATCCCATGAGGTTACCCTCCGGTCAAAATGGTTCACTGAGAGGATGAGACTCGGTCCTAGAGTTTTTCCTTGGTCCTGAGCTATTTTCAGGACTGGGAAGAGGGAAGGGGGGTAGCTGGTTTTTGTTTTGTTTTGTTTTCCCACAGACATCATAAGATAAACAGACCATGGGTCAGGTAATGTAAGCAACAGACTGCAAAACCATTGCCAAAACTTGTAACCACCCAATCATCTCTTGAGGAAAAAATTCATTTAAGTGACACATGTTAATAATATTGAATTCAAAACACTTGCTTTGACATCCAGATGTTGCAAAGTGCCATATCCTGATTAACAAAAATATTTTCTGGTCTTTCAGATCTTCCTTTCTTATTTTGATTGCAATTCAAGTTTTGGAGAATTTTTTTCCCACTACTGTCCACTGATCACATCACTGAAGTATTTCAAAATTTTAAGTTGTTTCCTATAAGGAAAAAATGGGAAGCATAACCACAAATATTTATGTTAGTGTCAGTGCTTATTTTTGGAAGCTTAGTTCAGTCTGCTGCAGTGCCATTGCAAGAGCATACCATCAGATATGGCATCCAGCTCCTCCAGGCATTCAAGAACAACATCAACACATATGATCTTTATAATCTGGAAAAGGTTATAAAGCAAAGAAAAAGACAGAGTATCTCAAATGGAAAGGTGTGAGTGACATGCCGAAATGTCAACATGCAATTGCTACTAATTTGAAAGATTTGGAAATGTATTGGCAGTATTACCAACAGGAATGAACTCTAGGAATGAGTTGGCTTTGGATCTCCTTGCTCATGGGAAAAATGAGAGCCCGTGATTTTGACGTTAACTCCTTCAGAGCAGGCCCTGCCACCAGTGATGCTCTGCTGCTTGGTGGTTGCTTAGCTGTTTGCTGTTTGACACTGTATTAGGACCCAGAGTTTTCCTGTAAGATGGTGGGTGTAGAAGGGGGAATTTCAGGGAAAGGCAAGTTAGGCCACCATACCATAAAGCCTATTAGGCTTTCACTACTTTCTAGGGATAGAACAGGTATGTGGCAAAATTCCCAAGTTTATAAAATTTTATTAACTGATAAGATGGGGGATGTCTTTTTAAGGGGAAGGAATCCACAGTGATCATGATACCAATGAAGAGTTCCCTTTCCATAGCAGGCAACTTGTGTTTCCCTACCTAAGTTCTGGATATTCTTCTTGTGGTTGTCCTTCCTTGTGGAGCTCACATTGCTCTTAGTAGTGATAAGAAATAAAAGGCTGTTATATTACTAAATTCTACAATAATAATGGGGGATGTAATTATCTAAGAGAAATAAGTTTGGGATACAAGGCTCAGTAATGTTTCAGCTGGCTTGCCCACTTTTCTCTTTTCCTTTAAATATGATAGCCTAAATCCCAGCATTATTTCTGTGACAAAAGATCATCCCTGTAGTTTTACTGCTGTTGCTGTAGTCTTACTGGTAACCGTATTTGATAGATAGAGCCTTACAACAATACTGAGGGTTTATTCACTGTCTCAAATTTCTTTACAACAAAGGCACACAGTAAACAGCAGGCCTCCCACTTCTCATTCCCAGGTGGATATTCTCTTTTCAGCTGGGAAAATAAAGGCCCTTCTTTTGTCAGAGGTTTTTGAATCTACCAACAAAGGGAGATAAGTGCTATGAAATTATTGAAATGAAAGGGCAATAAGGACAACAGAGACAGACAGCATCTTAGCAGCCTAATCAAAAATCAAAAGAAATGCGAGGCATGGTCAAGAAGAGCATTTAAATTTTCCCCATACCCAGATCAGAGTCATAACCACAACTATATTTAAATTCCCTATATATTATATTTTGGTCCATTTTCACCTATCAACTAGGCAGCCTCATTTTCTGGAATTTTAAGGTTTATGATGCATTTCAGTTTCTGCCTTTATGGGAAAGACATATTGCAAATATTGGACAACGTTTTGCAGTCTTGTCCTAACCTAACACGACTGAGCAGTGTGGGAGGAGGAAGTAATGACTTCCCCCTGACCTGAGTAACTGACATGAAGTCTGCCAAGAATCACAGCCTCTTTGCTCCAGGGAACACAGGAGCAAGTCTTCAGAGAGGAGGAGGGGAAGGTGGGGGCAGAAGGGGGGTCAGAAGTATGTCTCTACCCCCCTCTGTGCTCCATGTGGCAGAAGAGAGTGGTTGCAACACTTAAAAAGAAGTAGTAAATTCCTCTGCACCTTTTTCAGCAGTTCACTTGTGAAGGGTTGGGTGGGATAGCCTTGCACTGCCACTTCCTGGGCTGGAGCCATTTTGCAGTGTCCACGATGTGGGGTAGCATATAAAATGCAGAGTCTAGCCCATCTGGAAAAGAAAATGGTTTTCCTGCGTGGCCAGAAAGAGAGAGCTGTAAGGATGGAATTTCACAACAGAACAAAAATAAAGTACAGCACTGTTCCAGAATTTCTCGATTCTTATTCTAAACAGTAATAAACCCACCTCCCAAACCCCAGTCCGGACAAAATATTAGCATTCCCTCCACTCTGGTTACAGCTCACATCCCTCTTATTACCTCTTGCTCTGCCATGAACTATTTGTGTAAGAAAGGCTTATGTGTGAACTGGAATTGGCACAAATAGTTACCCACTGGATATTCCTTTTCTGCAGAAATCTGATCTCTTTCAGTGCTTCACAAATCACAAAATCCACTGAGGACAGAAGCCTGTATTTTCTTCTTCTCCAAAGAGAATAAAAAATCGTCAGTAACTCTGACAGCTTCCTGTAGTGTGGCTCTCACAGCTTATTCCAGATGAGCCGAACATTAAACTTGCCATAAAATTGTTATGATGGGAGGATGTGTCTCCCACAGTACTCAGAAATTATGTAGTGAGTTTTACCATCATCACTCTCAGGTTGTAACCTTTTCCCTGCTTTTCTGAGAAGAGAAAACAGTAAGAATAAACTTAAAAAACAGACCATAACAATGACAAACAATATCAACAATTATCATAGGCAGCAAAAAGGACCTAACCAGAATCCAGAAATGGGCATTGCTTCTGTGTGCTTGACCTCACCTACTTGGGCACAGGGAAGCCACTGAAAGCAGTTTGCAAGGTTTCACCCAAGTCTGTGTGCCAGCAAGACTAAGCAGCGGCAGGGAGGCTGGCCCTGTGTTTTTAGCAGGAGGCAGGATGTGTTTTATCCCTGCCACCACCACACACTCACTGTGAGATCTCAGTGACTCAGCTGGCACCAAGTTCTTCACTTCATAAAGGAAGGTGCACTGTCTTTACCCACTCTTAGCTCACTTTATAGTGATGTATGCAAAATGCCCAGCAGAAAAATGAGTATTCATATCCTTCATTGATCACTGTGAATGTTCAGCTGCTGACATCTGTCAGGCTGCCTCTAATTTCACCGGTGATTGCCAGCAGAGGATCTGTCCCCTGTGGTTTTCTTCTCACTGAGCAGCTGCTGCTCCTTTATAGTCTATTTGGTTATGTCATCATTAGCTTTTTAAATATGGATAAGGAACCTTTAAAATGCTTTATGCTCTCAAGAGATCTGGAATTTCTCAAAAAAAAAAAAAAAAGTTCTGATATTTCTCAAGCCTCCCTCCCTTTCCCCTTCTGAAAAGGCTTAAAAATGTGGAATGTTGTGGGAAATTACTCAGAATGCAATAAAAAATGTACATGTTAAAATAAAAAATCTAACTCACAGCTTCCTTGGCTGGAGTGATGTCTCAGGGCTGGATACAGCTCAGCAATGCTCTTTGGCCTTTCTCTAGTTTTCTCTTTCCAGGTCCATATCCCTCATTTAGTTCCTGCTTCCAGGACCCTCTCTTTCACCCACACACACCACATAAATATACAGACACATTCAGCTCTGACACACATTTCTTTCTATGGCACAGGATACCCCCAAAGCTTCTTTTCCCTTTCTCAAAGTTCAAGCAGTCCCTGTGCAGACCACCTCCGTTCTCTGCTCTGTAGTCTCCAGCTAGATACAAACAGTCCAAAACATAGTTTATTTACTGGATCTGCTTTTTTAGACATTTGGACACTGCAACAGTCATTTCTTCTCCAAGAATATCCTACAAAAAGTAACAAAAGCACTTCTGGAAAGTACCTGCTGTTCAGGTTGTTTTATATTTTACGACCCTATTTTATTACTGCTCATTTTACACACACATGCTTATAGCTCACCGCAATTTTTCTGACAAATAACAATTGAAAATAACTTTAAAAATATGGATGTTAACTTTACAAATGGTCTTGCTAAGGATTTAAAAGTATAAAAATACATAAAAGAAAGTTATTTCAAAGGTTTTAAAAATAAAACCAGTCCTGAATTTTATTGTTTTGGTAACAATTTTAACTTTCTTATTCAGAAGTCACCTCAAAAAGTATGGTGGTCAGAACTATAGATACGTGAGTCATTTTCTCCAACCCTTTTATACTCCTAAATATTTCCGCCATTACCATTTACCAAATTGCTTTCTGTTTACACCCTTCCACAAAAAGCAGAATATTTTTATAATTGAAAGATCTATTGAAGATGATAATTACTATTCAAATTAATATTACAGACTTAAGCTTTCTGACTTGAGGCTTAGGCTGAATTAAATGACTCATATGCCATTCAGCAGTGTAGAGATGGGCTTTTCAAAGCCACTTAAAAGCATGAATTGAGAAGAGCATTTCATGATGAAACTCAATTTTGACTATGTAATAGGAAGTTCATTAGAGTGCTTTCATGTTTAAATATAGGCTTTAGTACCTTGCCTGTTCATGCCATAAATGAATATAGCTTAGATACATGAATAGTTTAGAAAACACTGTGTGCTTAAAATAACGTTTTACCCTTTAAAAGCTCTTGTCCATTTTCAAATTTTCCATCTCCTGTGGTATCACCATTGAAGGACACAGAGCTGACAACATGCAATCCCTGGGGCTGCCCAGCTTGATCACTTCAGCTTCTCCAGTAACTCACCTCAAGCTGGCCAATATACCCCTTCCCACCACAGCGTGTAGCCTGGACTGGTTCTTAATGAGTAAGATTTTCCTACTGCTAAATTTCCATTCATCCCGTGCTCTGTGAGATTTAAGGGGTGGTAAGGAGGCACCTCTGCAAAGCGTGAGTTTCACTCACCAAGTGCTTCTGTTTTGCCATGGCTGTCTTCCCATTGCACATAGATTGATGCCCAGGAAAAGGAGCTCCACAGCTGAAAGCAGCAGGAAAGGCAGAAGATCTCCCAGTCTTGTAAGTCTTATTGTTTGCATAATTTATTCAAATTTTGAAGGTACTTCTTTAAGTGACATACACACTTTTGGATGCCCTGATAAGGCCTCACAAGTCTCCCGTGTTCATGGGAACTCAGAAGGGGATCACACTTTTTCTGTACTGTGCTAGTTTTTCCAGGTTGATGGTCAACACTGACACTATCCTGTTATCCAGGGCAGGTGTTGTTCGGATGAACACTTCCCCAGTAACACCACAAAAGCAGTGGCAAAGAAAAGAAGCTGCACTATGTCTCTAATTCTATTGCATTATGACACTGATATATTAAATACTTATTAAATAAAGTACAATGTTAGACACAAGTCCAAAGTGTTGCTAGATGTGGTATCAACTTGAAATTGCCCTGAGGAAAAAAGGGAGCCAGCAACTGCATGGCATATTTTTGGAAGAAGCATTCTTCTTAGTGCAAAGGAGCTGTGTTTTGTCCACAGCCAGGGACAAGTTGGGGTTGAGGTGGTCCAGGGTCACACTGCTCTCTGCCTCTTCTGCCCTTCACAGTGTGATGAGTTCTGTGCAGAGAGACATTGTGTTGGGGAAAACCAGTTCATCACTATTATGTAAACCACAATTTGTACAAAGACTGTGTTTTTGTTGTGAAATGCAACAAGGCTACACTTACAGCAAATCAATAGTTTCCCCTCACTTATGAACTGTCCAATGTAACTAGATGCATTTAGAGTCTCACTGGGCACTAGGGGATGGATGTTTTCACACAGGATCTTTACTTCATAGCTGCATTGCTGGGTTCATACCAGGTGCTTCCTAGCAGAGAAGCGTTACCTTTCACTGCTGTGTGGCATTATGTCATTTACAGATGCTGATGTGACTGTGGTGGACTCAGAGTAACACGAGCACCTTGTCAGTTCTGGTCAAAGAAGTACTTGCCAGAACTCAGAAGAGAGGGATGTTGATGACTCTCCAGTCCTCAGTTTTCAAACCACCCCTCATAAACCTTGATCTGAATTACTGCTGCAGCTATGGAAGGTCACCAAGATGATTAGAAACCCTCTATGTTTGCATCTGCTTTCAAAAAATTCCTCCAGGAGAATGGATCTTCCCAGAGCCAGAGCCATATAGGCTGTTGTAAAGGTGGAAAATGGCAAGAGAAAAGTACAAGATCGGGGTCCAAACACCAGAGGAGTAATTTCAGATCTATCCATACATCTGAGAACAGCATTTCACCCACTAGCTTCCTGATAAAAAATACTTCCCTCATTTCTTGGAAAGCTGAAGTTCTCTCAAAAGTTCCAGTCATAGAAGTCTTTGCTCATTCTTGCTGCCAGAACAGGGCTAGCATTTGTAAAGCAGGTTTTAGGCACCCAACTCCTCCTGGCTTCTAGGGACATTTGGAAGCCAAGGCATTTCTTCCTTGAGGCATTTCTTCCCTGAGATACCGTGGGATAATTCAGTAGGGTTCTTACATGGAGTGAGAGTCGAACAAACTCTGCTCCTTGTTGTAATGGTGGCTTTCAGAGTGCTGATGAGTAGTCTGACATCTAGAGTACTAAACTACTAGAGCTATCACTGGGAAAATGTCTTTTCTAACAACTCTTTACAAAGTTCCTTGCAGACTGAGATCTACAGCAGAAGTAGTTGGCTGGCTATGCCTATTAAAAATATAAGCTATTTTTGCCCCCAAATGACTATGATCTGAGTGAGAGTTGCTTTATAAAACCTCTTTGTACTGATAAACTTTTTTGTTTGTCCAGCAAATTGTGTGAGGTTTGACTACAGGTGGCAATTTTGATTTAATCTAAATAATACTTGCAGATGAGAAAATACGAAAGTTTGTAAAGAGGTACCAACAGCTTGCTACAGAGAGTTCTCAGAGTGGTGGCCCAAAACTATCATGCTTCTTTGGCAATGCCAAACATGGTTTGGTAGTGCAAGCCTAAATATTATGTTGGTGGGCACTATACATCTGCCACAGCTTGTCACTAGCATGATATATGACACACAAATCAAAACAATAACTCTACTAACAACCAAAAATCTCAGTGTTTTCTACAAACATCAGCTACAACTCAGCTATGTAAAATGCACAGTCTCCCAGAGAAGAGCCAGAAGTGGAGGACAGCTGGGCTTGCCTGTTTTAAAATTCCAAGTCTGAGTTTTGGAGTTATCTGAAGGAATGACAGTAAGCAATCAAAGAAAAAGATGGGTAACTCTATAGCTGATTGTACTGGAATGTCTTGGAAAAAGAAACTCGTGGAATCACTGAAATGTCATTTTAGTGCCAGTGTGAAAATTACATCCAGATTACTTCACTTGAACATTAATGACACTGTAGAGGCAGGCAGCATTAATTGCAGTTTGTGCTGTAACCGAAGAAATTAGTGAATGCACCTGCCTTGCATAAATGGCAGCACTCTGCCTGCTACAAAATTGCCTCTAAAACAAACATAGACAAAATTCACTGAGGTTGCTCGCATGTCAGAGAGAGCTGCTCCCCATGGCACAGGGAATTGAACAGCACAGGGTGGCTAGCACTGCAGTGTTTGAACTTTATAGTGGATGGCAAACAATCTAATGGCTAATTAAGCAAAGGGCTGTTCTACTACTCAGCTTTAACGAGAACCGTATTTCCAAAGTATGGAAAAGTATTTAGATTCGATTTGCTGAAAGAATTACAAGGAATCTCAGTGCACACATAAGGACTATACTGAGATGGAAGAATAGCTGACCATTTCGTCTGAGTAAACTATTACATAACAGCTAAGCTATAATAAAACCCTGAATCCAAATCAAATATGTCTCCCAGACTGCTTAAAATGAGTCACCAACAGCTTTATAAACATACAAAATACTTGACAAGGAAGTCTCTGATAATTTTTTAGTAATTATGTCTGTGAATTGTTCTCTGTTGACATCACCATTAGAAATGGTTTCCCATAAGTTTGCACTGCTTGTTAACATCTGCTCATTAATCACAGAGGCTTTGAATATTTCTTTCATTAGAAATTTATTAAGGAGTTTACACAATTTGTTCAAAGAAGTTTTTAATTAGCACAGAAACAATAGCTGAAAATAATATAGTTTTGTTTTGTATGGATTTTTATGGCTTCAGAAGACTCTTACCAAGACATGATTTCACAAGACGGTCACAGATGATGAAATATATCTGTGCATCTCACAAATTTGCAAGGAATGGAAAATAATTTTTCATGGGCCAAAAGGACACTTTCAAACCTTGTCTGTCATCTGAACAAAACACTGAAGTATTATTTGGAAGCAAATGCAGAGCCAAAGCTAGGAGGTCAAGCAATATTTTTTTTAAACAATACTTCAAGGCTGATACAGTGAACAGATAAAATTTGCCTTAAAATGAACATGAAAAAGGAAGGCTATAATCAGGGCCCAAGGATCATCCCCAGGAATATGATTTTTGATGAGAGAGTCTGACAGTTACAACAGTGTTTTGGAGGCAGGAAGGTCCTAAGTTCAATGGCAGCTAAAGTATCACCACAGGCAGTTCATTTGACCTCTGTGGTACCTCAGTCAGCTAAGCTGTAAGACTGGCTTCCATGGAAATCCAGATGTTGCCTCTGAATTAAACTGTCCTGAGTAAATAAGTTACCAGAAGAACTGCATATCTGAAAAAATGCCTTAGCCAGAGGTTACTAAAGGGTATTACTAATGACAGACAAATGAGGAACATCAGAGACTGCCATATTTCAGCCAGGGATGCATCTTTATTTAATGTTTGAGGAAAATAAATGACACTTTTACAGGGGAAAAAAAAAAAAGACACACTGCAAGTGCAAATGCTATTGTTCATTGACAGCTAAAATGCATTCAGAAACAGCAAACTTATAATGGTAACTGTCAGTCACTTTAATAGATTATAAAAGTGCAAGTGAAATTCCATGCAGTCTGTCTTGCAAGAAACAAATCTAGGGCCACTCATGGGCAATGCTTATGGAAAAAAAAAATATTTCAGATAAACTTTTTTCTGCCCTGGGGAGACGCCAGACTGCTCTCACACAGAGAACAGGAATCTGTGGAAAGAGCTTGTGAGAAGCCAGGTAGAATACAATGGTGGCTGTCCCAGGGCCCTGACCCAAGCTTAGTCCAGCTTGTGTTGTGAGGATGTACGTGAAGACTTCTAACAAACAGGACAGGCTGTGTAGATAACCCTGCTCAGTTTGCATTTCACAGTCAACCTAGCATTTCAGCCTAGAAATTATGGGATGGCAGCAGCTATCTTTTGTCTAGTCCTGCAGGAAAACAAAAGGAAGGTTTCAAGCATGTGGGAAATTGAAGCACTATTTTCCTTCCGTATTTGGGACCTGCTGGGTTTGGAACCTGCTGATATGCACTGCACAGGGGATACACTGCTCTCCTCATTAGCACAACTAAGTTTCAAGCTGAAACAGATTCCTAAATAAATAAAACACAAGCAGCAGGACAGCAATGAAGGTTGTCAGCAAGAAATGTTCTTAGTGGTAGGCTCTTTGTCCTGATGTGGACACACTGGTTTGTGGGACTGCCTGTTGTTCACTGCCTCTGAAGAACCGTTTTGGAGAAGAGTGTAGTAGAAGGGAATAGATAATAGCAGGATGCAAGGAATAACTCCTGTGACAATTCATTTTGCACTGTTCACAGTTGAACACTATATGTAATGTCATAGCATGGCCATATGCAGGACCTGCATCATGAATTAAATTATAAAAGGAAGAAATGCAGTCAATGGTGATTCTAATAAGCAGATCACTAAGTCTTATGGTTATAGCTTTTAAGGTCTCATGCTTGCTTATTTTTTATTCTCCTTTTTTTTTTTTTTTTTTAACCCTTTTATGTCTTTCCCTCAACAAGTAGAGTGGCAAGAGCTGCACCTGGGTTGGGTTACTGTACTGGAGTGAGATGGACTTCAGTGTTTACACCTTTCTTCGACAAGCGACTTTGGTTTAAAAATAGTGACTAGAAATGAACAGAGGTTTTGCCACTTTTTTATTACATGCAGAATGCTAGGAATGTTTAAAAGTAACAGTAACCAAAGTAACACGGAATAGGAAATAGAAGAAACATTTATCCCCTTAGAAACAGCTTTATTCCCCTTGCATTTTATACAGAAGCATAGACATTTTCTGTCTGCTTTGGCATCAAATGCAACTTTTTCAAACATCAGGAATTTTTCTGTCTTTTATAAGAGCTGCATATACTGGATGTAAGAGCAAGAAAATGGTCTTCAGTTTTAAAACACTTTATCTCTGCTACCAGCAAGACAGTGAAACAAATATAACATTCTCTTGAACAAGACAGGCTATTGAAGAAATACACAATTTCACAGCACTCTAAAGTCCTTTTTTTGTTGTTTTGCAACTAGTTCCTGCTTTGCCAGATCCTCTCATCTAAAGACATCAAAGCAGCTTAAAAATGTGGAGTAGGTTAAGATGAATCTATATATCACTTGTACTCCTGTGGTTGGTAGGTAAGTACAGTTCAGCAATGGAAAATAGGCATTTTTATTGCAATAGTGATACAACAAAATCAGCCACAATGGACCTGAACTGAAGACCATTAACATCCACAGAAGATGGAAGTTTTTCCTCTGATTTAATAGACCTCTAATTAGATCTACTGCCTCCTCTACAATATCCATCCACTCTGATCTTAGAAATAGAAGATTAGTACAAAGTAAAAGATAGTCACGCTGCAATGAAGGTCATGTGCACTGATCATCTCTAGCATATCCATATACAGAATTTCATGTACCTTGAATTGACATCAGGAGCAATTCAGAGTTAGAGGAGAGTATTGAATAGCAGCCTTTTAAATTCAGTAATTATAAGGTCTTTGAAACAAACACTAGTGTTATGATTTGGGGAGGCTGAGGAATTTAATCAACCATTCTCCAGTGTGATTTTCACTCTATCAGATGTGAGTTGTAATTGGTTTTGAAAAGTTTGACATATGATAGGCTTCTGGGTTCTCCTTACTTAAATGCTTGATTTATTTTATCAAACAGCTTTATAAGCAGAATAGGTACCCTGGTCTGAAATTCTCATCCTCTTTCCTAGGACACAGTGAAGTAGATGCTGCAATGCCTGGAAGAATAGCTCTGGAAAGCTATCATGGCTAGTAAGGTCTGAGGTTTTGATATTTGCAAAGAGCCAGAAACCACTTTCTGCTAGCATCCAGTATTTTAATTTTAATGGAAGGAGAAATGAATCTTTGTCTTAAATCCCACAGTAGAAGGACAACTTCAGGAAAATGAAAGGAAATGCTTCTTCCCAGAGTGGAATTCATTGCTGCAGGAAACACTGGAGTCAAATATTGTGTCTGGATTTCTACAGGACTGCAGTAGTATTATTAATAACAACTGCAATTTCAATTTGTGAGCTCAATCCTGCATCAGTTGAGTCATTGCAGGATCTGGGCTTAGAGCTGCAGATTTGCTGAAGCAGGAACCTGTGTTCAGAATTATCTGCGCAGACAATGAAAAGGGATAAGAAAAGCTGAGCTGCCACCAGTCTTGTGAGAGGTTCCAGCAAAAGCTGATGCCCTCTATCAAAATACCGAGGGGTTTTGATACCTGTCTCTGGTGAAAACATTCTTTTTCAGGTGCAGAAATTTCAAGCATAACTGTGATTCAATGGTAATGCATCCCGCAGTCTTCTCTCTCTCCTAAATTCAGCGTGCCACAGGGACTTTGGAAAGAGCAGCAAGCTGGTCCCATTGTTTGGGTCTGATTATGCAGCTGCACCTCTTCCTATATGGCAGAAGATGGGCAAGTGCTTTCTGTCAATGTAGGAATGCAGAGACGGGAATGTAAGGAGGCTGTAAAGAAATGTGATGCAACACAACCTGGGCCTGATCCAGAGCTCAATGGAGCCAATGCAAAGACTCATAACGAATCCTGGATCCTGCTCCAGAGGTATTGTAGCTGTGTTCTGCCAGGAGCCCAGGACCCACCTTCACCAGCTGCACAGCATACCCTTGTCTTCATGACAGGCAGAGCCGAAACCTGCCGAAAGGTTTTTTGTTATTGTTATTATTGAAAGAAGTATTTTCACAGCACTGAAGGTCAGCTACAAATGATGACTCACTTGCACCGAAGATCTACACAAATAGCATGTGCTAAGATTACCATCTGGTATAACAATCTACATCACAAGACACCACATTTCCTGTTACCCAGGGTAAGTAAATTTCAAGCATGAGGGAAAATTTTAGCAAGTTTCCCCAAGTACCTTTGCAGAAAGAATAATGTGGCTTACACAGAGGGGGGAAGAGAAAGGGAAATTATGAGGTAAACGCTATTCCCCTCTCTCCTGCCCCCTCATCTCCCAAGAAGAAAAACATATTAAGTTTGCAGTTCTCATTTCTATCGTATTTAAAAAGTCAAATCTATGTAATGAATACCTGTCTGGAGGGAGTCCAGCGGGATGCTGACAGCCAGGCTTTCTGGACACTGTGTGAAATGGAGGGTGTACATTTCACCCACTCCCTCCCTCTCTCTCACTCCCTCCTTCTATTTTTTTACTATTTATTTAATGTCAGGACAGTGCTGCGCATGCTGCTGCAGTGCAGGGCATTGGATCTCAGTGGTGCTGACGATGCTCTCCTCCACACCTTGTAGGTTTGAGCCTTTTGTGGGAGCACAGGTGGGCCCATGCCAAGCTAAGCCACCCAAAAAATGCAGGAAGGCCTCACTGCTTCTCTACTACTGCATTCTGGCTGCCAGGGTTTTGCTAGCAATTGGCCACTCTTGGTGAGGATGCTGGTTGGGCACCTTCCTACGCCAGGCACAGAGGAAAACAGAGAGATGAATCCAGCTGGTATGTTTCCATGGATGACTGTGACCTGGCTGTGGCAGCAGCTAAGAGTCTTGCCTCAGACAAAATGGCACCCTTTGGCACCATGTCTGTCCAAACAAACATGGGGGAAAGAGGATTTCTGTGACAGTGTTTAGAGTACACATACCAGGTGCTAGAGGCCATATTCATAGCCTGATAAAGTTTCCTGGTGCCACTGAGCATCACTTCTCCACCTCTCTCCATTGCATTTGCCTTTCCCATCATCCTCCTGTATCCCTTCTGAAAGCCACGTCCCAGAGGGATACTTCAGCCCCACGTCCTTTGCAGGTTGCCAAACATCACAGCTCCTACCTGACACCTTTCCCTCCAGCTTTGACACTGCAACCCTTTCCTCACAGGTCCTGGTCACCTCACAGGAGCTGGCTATTGGCCGGCCGGACAAGGGACAGAAGAGGGCTCCTCCTCCAGGGAGGCTCACTAAATGCGTGGCTCTAAGATTTGGCAGTCCCTAAAAGAAAGACCTGAGCTGCAGGAGGAAAAATAGATAAGTCTTTTCCAGATAAAACAGAAGTGAATAAAATAAATAAATAAAGCTGGGTAAACCACTGGATGCCAGAAGTGCTGCACATGAGTGAGGTGGCTGGGAATCCCCTTTGGGATGCTGGCAACATTTCTTTGGCTTGAGGGAGTTCCTGATGTCTTTTGCCATGACTCAGTGCCATTCAACATCATCTGCAGAGACAGGCCTCAGCAAGGACAAGAGAGATTTCATCTCCTGCTTGCATTTCAGACAAAATCCAGCACTTGGGAGGAGGCGTCTTTCTTCCTGATTGTTTGTTGGCATGCTAAGGCCTGCAGCCTGTGCCATAGTGGAAATACCAGGAGATACAGAGAAATCAGAGCAAAAAACACCGAGATAAAATGCCCATAAAAGTGCCCTTATTTTCCACCCATGGGCACCTTTCCTGCCTGCCCTGCCTTGCCCTCCCCTACCCCAGCACATCCCTTCCAAGTTTCTCATACAAAACTCCCCTTTCTATGACTCATTTATGTTTTAAGCCATCTCTGGGTCAGCACTGATGCCTAGCCATGAGTGCATCTCCAGCCAGGATGAACTGGTGCAGCTCTGTCAAAGAAGTCTGAGACCATAGTCATCTGGAGAGAAAATCCTTTTAAGTGAGAAAACTTGTCTTGTTTCTCTCCACAGCTTTAGCTACCTATACTTCAGTGAAAGGGCAAAGATAGGTCTTTCTCTTGCTCTGTGTAGGTCTAGGACTACTATCAATGCTGGCAAAATAACTGCTGCTTTCTGAAATAAAAAAGAGTAAGCAATGCAAAGATCGTGACTTGAGACCTGCACAGCCTTTTTGCTCACCATTTTAATCAACATAACTCTATCAAAATTGCTATGTATATATGATGTAAACTGGCAGACCTTTGTGTATCACCTTTTGAGTCTCCATGAAAACTGCCATCTAATGGTGCCAAGAGATCTTCCATTCTCTATTGGCCATTAACTTCAAGCAACCTGCAAATGCCAGGATTGCACCTCAAATCATGTAAGAGATCAGCCAGCAAACATGAGAAGAGACTCAGTTGTTATAGCTGGATTAGAGGAGGCCACATTCTTCTACTCTGTGATCTAAGGAATCTTTGGAGAAACTTCAGAGACCGAAATGCTCTCATGAGCAGGCAATGTACACAAAACACTGAAGTGTTCTCTATGATATGCAGCATCTACTGAATATATGATGAAATATTCTGGAGACTCAAAGCTGCTACCACCTAAAGTCAGCTCAACATCACTTTAGTTTCTCTTTCTGTTTTATCAAGGCCTAGCTCAGAATTGTGCTGATGTATATGTGAACTGCCTCGAAATCACTGGACTGAACTAATGCAGCAAATGGAGACCCAGTGTGAAAGCTCAGTGTGCATCAGGACAGCTTGAGATGTGACACAGTCATACATAACTTCACCTCTCAGTGAAACAAAAGCTCTAAAACCCCCAATTAATTTTATATAATTTCATTAAAAGATGATGCACTGGTCACAACAGATGGGAAAAATTTTAAAGCAGGACAACAGAAGGGACGTTACATTTGCCTTGAGGCTGAAAACTGGGGGTGGGGGCTCCATTTTTAAAGATATTTTCTTAGTTTGTAAAAACATTGTCCAAACCCATCTCTAAAACCTCAGTACCAAGAGCACAGATTTCATCAGTAACCATGCAAGGATAAAAATGTGACTTCAGCACTTCTGAGTTATTCTTAACATATGAGCCATTTTCTGTAGAATCCAAACCTTTGATCAACTTTATGAGAAATACCTGTGACAGAAAGAAAACATTTAATGAGCCAGAGATGTCAATTATGAGCTTTCAAGCAATTTTATGCCCTATATAATGCATATAAACCAATGTAGTTTAAAGTATATTTTATCATTCTATAAATGTCCTAAACTCTCCCTTTTAAAATTTCAACTTTTTTTTTTTCATTTATTTCTTTCAAAGCATGAAAGATAAACCCCTTTCACATGTTCATGTTCTTTCATGGCATAAGGCAAAACAAATTGGGAACAAACCAAGACTGTAAATTTCAAATAAATGAAACACTTCTGCATTTTTTATTTTAATCACAATTTGCTTAGATGAATAAGTGGCTGATGTTGATTTTGCGCTTTTTATGATTTGCTTCCTTTTTTATATTCTCCTTTTCTAACCATTGTGCTTCAGGACTCGACCCTGAGTTGCCAATATTAAGGAGGAACTTACCACTGACTTTAGAAAAAACAAGTACATTGCTCAGCTTCTTTCAGAGATGATTTTAGACATCTTGATTGATTGTTGGTGTCTATTTTTAGATGTCTCACAGTGTCTTTCTTTTTAGTGAATGCTGAATTTCAGTTTCCTGAATGGCACAATCATTATGTGACCTCCAATCATCAATTTACTAAGGAGTGATAAAAAAATTCTACTTTAGTCATTCAAAGCTCCATTATCAGTACATTTTGACTGAGAAAGAATAGGATCTTTGCCTTATACATCTAGACAAATGTCCTGGACAGACAAAAATGTTAAAACTTCCAACTTGACTTAGGTGCTCAACCAACAGACCAGCTAAATCCAGCTGCTTTAAAAGGGCTTTCATTTCTTCACAATCTTTGGGCCTATCTGTAATACCTTATGATTCCATTTTGTGACGTTCCTTGCAAAACACATTAGCCTCAGTAAGAAATCTTCAGTTCCCATGGAGAATCACATTTCAAAATGATGCTCCGTGCTAGTAAGTAATATTTTTCCTGGGCTTCCACATATGGCAATATTTATCTTCAAAGTTTTCCTCTTTGGCTCGTAGGCTGGTTTGCAAACCAGATGGTCTTGTGTGGCCTAATTGTAATACGATTTGTTGTGTGATTCAGTAGCATTGTTTATTTGTACAGTGGTTTGATGGAATTTGTAAACTGCATAATATTGTTTTACTGCGTTTTCTTTTATGGCAGAGCCACATCTTGCTCTGGTATTTGTGGCGGCGAATATAATTAAATGTAGTTCTCAAGATACTTTGATCTCTGTTTGCTTGCTGCATTAAACTAGTAACACAAAAACACATTATTTCTCATTTAAGCAGGAATCCAGTGCTGGATTTGAAGGCTGAGTGAATGCACCCAATTTTGTCTTAAACACCTCAAAAATACACTAATCTAATAAGTAAGATGTTAATTGAATGATGGAAATTCAATGGCTTTTCAGCAGTGTCAAATTTATGATTTACTTGGAGCTAATCATAGAATCACAGAATGGTTTGGATTGGCAGGGACTTTAAAGATCATCTAGTTCCAGCCCCCTCAATGAGGCCAGGGATGCCACCCTATAGATCAGGTTTGCTTGGGCCCCATGCAATCTGGCCTTGAACACCTCCAGGGATGTCCCCCTTTTAACAAGCCTCTTTCACTATGTGTTCTGCAGAGATGTCTCCTTTGCTTTTTTGAGACAAGAAAAATTTTGCCTTACTTCACCACTGTACATGATTACTTGTATTCATACAAGTATTTCTTAGCCGTAAATGTATTTAGGCTTCCAAGTCTATAAACAGATCTAAGAGCTTTCTGGCCTTGCTGCTCTATTTCCATCATGAAAAGTACCTTCAGTGGCCTGTTTGGTTTCTAGTAGGCAGACTTGTGAAGGGGTGACTGGACTGGGAACTCAAAAAACTCCAAGCTTTGGAGAGTGGGAGGCTTCTTTCACTTTGAAAAGCCCAGCTTCAAGCCAACCCACTTTACTCAAAGTCATGTATATGTCTTCTACCTATCAATGGTCTGTATAGCAAAGTGATGTACAAACTTCAGTGCTGTACACTTTTCCAAGAGATATCAACATCAGAGATAAGACAATTGACACCATGTACTCATGGCATAGATACAGCCAAACCTCAGAAGACAGGCTGCAGAATGATATCAGAATCATATTTGTCCTTTAGTCTCTGGAAGCAGTTCTCTTAAAGAAAATTGAAATTTTTTGGTATGGATTAGGAATTATTTTAGTACAAAGATGCTGAGCATGTAACCTCTGGTCCGTAATTTATAACAGATTTGAAACAAATTGGCAGAATCACAGTCTTCTAAACAAATCTTGTAATTATTCCACCAGGAAATATGGGTGCAATGATGATTCACACAGAAACTGTCTGATTGTACTTGATTTTTCATTTGGACATTTGCTACTTTTCATCCCTTTATACAAACACATTCTGTGGCAGATTACTCTTGAAAAGATTTCAAAGGAATAAATCAAGGTTCAGAGACATACACATACCACCAAATAACCCAAGTGCATGAGGAAGCTGAAACTAGACTGCAATGAAGCTACTCCCACACAGGCTAGCCTAGGGATGTGTCATCGGTTTTTGTAGTGCCTTGAAAGAAATAGTCACTGCTCCTGCATTTTCCTTAGCAGGTCTTTGTTTGGTATAAAACTTTCTTCTGCTTGTTTGTCTCCAGAGATGCATCTTACAATTCTTGCTCTTTGTGGTCATTTTTTGCTGAATGAGATTCCTTCATGCTTAAATTTTCTCTTAGGTCAGACAGTGGTCTGAACACAGTTTGTCTTATTCTGTGATCTAGCATATCTCTAAGGGCCATCACAGCTTTATTCTCTTGTCAGGTTGCCACTACTAAGCAGTGAATAAAGGCCCAACTGTAAGTGAGAACTGCAGCTAAAAACTCTTTTAGGAGGCATCTGCCATCCTTTCTCATTAGCTCCTGAAGAGTGTACTTTTTTTATTTCTGGGAAGAATATGGCCAAGGCTGAAAACAGTTTAGACGACTAGCTATTTCTTTTTCCTCAGATTTTTGTTTTCTCAAGAAATCGTCACATTTTCATTCTTAACTGACAAAGAAAGAGGATGATGAGTGTGGCACTTGTGAGATGTTGTTGCTGTATGCCAGAGGCATGGGGAAAAGGCTATTGCACTGAAGGAAGCATATTCTCCATTGAAAAGCTACAAAGAGCACAACTTCACTCAGTGCTCTGCTTTGGTCATTTTGCAGACTCAAGTAGATGTTGTCATGTTAATTCAACACAGTTCATGGTTTAATGTATTTCTTTACAGTCAGGAACATTGGAAACTTGCTTTCATGTTTGAAATGAAAACCGATATACTAATCTGACTATGACCCCAACAAACTAGAGTGTGAATGACTGAATTTGGCTTTCAAGCTGAGTTATGAGTGCACAGCCTCTCTGATTGGAAAATATAAGGCAAATATACTTACCTGTTCTCTCAGAAGTCAAAGATATCTCAACAAAGTCTGATAAAAATTTGTAGACAAATTTATCTCTGGGCTGAATTCCAATATCAAAAGTTCAGCCTGAAAACTACTTGAGAATACTATAGGCAACTGGAAAGCATAGTTTTACCAAGCTATGGGTATATATTACATCCATGCAATAAATGCAGCACAAGAATTGAATCCAGCATTAAAGAATGCTATTGTCAATACTGTTGGCTGAGATAAAAATGGCAGCAACACCTTGTAAAATATATCAATTTAAATTATAATAATATCAATTTCCTTCCCCAAAATATTGTCATATTCATCAACTTTCTACATTTCAATTCTAAACTCAAATGTGCAATAGAAATGCCTTCATGCAGGCTACTGTAGCAATCAGTGTTCATGTACTTTACAAACACATGTGCTTCATGTGAAGGCTCTAGTAACATGGCAAACTGAGCTTGACTGTTCTTAGACAAATGACTTTAAGGTCTGGTTTGTCCCCTATTGAAATAGTTCTCCTGGAGTAAAGCTGAAGTAAGAGAGCTGGGAATAAGAGCAGTCAGTTCAACTCAGTTGCCTCCAAAAGTAATTTCCTGCATCCAGCAATGCAAGTTACAAACCCAAACTGCTATCTCTGGAGTAACCTAGAAGTGAAATAGTCTCTGAAATTTCCTTTTGTCCTCCCTGAGGCCATACAGTAAGACTACTAAGAATATAAGCAGTGAAACTGTTGAGAAAGTGCAAAGATAGTTAGCAAATAGAGGGAGAGGATTACAAATACAAAAAAAAAAAAAAAGTAGCCCAATGCAGATATTAAAGAGGCCTTTAAACTTTAAACCACTACTTCAATCTATGTATTCACAGAAATGAATCACATATGACTTGATTCTTTCCCTTTGCATTATGTACATTCTTGCTTGCAAATGTGTAGATGGGGTTTTCCTATCTGTAGCCCATAGCACATATTTTTGCATATACATATTCATCAGCTTCTGAGGATAAATTTCCCCCGACATGGGTGAGAGTCACTGATTTCTCCTATATTGCTTACAGTGGGGAAGGAGATCTGATCAGTGAGATAGTTATTTGAATGAGTACATGAGGATCTTGTGGAGATCAAGGCAGAATATTTTTGCATTTACAAGGATAGCCCACCACTGAGAGTGCATTTGAGGTCCTGCTTTGTGCACTGCCTGCAGAGCATCTGGTGTGTTACACCACTGCTTTAAGAGAGCAGGAACTAGAGAAACCCGGGAGTTTAATGCTTGAGATCTCTTCCTCAGTCCTTGGGATACTAGCAAAATTTCATATGCTTGATAGACACCATCTGTTACCATAAGCCAGTGGAGAAACTTTTAACACTAAAATAAGAAATAGAGGCCAGGAGAGCAGTTAGGGGTGCTTAGCTACAGGAAAGTTAATTAAGCTCTTGTTAACAGCTCATTTAAATTACGTCTCCTAACTGATAACAATCTCAAAATGTAACAGTGTTTTCAGTTATTCCTAGGTAAATTCCTACCTCCCTAAAGACGCCCCTTTTCTCAAAGCATGAGAAATGGGAATGGCCCTTTGTGCTATGGAAGCAGTCCAAAGCAAAAAGTACAACAAAAACGAGTCCAATTTTCCTGCGGTGCTATGTAGGGGCCTATACTTATACTGACATAAACCTTCTGTTGTGTTCATCTTTCCTTCTCCACTTTCTGTGACCCAACATTGTGTACATCAGTTGGCTGTATTTAACACTCAAGATCTACAGTGATTCACCTCCTGTGTTATCCATCATATCTGCATATCAATGTGAAAAAAATCAGTTCATATGCTTATTTACAGTCTTCTGGCCTTTTTTTTTTTTTTNGTTTCATAGAAGAAGCAGAGAAAATTACATGTTTCAGAGTATGTCAAAATCCAGCTTTCCCTCCCAACTGTTCACAAATTGATCCAGACCACCTCTTTGAAAACAGGTTACAAACTACACAGGAATGCATAACTTGCCCATGAACTGCTGCATATTTTGTTTTGTGTATTTACATTTTTCTAAAGGGGGGGAAAAAAAGAGCACAATTTCTTTTCTGGAAAAAGATATTTTCTGCTTTTGATGGATGAAATTAGTCCGCATATCCTTGGAGACTGCCAACAAGTTTACACTAGGAACTGGAATGAAGCCATCAATTCATTTCACTTGGGTTCCATCAGATGGCAAAAAGCCACCACATAGTCCCGTAATGCTGGTCTTTTAATCACTGAAGAATGAGATGACCTATAACGCTACTGCTTCTCTGGGAAGCACCTTGATGCAAAGGGGCATTTTGATGTTTCCAACCATCATTCCTATGAATGGCAATTAGATTTATGTGTCTTGGTGCTTGGGAAATAAAATACAAGACTATTCTGTGAGACTTGCATCTGGCATGCTCAGAGTTATTCAAGTGCAAGAACTTTCAACATCTTAAGCTAAAAGCTTAAAAGCCTTGCAAAACCCCAGCAACAAATTTGGTGATTACAGTTTGGTTACAAATCAGTCGCAGGGATTGGACTTAACTGAATTTTATAAAAGTAGCTGAAGTTTGAATACTACATCAGAGCCCCAACCACTTGATTTTTGACTTTAGTAATATGTGTACTTGCATGTTAACATTTTGGTTTAATCCATCTCTAATTAGTTGGATCAAATAGTATGTGACCTCCTTTATGAGCTTCATGGTGTATTCCACTGAACAATTGAGACGCTGGTCCCATTTGCCATTTGTATCTTCCCTGTTCCTTTCCTTGTGGTAAATATTTTTGGAAATGAGTTGTGTGGATCATTAAATCAGGACCTGCCTATAGTAGGTGCAAACAGTGCTGAAACCCAAAGATCCGTGATCACTGACCCTTCCTCCTGCCATCATCTTGGTTTGGCACTAAAACACCCCATTCAAAGGAAATACTTGTTTCTTGGATCACCGTATGTTTTTAAGAAAGGTTTATACCCCAGGGCTTCTGTATTAGATTCCAGCAGGTTACTTCATTAAATGAGAATATCAAATTTGATTGGAAGTTCTCATCAGCTTTCTGTTTCATTTAATTTTATTTTTATACAGATGAAGAAATTACTGTTACACCCATACCCACTGACAAGCCAACTACATTACTTCACATCTACTTTATAACCACATATAATTACATAACCTCTTGGTTTATTTTCTTCCAGAACTCATGGCTCCTCATAGAATCTATTCTGTCTGATCTAAGAGGCAGATTTTGGCCTAAAAAATGGTTTTCAAGACATTTACATGGTTTGGTTTTTTTCCTGTATTGAATATTCTCCATTTATTAACCACAATTTGATTAAAGCAGAGCAAGGGCTTTACTGATACAGTCTGGAGAGGCTATGTTAACAAGAGGAAAAGACAAGCACAGCATCAAAATATTTTGCATAAATCTCATTGTCATGGGAGAGCTTCTATCTTTTCAGCCTCATGCTATAAAATCTCTCTTCGTACACTGTGTCTGTCCACTTTGTTCCTGTTTAGTAACAGGAACCATGACCACTTTCCCATGTAAAATTTCCAATCAGCATTCCTCTTCAAACCTTCCTGTTCTTCACTGATTTCACAGATACAGCAGACAGGGCTGCAAGATATTCTCACCTCAAGGAAATGTGAGGACTGCCTCGGATAAGAATGAAGCTGGCAGATTACAGTCACGGCAAAGCACAGAGTAACTAAAAAGCACCGTGTAACTAAAAATAGAATAAAAGTTGGTATCTGGAAATTTTTACAGGACTATAATTTGATGCCTGGGTAAACTCACTGAAATCAATTAAGGCAGATCACTGTAAGCTGGAGCATAACTGTGGTGAAATCACCCCTAAGATCGTTTTTAATGCTCATCCCAAGTTGCATTCTTAAACATATTGACAGACCACAGAGTCCATTTGTTATAATTTAGCACAATAATGCTAGACAATCTGGCATATAGATATTCTTTCATTCATGACAAGAAAATGTATGCACTTCTTAGAAGCCAGGGAAGACACCAGGAAGAGCAGTCCCTTGTCTTCTCATCAGTCTCTGGTTTGGAAGCATTTTCATATATAATTTTATCAACTTTAAAAGTAATGATTCAATCATACAGTCTTTCCTCCCATCAGTTTTATTTATTTAAGTGACTAGAGCCTGATAAACAAAAGTTGCAATACCAGGCTCCTTAATTCTTATTTGCTTAGATAATGCAACTGAATATTGCAGAGTGAAGAGAGACTTATATCAAACTAGGGAATCATATTTTCTCTCAAAAAAGCAATTTCATGTGTCTACATGGTTGCTGCTGGCAAACTGAAATAACTGAGGCAGTTGAACACAAGCTTTTCTTGTGCTCTTTTAGCCCACAACAGAAATAGTGTTTGGGGGACTGTTTGTAGATTCATGTGGGTGGGCAGGGGTCGATGCAGTCTCCAGCCCAACTTCCTGCTCAGGGCAGGCACAGTTGGAGCAGGCTGCCTGGAACCTTGCCCAGACAGTTCTGAGTATCTCCAAGGATGGAGAAGTCATGCTCTCTGAGGGCGACCCATTCCATGGCTTCCACTGTAAAAATATACCAGATAAGAAAGCCTCCCAAACTGGTGCTGGCAATAACAGGCCTGCCAGGGCATGGTTCTAGTGAAGGACCAGGAACAGCAGGGCTGTGGAGTAACACAGCTGCTACCCAGCGCAGTACCTGTCCTGCACAGGCTGCTGCGCAGACCAGGCAACCAGAAACCACTTCTTGTCTATAGATCAAGACAAGCAATTCTCACACAAGATGTGATTCACGCTAACCCTGGATGATTGTTCTTCACCTCAGCCTGTGCTGGACCACATCAAGGTCACACAAACTAAAATCCCACACCAAATCAGGGCTTGCAGGGACTAACCTGAGACAGAGCTGAGGAATCGCCTCTGCCAGAATACAGCCATATGAAAGCAACACCAGCATGTAATTGAAATAATTTATTTACCACTAGAGCACCACAAAACCAGACATACAATGTGTTAAAATACAGAGTAATCGATCACCAAAGTACAACACAGCTGTCCTTTTAAGTTCCTTTTTTTTTTCCTCCTTTAAACCATGCCAACCATACAATTGTAACACGTAAGAAATGCTGTTCTACCCCACCCAGCTAAGTGCTATGATTCCCCCTCAGCCCCAGTCAGCCCCAGTCAGCCTCAGTCAGCCCCCTGGGTCTGATCTTTCAGGACTCTAAATGAGTTCTCGGGGATTTTGCTCAGACAATGGCAATTACCTCACCATGGTAAGGCCTATATCGCAAAGTCTGTGAGCTGTTCCAGACCCATCTAAAGATCATTGGAGGGTGTTTACATCAGACTCGAGCGGTGCTTAGGACTCACATTACCCCACTCTGTAGAGGGGAATTTCATCCGTGCATTCTGCACTTTGTAGGATCAGGCCTAACACCCTTGGTAATTAAAAGGGAAATACATGGCTAATGAACAAAAAAATGAAAGAAAAAAGAAGAAGGAGCTTTTAAAACAGATAATTTCAAATACAATCAGTGCATTTTGAGGAACAAAAAGAGAAAAAAATTATTCAATCTTGGGCCTTTGACTTACAGAAATAGTGTTTTATACTTAAATATACTGAGAAAAACTCCATGTCCCAATCAAAATTTTCAGCTGCATCCAGCACATGGCGAGTCTAGTTGGACAACTATGCTATTTCCTATTTCACTTATTCACAACTAGTGTTGAGCTGTATTTCCATAGCAGAAAACTGCAAAAACATTTTTTAGTTTTGTAAAATGTTCATCCTTGTCTTCTTTCTTGTCCAACAAAAATACAGTTCTCATACTGAACCTGATAAAACTAATTTTGCTGCCATGTACAGCAAAATCCAGAGTATGTATTACCCTGAGGAGTTTCACTGAGTTCAGTGCATCTTCTCACTGGAATTAGTCTGGCTCAAGCTAGTGTTAGCAGGACAGATTTTTTCACTTGTTCATCTCAACTCACTAAATAAATCAGAAGTCTAACATGTCTCCTCCTCTGCGCTGAGTCAATGGGTGGGATTAGATCATCTCTGGGGCTAGGTTTCCATCTAGGCAATAAGCACAGGCTCTACAGAAGTCCTGAGAAGCTGCATGTGCAAGCAACTTCAGTTTTGCTTCAGTGTTCTGCTAAGCCAAAGAAATTGCACTTCTTAAAACCGGAGGAGACAACATCAAGCTCAGAAGTGTTCTTCCAACACCACTTAGGACAATCACAGAAAATGTCTTCCTCATCCAAGTAGCATGCTTGTATTGCAGTTTTCCAGCTTTGCTGTGCAAAAGCATTCATCATGTGACATGAAATGATTGTGCCTTCTTTATGATTAGGTTTTTTGTTTTGTTTTGTTTTTAATAATTTAGGCTAGGGCTTTTTTTAAATGAAGTATGAGACAATTAATTTTTCTTTTAATTCCATGTACAATATTAAAATGCATACCAACAAAATCCTAGGACCCCCATGTTCCTTTTTCTTTTTTTTTTAAAAGAAGCTTTAACAGGAACTCAATTGAAAAAAAAAAATTGGTGAACTTGCAGAAATCAAGGGTCTGATCCTGCAAATCCTTACACACATTACAACAGTCTAAAGGGGTCTGCTGTGCCACTGTAACAGTTAAAGGCAAACCTCTGTTACCTGCAGTAGGAGCAGAACCAGTCCCACAGTCTAACTGCAAGACCAAGTCCCTGCTGCATGCCAGGCTGATGAAGGCCTCTGACTCACACCCCGTTCAGGGCATGGCTGCGGAAGACCCTTCCTACCAGGCTTCTGCACAGTGGTGAATGTCATTCTCTGCAAGGGTTTGCCTCACCTCAGCCAGGCTGGGCCATCTCTTCTTTTGACACCTCACTCCCTGCTCATCTGCTTGAAAGTCTATAGCCAAATGGAAATTAAAAGGCCCAGAAATCTGAACCGCATTGTGATGCAAGTGTTATGAACAGGGACAAGCGAAGAGGGAGGGGAGGAGCAGGGGACAGATGGCTTTAATCTACCCTTTTTATAAAACAGAAAAACAAACGGAGTCAGGTAGCTTATGTCATAATGATGAACAATATACAAAGCACATGTATAGCAATTATTATAAAACATGTATTTGTAGTGCAAGTCAAAATATAGGGACTCTACTCATACTGGCCAGCTAGAGGGAAACACATGATTCTGAGTGATCAAAAAGAGCCCCAAATTCAAATTCAAAGTCATGAGAGCTGACAGTATTACAGAGTACAAAAATATGGTGAAAATTTACACATTACACATAAAGTACGTAATTTTTTAATAGTTTACAAATAGAGATCTACAGATATGTTTCCAATTAAGCTGGCTTTTACTACCCACCTATTGTAATACTCTAGGTATGGTTACATATACCAAAAGAACAAAAAATCCCATAGCATAGCTATACAGCAACATATTAAGGTCTGAAGATTAGACCAGTACATGTTAAATATTTCACTGGTTTACTAAACTGACATTTTAAAACATTTACAGTAAAAAAAATCTTATAGACTTGTCTTTGAGACTGAAACAGAGTGTCCTTTATTAGTAAATTATTCAGTATTTAAAACAACAGTTTGAGACCTTACAAGAAGTCTCTCTAGGCAGCTGGCATGAAAAATAAGGTATTTTAAAGGCAGAGTTTGTCAATAATGTAATAACTGACTTCTACTTTAATCAAACTAAACTAACCATTACTTCTCTGATTCTTTTGAGCTTGTGTTCCTTTAGGCTTTATATGTATTTCTGGCAGCTTATTTGGTCTCCACTTTGTCCACATTGGCTGGTTTTCCTTTTTTCCAATGGCAATACAGAAATGTTCATTTGCTAGTTTTTACACACAAATAAATAATGCACTGTTAACTCTACAACTAAGAGGAATGGGTAGAATGCCTATTGCATAACAATACAGAGGGATCAAGTAAGGCACGGGACAGATACAGCAACTCCACTTCATGGGATTTTCCTGTTTTTTCCTTTCACATAGTAACACTAACAAATTTCTTCCAGTGTTTATTTTTTAAAAGGTTTCTTTTTTCTTTAACTTTGCTTCTTGTCTATCTCACACTATGTGTAGGTGAAATGTAGGAAAAAGCCTTCAATGTTTTGCTTCAGATGCCAGTTAAAAAAAACAAAACGAAAACAAAACAAACTTTCAAACTGTTCAGACTAGTACCGCCTGCTTTTTTCTTCTTTTTTTTTTAACACTGTTGAACCTGGGTTTTTATTTTCTTTCTTCTCACTCTCTCTTCCTTTATTTCCTCGTGTTTTTTTTTTTTAATTAACATGTCATGCTGTTTCAGGGATATTCTTTAGCTGCATTTGCAAGACTTTACAATCATGTTGGACAGCTGTTCGATTTTGGGTGTTTTGCCAATGTAGTAGAGGATGGTGAGGGGTTCCAAATCCTGGGAAACACAGCATGGAGAGGCAGAAGCTTCTGGATTTATGGTGTTATACAAGCTGAGTACCTAGAAAGAGAAACAAAACAAAAAGACAGATTAAAACAGTTACTTCTACTTTCTGCATCACTTCCTCCCACAGCACCTGAGCGAATGCCCACTGAAAGCAGTATGAAGACTCCTGGATTTTAATATTTTTTATGCTTCTCCACTTTAACGTGGTGTCACAATATGCCTGAGTTTCCTAAGATTTTGTACATAAAGTCTTAAACTTCAAAACAGGTACGCACCTGGAGCCTGCCTTTAAAGTGTAGCCCTTTGAATCAACATGCACACTACATTCATATGGAAAAGGGAAAGGCTTCTGTTTCTTCAGATTGCCATTTGCTGTTTGCAGGATTTTGGCTTTACAAGTGCACCAAAGAGACAATAAAGTCCTTCACAACATAGGCATTCCTCTGCTTCTACCCACTGTATGTTAATTAAGTCCATTAATGCCACCCTGCAAGCACCAGGACTCAAGATGCAGTTATTCCTGTTGAGAACCAGCTTCGGTGAAGTTATCAGCTATGTCACCTTGGGTTCCTATGCATGGTTCTCTGCAAGGGAAGTATGTAGGGTTAGCCGCTGATGATGCATCCTGAGGATGCCATTAAGGTCTTAGCCAAACACCAAGTGACCTTTTCCTAGAACTTCAACACAACATTTGCAGTTTAGAGACACAGGAGATCTGTTCAGGACAGCAACACTAACTACTTTATTAAGCAACTTCTGACTCCTTAGGCAACTATCCAAACCACATATTTGTGACCATGACAGTTATTCTTCCTCTTTCCTTTAAAAACAAGTGCTGCTCCAAAATGTGTACACTACTACTGCACATCAGCACAGAAACTTACTTACCTTATTTATACCCTCTGCCTGCAGACATTGCTAATAGCACAATGTCACAGCCAGTGACAGCTATAAAGGTGTCTGTAAATTCACATGCTATCATGGTTCTACTGACCAAAAGGAACACAGGCTGTCCCTTGGACACAGAGAGTTCTCCCTGTTGGCCAACAATGATCTGGTATTTTAAGGAAGGCTTCAAAAAGTGGAGACATCACTCTTAGTAAAGACCTGAGGGTGAAATTCTTACTTTATGACAATTGTGATGCAAATGTCTGCCTCTTGCATTTACTGTCTAGACATCCTTATCGACAGTTGAGAGAAATAAGCACTTTGCAGCAGAATACTAGTCATCCTAAGGCAGTTGGCTAAAATACCACATCTAATCCCTACAAGTCCCACCTCAGACGACCAGCATTTGGTTCTTCAACAACCCAGACATAAGGTTCCTCCTTCACATATAATTTTTCAAAGTACGAAAAAGGATTCATCTTTTGAAGTAAAAGAAGGACACCTGTCAGTACATTTTCATGAAATTCAGCATGGCAGCTGCTAACCTTGAAATGGCAGGTCATAAAAGTAAGTGATAACCAGGTGGTATGACTCAGTCCTTTTATTACTCTGAGAGTGCCTCCCTCGGTGCCTTTGTTGACCAAGTTCATTTGTGCCATGTTCCACTCATGGTCTATAATGGAAGGCCCTTCCCAGGCCACCTCCCAAGTCTACATACAATCAAGCAATCAAGACAACCACATGTCATATCGATGAGCACATTAAAAAAAAAAATCTCTGGGCCAATATGTTCCTACTGCTTCAAGACTAGTTTAAGATCATGTGTGAATTCCTCTATAGGGCCGGATTTCATCATCCTTAGTTATTGAGACAAACTTTGAGCAGTCAGTCCCAGAAACGTAGTTCACCCTGCAGTTATAAAAAAGGAAGCTGAAAATTAGCAAAACAGTTACTTACTCTGCTGTGCTGAGTATCTGAGCTCCATAAATATGGGCAGGCTCCTGCACAGAAATTAGCATGGTATCCTTTAGGTTCATGAATCCATTTCCACCCGAGATCCCTCTTGAAGTCAATATAAAGTGGACGCAGACAGCAATTATCTTGCACATTCCTTGGAAATAAAGTACAGGCAAACACGTCGGTCATTACAAAGACAACACAGGGAATAAAAAAAATCCAGGTGCTTGCTCCCTGAATGATGCTTTATAGGTAAGCGAGTCCCAAAATGCTCAGCCAAATCAACAGTAGCTTACACTGTAACCAAAATCAGATGTCTAGCCATGGCAGGACTTGCTTATACAAACAAAACGAATGGTTTCCCTGGAGTGTTTTTCTCCAGGTCCTATGGAGCGGACTCTGAGTAGGTGACCAAATGGGGGTGACAATTTGGCTGTAATTATTATGGGGCTACTGCATTTGGGACTCATCCCAGATGGAACTCAGCTTCTCTTGTCTACGGTCACAACCTCCCTCATCTACTACTACTGTCTCCGTGGGATTGGAGACCACTGGGCAGACACCTGCTGCACAGATCCTGTGGGTCTGCAAAGGAAGGTCTGCATTCTGTATAAATGCCAACTGCAAAGAAATATGATAAGCATCTGCATGACACCTCACAGGCTGGTATGATCATGCAAGTATATTGATGCATAGTTACCTAAAACAATAGGCAGCATCTAGAGCACGCTTCTTCCGCCGACTGGGCTGTTGCGACTCAAGTCTGTAGGAGGGTAATAACATTAGCAGAAGATGTGGGGTCTTCCCACTGTATTTTTTCCTATTGGACTTTAAAGCTTTCACATCACCACTGGAATATGTGTAGTCATCAATACCTTCAAAAAATACATTTTGGTGATAAACATTGTGTTGCTTTTTTTTTTTTTTCACAAGTTAAATAAACCATCTCTTAAAAAAATTCTCTCAGAAACTGGGCCATGATGGTGTCATCTGAGCATGTTTACTGGGGAAGCAGGGGTAAATTTCAACCCAAGATCCCTAAGATATTCATAGTTCTCTATTGTATCAGCCCTCCCACATTCACAGCTGTTTATTGGCATTTCAGCACATTTTCCAGAACTGTTGAAATGAGTAACAGAGAAGATAATTTAAGTCATTGCTTAGTTTCAAATGCCCCAAGCAGTGATTCTTTTGTCACTTCATGTAAAGCAGTACTCTCAATTTTAAAGAGATATGCACCTTTTAAAACATTTAAACATCATTAAAGCCGCTCTGGATACTTCACTTTCATTTCCCACTGCTTACTCCTATCCCATTAGTTTTCTCTATCACATTTGCTCTTTTCTAATACTTTTCAATTCTCTGTCTCCCATTGCCAGTTTATTTAAATCTGCTAATTTTCCCCAGAAAACAATTACTCTAGTCCCTTCTTTTGTATAGGCATGGCAAAGACATTGATCAAAGTATTTCGCCTTGAAGTGGCAAACCACGACCTCACATTTTGTATTCTCTCTTTTAACACTAACTGCCTTACTAGCTTCTTACCAAAGCACAGGCAAGAGACTCAAGGTATTGGCCTTTCATAGGAGTCACGTTATGCCTTTTGCTTAGACCCTTTTGAAAATTAACCTTCCCAACCAAATAATACTATCTAAACAGAAAAAGATATACTTTTCTTTTTGTAACATTTGCAATTACAGTGAACAAACATCATACTAACAATTTTTTTTAAAATACACACAATAGCTTTAATCATATGTACAGTACATCTATTTACTTACAGAAAAAATTTCACTGCAGTGAAACAATAGTTAGAAAACTCAATACTTTACAAGGAATATAGCCAAGTCCTTGGAACACAAATGCACCAAATCATAATATATTTTAACAAATGAGAATTGTATAAACAGAATTTGCAGTAAAATTGGTTCCAATATAGCTACAGTTTCATTTGTACTGGTGGATGATAACTACAGTAGAGCAAATTAAATACTATTTCTCTTTTTGAAACTGAAATTTTAATGGCTTAAAAACACAAGGGAGCTTATATGACCTTGATATATTTACTCCATATCACCTTGTCTGCTGTCCACATATATCCATAACCCTCAATATACACGTTTTTTTATTTTTAATGTCTACTCAATCCAACCTTTTCTACTAAGTCTGACTCAATAGAAAGATTAGGATGGACAACAATTAACAGGTTTACTTTGAAAATATTCAGCATGTTTTCTCATTACTATCCAACAGTGGATGGCATACTGTATAACAGACCACTAAATCAAAAATTGTAAATATATCCTGTGTGCATGCTGCACTCTGTAATACAGAGACTCTTAAGGACATCAAAACTGTGTGTATGGAATGAATGGAATGAGATAGCTTATTCATGCCATCTGATTTTAGAATTTCTTCAGATGATATAGTTTTACCCTTGTGCCTTTAATACCATTTCCTATTAGCTGAGAATCATGAATCTCAAATGAGCAAGTTTTCAATCAGCTGAATGCCATTTAGGAGGCAGTAATAGCTTTTTATTTGCCTCTTCAATTAGTAAGTACCATAACATTTTAAAAAGTTGGGTTTTTTCTTTCATTACCTGCAAATCTTGCTTCAAGCTCCTCACTTTTATTTGGGATGATATAATTATTGGAAGGCACGAAGGTACAGCATGGACAATGTAAGCTTATCTTAAACCCAAGATTCCTGTCTGTAAAACATAAAAGTGAGGGGAGTTGGGTTTTACACATGAAATAAACCTGAAATACTGCTGAGTTAATGGAGGAGTAGTTGGGGCAGGAGTGAAGGCAAACAGTGTTTGTCACCTCTGTGATGGAGCCACTCATGTACAGCCTCAGTTACATCAAATGACAACCATTCTCCTTCAGCTCTTGTTTTAACTACTTTGCTGTCAATATAGCGCTGTCCTGGTGATGATAATTCTTTAGATTTTAAAACCTGCAAGAAACAACAAATAAGATTGCCTACAGGTTAACATTTACCTGGTTGCTATTAAAATGGAGAACTAACAGTATGAAATAGCAGAAGAAACTATTACAGCTCAAACCCCTATGCAGCAGATGTACATTCATGGACATTTTCAGAAAGAATTTTCTTGGAGTGTGTAAGGAGAAGAATGTGATATAAAAACATTTTAATGAAATAACTTATGGTCCCAAGCAAAACACAGCATCACACATTCCTGTGATGAGTAATCACACAGAAAGAACTGCCCTGAAAACTCATGCTGTAACAAGAGTGGTCAAGAGATCAAAGTGAATACCAAAAGAAGCTATACCTTCTTCAGTAATACTTACACGGGCTAAAGCATAACATCACATGCTAAACTACAGTCTGTAAAATGTAGTTTGTGCACTGAAGATATTATATTGCTCACTCATAACTAATTTGTATGGTAGTGCCTGATTCATGCTTCCAGCCTTTGATTTCAGGTACTAATCATACATTAAAGAGATGGCCATGCATGGATTCGGGCAGTAGATGATGCTGCTTCTATCTAAACTTTGATGCTAGAAGTATTCGTGTCAATTCGTGTCATTTCAGCAAAGCTTGCTACTGACCACACAAAAATCACCTGTACAAAATAAACCCAGGCCCCACAAGCCTAGAATTTTCAAATGCCCAGTCTTCCTCCTAGTCAAACAATTCAGTGAGCCCCTTCCCACATACAAGCATAGCCTGCTATCATTTACCCTAACTCTAGGATGAAAACAACTGGACTTTCGGCTGCTAACAGGTTTCTGGTTTCTTGGTTATTGCTATGTTAATAGTTTTGTGATGCAGGAAGCTGGAATGCCATGCAACATTAAGTCAATTCGAATCAAGATACCTCATGATAACATCACTTCATAACTTTTGGCATGCCAGCTGTGCAACTTCATATTTTGTTTCGGGTTTGTCCTCTCTTTAACTATCTAAGTTCATCTCCAAATGAGTAACTGACAATGTCTCATTGTTTCCTCCTATTTTCTTAGCCCAGAACAACCTGACATGGAGCAAATACTGCTGTAATAAAACCGTGGTGAAACTGCATAATATATGTAAAGAAAAATATTTCAAAAGACATGTGAAACTATGTCATCGTGATAAAATTAAGCTTTTCATAATTAAACAGAGAAGCAGGCTTTAAAAGATCAGATTCTGTCCTGCATGTAGTCTCTCTATTTCAAGTCACCTGGACTTCTCAAAGGCCAACAGTGTGGCTCCTACAATAACATTTGTCATACAAAAAGAACACAGCAACATGACCAACTCTTTGCCTTCTTTCTGATCAACAGATTTTGCAAAAAGCCATAAGAAGATGTTGGTTCAAGTCCAGAAGATTACTAAATGCCCCTACTAGGCAGTGCCTGAGTTCTCCAGTAGAAACTAAGGGCACTCAAACAGTGAACATTGGGTCTCCTTTTTATGAGTCAACCTTCAAACAAAGTGTCTGAAAAACTGTTTACAGAGAGTCTGGCAGCAGCAAGGGGACTACCATTGCTCAGAAGTGCCAGAGAGATGAGAAAATCAGTAATCAATGCTGGGAAAGTCCCAGAGAAGTACAAATATAACTTTGCCTTCCCTTTGGTCTTTATCAGGTCAAGTGTTTCTGAGGATGTAATGCAGCTGTCATTCTGCAAAGATGTGTTGGGGCTGGCTGATGTGTGAGGCAAATGGGACACAAGAACTTGGCTCATTTTTCTTCCTTTCTGCACAGTCATATCTTTCCAAAGACTCCAGAAACTGCATACCTCAGTTTTGGCAGTGATGTAAGGACTAAAAAGTAAGTCATGTGCCAAAAACAATCTCCTGATGTTAACTATAATTGGTCTTAGACATATTCTGAAGACTCAGCTGTGCCTTGGTATCAAAAATAAAATGTATTTATCCCAGTCTTTATCCCACTTGCTACCAAAAGACAAAGTCAAGGGCTAGCAGGGTGTACTTGGAATGAAAGGCATTTGTAAAAGTACAAGAAATCATCACTGCACATATCCAATGGTTCAAGGAGCATCCATCCTTACTAATGAGCTGAATGACAAGAACAGTGTTTGCAGATTTCAGAACTGTATGGCACTGTAGGAGAGGATGGAGACTATGCATTAAAAGAGTTGCATATTATCCATACTATCATAGATATCTGAAAGTAAAGTTTCTCTCCATGTTGTTTATGCTGCATATTCAGGAAAAAAATTACGAAGAATGAGCTAAAAAGTCACAAACTAAGTATGGGATAATTTTGCCAACCAACACCATGGGCTAAACAGGTAGTAGTGGTTTTTAAGCAAAAGGCTGTTAAGTGTGGCAAGTGCCAAACTAAATGAAATTAGCTTCAATTTCCTTCTCCTGGGTTAAGTATTTTTATAGTGTTAGGGTGACATATAATCTTAATAATCTAATTACTTGTAAGCAAGCATGATCTTCTAGCCTCACTATTTCCATTTTTCCTTCTTTTTCTCTTAAATTGTTGCAAGTGAGGAGAGCTAATGGATGATAAAATCTTAGGCTGTGTCCTCAGCGTCTATTTCCTCCTACGAAATAATCTGACTAAGAACTCTCCACTTCTTTTCCTACACTGGATTCTATACTGAAGCAATCACACTCTACATGGTGGTAAACAAATGAACCTTTTTGTATGAATCTCTCAGAATTTTTTACAGATACAGTATGTTGCTCAAGTAAGTCTTCCAGAAATTATTACATGAAACAAGCATTTTGGGTTCTCTCTTCCATTTCCCCCCTTTGGTTCGCTTCTTTTTACTTTGCCCTACATTTCTGGTCTTACCTCCTCCATCAGCAACACACCTTTTTCTTCCAATACACCCTCAAGCCTATATCCTCATTGAAAAACTTCTCTTTCAGTATTTCCAATCCTTTCTTCCTACTAGATCAACTAGTTTAGTTTCAAAAGAGAATAAAAGCCTTTTCTGTGCCTTGCAGCTTTTCTGCTTGAAAGTGTGTCTACTTCTTCCAACCATACTGATTTTAGTCTTAGAAGAGATATTACCTTTAAGTATAAACATTGCCTTGCCTTACCTATAAACACCACCTTACCTTTATACTTAGCCCACCACAACCACATCAAACACTGTTATCATAAATGTTGCTGCACAGCTTATATCTGCAGGTGCTAAGCAAAAGCCTTTGTGCAAGTTTTCAGTGCACTAAAAAGATTAACAGAAGACAAGGGGTAAAAAAACCCCACAGAAAAGAAAGTCAACTGAGTTAAACTTCCCCTTTAATCCCTTCTCATTTCCTTCTGGCACCTTCCCCAAACACTCCCTCTTGAAGAGGTAGGAATTTGGTCTGACTGCAGGTCATGACATGGAAGGCTAGGGTTTTCAGGTAAGGAAGGGGGAGAACTGTGCATCACCAACTACATGCAGAGACACAGATTCCATAATATGAGCAGGAGACAGTTTCTACACAAGCAACCCCACCTCCCTCACTTTGGAACAACACATTCAAATACCTTCATACACAAGCAGCTGACGATGTACAAGAATTGTGTGCATACAGGTGAGACCATGCACACCTCCACATACGTTTTGAGAGAAAGCTCAAAATCAAGAAACTCAAACCCCAGGTTCTGAACATGGGATGTTCTTTCAGGTATATCGGTTTATTTGGTCTTGCTTTCAACAGTGATAATGTAATGTTGCCTTTTGTAATAAAGGACTACACAGGGAACATATGTGTACAATCACATCCTGCGGGGATGAGCTGAATAGGTAGAACTGTTACCAAAAGGTTATCCAATAGACCTCTAACCCAGTATGCACAGTAATTTACATTCAACAGTAATGCTCTAAATTCTAAGAAAAATTTGGGGTTTTCCTACCCTCTTTCTGTACATGATTTCTCCCTTTTGCAGGAAAACAAATAGCCAAAACACTTGTTAATCTCCTCTTGACCAAGTGCCTTGTACACTTAAGCCCTGACCTCTAGCTATTTTTTCCTATGGCCATTGCTAACCTTCCTCTCATTTTTTTTCCCTATTCTGAGCCTTCTTAAAAACACCTGGGGAAAAAGTTAGCTTACAAATATCCATGAAGAGTCTCTAGATATCACATACATGCAGCTACTGCCAGGACATGAAGGTGAAAAAAACCACATGCATATATGAAAAATGCAGTTGATTGCAGGAAATGGCTCATGAAGAAGCCAGATCCAAACAAATAATTGCTATTGTTTGTACAGCTACATATGTTTTGGAAGCCAAATAGGGGATCTTGGTGAAGACACCACTCATATGCTACCCTTCAGGTCTGATAGGTTTCTGGTATTCTACAAATGCTGCTGAAATCTACTCGTCTTGGTTCTCCAAAGGTGTTCTGCTAAGCCTTCTCAGGGAGACCCTCTGCTCGGCTGGCAAGGATTTGTCTGTGCTCCTTCTTATCTTCTAGAGGAGGCTGGCCTAGGATGTTATCTTGAAAGCTTATTCCAAATCACCATGACCAGGGCATTCAGCAGCAAAAAGTTTCTGTTTGGTCACAAACTGGTTTCAAAAGAACAGCAAGTGAATTTCCAGAAAATATTAGTTTCTAAATAGCTGCTGCAGCCTGCTATGCTTATTTTTCAAATCAGCTGGAGAGCGTAACTGATACTTTTTAAAAAAAATTAAGTATCAAGTAGCTGAAATCTTCATTAAAATACTGGAGGATGAAACAGTTTATTTATAGGCACATATGTTTATACCGTTAAGTAACTATCACACAGTTCTGGGTACAAAAATAAGGACAAGGATTATTTTAGTCTGTATTTAAAAACTGTAAAGTACACTGAAAACACTATGTAACTCATGATAACAAACAAAGCAGAAATGTTTGTAAAATTAGCAGAAACAGGACTTCTTTAAAGAATGAGGCATATCAGAAGCTGATATAAGCAGAACAGCAGCATTCAACATCAGTGTAATTATACTGGATCAAAAACAAACCCAAAAAAGCCTCCAAACATCAAGACTCTGTTAAAAGAAACATAATTATTTTGCTCAAATTTTCCTTTGCCGACTCCCCCGCTCATGTATTTAGGCAGCTAAACCAGGGGATAACTGAATCAACACATTAGGGTATGTATTCTAGACAATAACGACGGACAGCAGACACCAGAACAGCCTGTCTTCATGACTCATTACAGAACTAAAAGGAAAAAATTTGACATAAAGATACACTGGTTCTTTCAAATAACTAAAGCTCCAGAACAGCAACTTGCTTAGTTTATTTCAGACTTGATGGTCTGGCCAATAACTACTTCTAGTCTTTAATAGTCACTACAATCAGATGCAGAAGAATGGGAAAATTACAATTAAGTATAATTTACAGTGGAATAGTTTTGGCTAATAAATTCACCACCTCCTCAGCAGGCAAACAAGCAAACAAAACACTGAATGTGGTTCAGCAGTGATGATACATAGGCTGATGCATCAATGACATACATCTGCCGTAGCCAAGAAAACCCTGGGCACCCATCACAGGCCAAACTTTAGCAACAATAAGGGCATTTTATAACTGAGGTTGAGAATTACGGTCACCAACTGTTCAGAAATAGTTTTGGTGACTTACACTTTCTTAAAACAAGTTGATGAACCTTCAGTAAGATCACATGGCCACTTAGAAGTATCTATTCTGTCTCCTGCATTACCCTGTGTGGGTCAGCCAGTGTGGGTTCTGCAATCACTAAGTAACAGTAAATACAGCATTATCTTGTTAAAACCTGCTATAAATCTGTTTTTCCTCTTCATTCATTCTGGACTGTCTGATCTCCTCCCTCCACATGCTGTTTGGCCCCCTGATAACTTCCTTCCTTCCCTGCTTTTTTCTGTCATTTCAAATTCCTGTGATGTTCCTGTGTGTTACAACATCTTGGCAGGCTCACTATTCTTTCTCTTACTTATCAGTCATTATCCATGGTTTCCACTGGAACTTCAAGGCCCTTTTAATATAATGAAAATAATCTGACATGTACTTGTAAACTGAAAGTAAATACGCCCAATGAGATCCAGTGGTAAATGATGTGCTAATGCTGGTTAACACAGAGCAGAGATAGGTTCAGCTAGCACATCATGGCTGAAAACTGCCATTTAAGATAGTTTTTTTTCTGAACTAGAAGAAACCTTCAAGGGACTCCAGCCTAACCCTCTACACTCTGGAATAACCAGATTTCCAAGGTCTGCATATGCAGCTGCTTGTCATTTCCAAATTCTCACACATTATTCATCCCACTGAAAGATTCACTCACTGCCTGGTTAAAGATTTCAAAGGTCTTCTCAGACAGCTCTCAGGGACTTCAGCCAGCCCTTTCAGAAATTTAAAGTTAAAAAATGACCATGCTAATTCTCAGTCCTTTCTCACTCCCTGATTGAACTTGAGGCCTTTGATCCTACCTTGGACACAGGGAAAAGCAAATCCTTAATTCTGTTGAAAACCTCTCCAATTTCTTACTCATTATATGTGAAAGCATATGCTGTAAAGTGCAAAGCCTTCATGCTCTCCATGCAGTACCTTTTGCCAGATAATTGGGAATCTACTGGCTATCAAAATCTTAGCTCCTTCTAAGCGTAAAAAACCCAACTGAGTATTTTTAAAAAAATTGTCAGTGCGCATTTTCTAGGTCTTCTTGCAACCACTTCTGCAAAGGAGTAATTCAGACTCTGCCTTCAGTGCTATGGAGTTAAAAGGGCTTTACAGTCCCACTGCTCATCAATGGAAGTCTTTCCATTACTAGCAATGGTCTCCGAATCAAGCTCAAAATGAGGGCAGAATCTTTAGAGACTAGTATATGAGATGCAGAGTTCTTGCCAAAATACAAAGGTATGGAGTACTTGCCAAAGTTTGTAAAAAAACCATAGCTCTCTGATCCATCTGCTCAGAACTTGCCAGACACGTTCTTCATGCAAACTTGCAAATAAAAAGAACATATTGCACACATAACCCAGCCTCTTTTATATCTGGATGGGCTACAGCTGCAGTAGGATACTCTTACAGTGTTGGCCGATACTCACTTAAAGGTAAAAGAAGGTGAAGTGTGAGTGGCGTAAAGAGATGAGTGCTTAAGCAGGTCAGAAAGAGAGGGGAAGTCAAGTATGTCATGGAATCACTGTGACAGATTTATTGCATCACCCTGCAGTGAGGGAATGAGCTCTGGGAAGAGAATGGATCCTGAGGAGGAATTTCCTCTCCATTTGTTCCCCAAGCAGGGCCTTCTTCCTGATACTGAAGAAAGATGTGCAATATAAGTTGGGGACACAGCCCTGAGGCCATCAGCCTGATTTATGCTTAAGCAGGCAGGGAGACTCTGCACTGTATAAGCAATAAACAGAAATGGAGGGTCTGGGGTCCTTCTCCTGGAAGACTCTGAAATATTGAGGGCAATTTCCTGCCATTTAGGAAATTTTAAGATAGCTCCAAAGAAAGATTTTATATAAAATGAAGCAAAACAAAAAAATCCTGTAAACTTATCTAGCATTTAGCTTTAACTTGCCAGAGGCACGTTATGTTTTATTAAAATATCAACAAGGAGGACCCAAAGTCAACAAAAAACAGAGCGGGTTCTCCTGTCTTCTAGCCAAATCCCCCAGATCCTGCAGAGTACTTCTGTGTTCATCTCTCCTTTACACACAGGTCTCCTAAGCCCTTTCTCTTTCTCAGTCCTGTCCCTGACAGCCGTATCTTAGCTTCATGTGCATTTTACCACAACATTTTGGCATGCAGCTTTCTTGGCTATCTGAATATTTGGACTTAACGATTCTTCTACTATGTTGTCTTCTTCCACAAGTCACTTTTCTTTCTTCCCTTCCTCTTTCCTGCCTTGTTCCCTGTAACTCACAATTCCGCTTGTGGTTTTCTCTTCCCAGCACCTACAGGCTTCCACCCAAACCACTCCCCTCCTCCTCCATTTTCTCCTATCATCTGTTCTTCTTCATATAGGCATCTCACCAACAAAGCTTCACATTGTTTCCTACACCTCCCCGTAACAAAAACACCACCTTTCCCTCCCCTGCCAACAGGCTCCCTAGCACAAGGCCAGCAAGCCAACCTCATGTTCCTCAGCCCAGTAACTACCATGCTGACACAAACCCGATTGTGTCTCAGTGCAACCCAGGCTGGGCTATCCCACTAAGCCCTACCCCAAAAGGCAGGAACCCACACCTAGCAGGTTTTTTTTCTGACTCATGGCCTGCATTCCTACGCCTCCTATAATGTACATGCACCACAAATGGCAATGAACCTATCAGCTCAGTAACCCACATTTCTACACATGGCAGTATCAAGCTGAAAGTATATGCTTGCTTTTACCAGGAGCTAATGGGGGTATTATATATTTCTTCAAGTCACCTTCTATAACTGTTCTGTTTCTGGCAAGAGATGGCTGCATCCGAGATATGTTCCCAAATTGCAGTGAAGATGATGCAGCGATAAATACTTCTCCTCATGCTTAAAGATTATTTGCCAAAGGTACTCTATGCACGTTCTCCAACATACTGACATCTTTTTGCAGGGGATACAGTATTTGGAATCAGAAAAAGGGATTCTGGAACAAGGAGAAATCAGCAATTCAAGTGAAATATACTGCAAATGAACTTTCCCTGGTCCTGAGCTGAGGATGCTGGGGAAGAAGAAGAAGAAGGCTGACAGAGTAGAATGTTATTAGGTCCACACTTTATACTGAGTTTGACACTTCAAAGAAGACTGTATATTTGCCACTTAATATAACCTTGTAACATTTTAGGTCACAAGAGTCTCATTTCAGGACAGCAATACATAAATTGTGAGGTACAAATATACTACTTTAGATGTGGGTCACAGCGCTGGCAGTCAATTACGAACAAATGCCCCAGGTGATATCTGTAATACAGACACTGTGCCAGCTCACAGCCACAAATCCTGCTTCATGGCACTTTCTGCCATGGCACTAGAAACGACATTTTTGGGCAAGAAAAGAGAGCAAGGCCTCTCTGCTCCTGATTATACCGAGATCAGTCTGAAGGATCTCTGCTGCAGTCAGTGCAAATTGCCTCAGATTTGCACCATGGAGATTTGGCCCAAATCTATGGTAGCTCACTCTAAACATATTCCCCAACTGAAAAACAAGACAAAACACTGTCTGAATTGAAAGTATGTGAACAACCGACTGTGGTTTAAATTTAAATCTGACTCATAAGAGTCAGAGGCTAATATGTTCCACAGCATCATCTTCCTCATACTTCCAAGCAGGGAGAGAGGCCTTTAAATAAGTGGGGGTTACCACTGTCTAGAAGGCAGATGGTTCTTCCTAGACTTCGAGAAAGCTTCACAGGAGTGCTCGGCATGGACTAGGCCCTCCCCAACACGGAAAAACCAAAAGTCTGCTCCTGCTTGCTTCAAATTCTTCATTGCAATCCGATGTTCCCCCTGGGATTTAACCTGACACCATTCACTTACTCCAACTCTGTGCTCTGATATGTCCAGTGGTACATTCCCCCCCCATCCACAGCGTCTCAGGTACCCCCATCCACTGCAGCCTCAGATAATGACAATAAAACACAGCACTTCAGCTGCATTTTTCATGATGCTTTATGATGTGTTAACAAAACATGGCACTGCTTCCATAGGAAGCAATTATTATTTGTTATTGTTTGACTGCCTGTACATAATAAAAATATCTTAAAAACAATACCACAATTCTTTCTGAAGGATAGCTTTTTACCCTGTGATGGTTTCCACTAGTTTAGCTTTGCGGTGGTGCCTATTTATGTTTTGGAATGCTTATTCATAAAAGACAAGGGGTTTTTTGAAGGGTGCAGGGACTTTTATTCATAAATTCAGAAGCACCTTAATAAAAGAAAGATGTGATGAAGTCTTCAAAGCAGGCAAGAAAACTGATGAACAAAGACATTCCCATAACAACTGAGCTTTATCTGATCAAATTCCAATAAAGCCTGCATTTGGCATAAATCTTTAAAAACATAGCAAGGGCCACTGGAGGATGCTAAAACTTGTTTATTTAATATTATTCCTCCTCCCTCCCCCAAAGCACTTTATCCTCTTTAATATTTTCTGAAGTCTCGGTGCACTTTGAGAAGCACACTGAGTGAGCATGGTGCAGTGGAAGGACAGGAGGAGAAGCACCCGGACAACACTCGCCACATCTGAGGTCATGCCGCTTCCTTCCTTCCCTCTGGCTTCCCACTCTCCAATGTGCTGGTGATGAGCAGTATAACCACCAGATTAGCTCTCCCTTTCGGGCAGAAGAAACAACAAAAAAGATAGTGCCTTTAAAGAATTTAATTCTCTGTGGCTTCACTTATCCAGTGCCAAGGACAGACAGAAGCTTTTATACCAGCCTACTAAAAGCAACTTAATTCTTACTTCTATGATTTTTATTATTTTCCATCCTAAGACTACTTAGTATGTGCACTGCACTTCCCATTGGTGCAGGAGCACACAGATGTGGCTGACTAAACCTGAAATACCAAGAGAAATATTCTGGGTGCAAACAGACATTTTCTGCTTACGGAGATTGCCACTTGCCTATTGGCTTTGCGGATGCATCCAGGGCACCTCCATGAGAATTAATCTCTAAGACTCAATGCATGGAGAAATTTGGAGGGCATAAAACCTGGCAAACAGATCCACAACTACTCACTCCCAGCATAAATATGATAGGGTGCTCTCTCTGCTCCAACCCAGCTTCTGAGATGGGAACAGGGACCTGTTGCTGCTGCGCCGGGGGCCAGGAACGAGGGGCCAAATCTTTGGCTCACCCCACCAGGCAGCCCCAGAATGCCTTCCTGGAGTCAGTGCAAACAAGGGCTGTAGGGAAACACAAAGTCCCTTTCTGATGTGGTTTGGAAAAGGGAGCCAAGTACAGCCTGAGGAAAGCTTAGCCGAAAAGGTGCAGTGTTGCATTTCTTTTTTCATTTTAAGGGGAGATCTGTAAGGTCAGAGGACCACACAAAGAAAGAATCAGGAGGAGAAACAAAATATTTATATTCTGCTTGCTTATTTTTTCAATTTACTCTGCACATCTGTCTCTAGCTGTTCCTATAATAGTCCTTCAAAGTAATGTTGTCCTTTCTGGACCAGTGGTATATATATATACTAAATTTCCACTGGACTAAATCAGAAAGCTCTTGGAGAGCAGTTAGGAGACTATCTCTGTGAATCACAAGGGAGATCTGCCTCTCTTCAGAACACTTCTGCCTCTCCCTTCCTGCTTGATTGAGAAAGATTAGGGGACAAAAGAACAACCATTCCCTGAAACTGCAGGTATGAGAGGAATTTCAAAAACACCCATCAAGAAGATATCCACAACAAAGCAAAATTCTATGCAACCTGAAACTTGGTTGTAGGAGAAAAAAACCCCTAATAATTAATGTTACTTATACAAGACAAAAAACCCACAGTGCTCCTTCTGGGCACAACAGCCCTGGCAAGCCCAGCATGTATATCACAAGACAGGAAGCAATGCTTATGCACAGCAGCAGCTGCACATGCCAGCTCCACGGCAATCTCCTCTGCAAGGCTCATTCTCCATGCATGGCTTTTCCTGCTGGAATCAGCCAGTCTGACAAAGTCTTCAGCTCTTACAAAGCATATTTGACTCTCCTACTTCCGCTGAAATAGCATCTTCTCCACTCTTTCCTTTTGCCTCTTACATTTGTACCTTCCTCCACTGCTAGACAACCCTATCTGCACTATCAATGTATCATTACACAGCCCTGAAGCTCTTCTAGCATCACTGTCACACCAATGCCTCCTACTCATCCTTCTTTGCCCTCATCCGCACAGATTTTCTTCTTTTTAATCTCTAAAACTCATATACTAAGTTTTAGGATGCTTTCTATAGCACTGTTCTACGATACACCATAAAATCACAGAATATCTCAAGTTGGAAGGGACACAAAAGGATGTTAGGTCCCTTCTTTTCAATTTCTTCCTATTTTGCTTTTCCTGTTAAACACTGCATGTTAACCTCATATGTTGTGATGGAGATTAGTTGCAACAATATTTAGGAACTCGTGCTTCTGCAGTAGAGCTGCTGCCAAGGAACTCATGCAGTTCAAACTGGCCACTAAAGAGCTGTATTACCTCCATACAAGGTTTTAGGAAGAGCTGCATACAAGATTGCAAGAAATAAATATGATCAAAAGGAAATGCTCTGGAGATAGCTTGCGTCTCTACAAGCAAAGGAGCAAAGTAACATGCCTAAAATGTGCCTGGCACAAACACACACACAGATCTCACCACCTTTGGCTTGCCTCTTGCTTGGTGGAGAAAAAACCTAATCTCACAATAACCTGCACTCATTACTCACATAACACTTCACTTAGTATGCCACATCCAGCCTAAAAAAGAAACTGCCTTATTCACCAGCCACATATTTATCCAGAGAACCCAAGTACCTGCCCTGGATGCAGATATCAGTCATTTCCATGGGCACAGGCTTGCTGAAGTCAGGTTCTCTCAAATAAGCTCCAGTTGCTTATCATTACAACACAAAATCCCTGCCAAGCAAAGGCCCTTTCTTCCATATCTCCGCTGAACCCTTTGTGTTCAATGTTCCTCAAAGATGGAAAAGTAATGAACGATGCTCAGGCAACCACAGCTTTACTCCTTTCAGGTGGCTGACTAACAGCTCTCAAAAGTAGAACAGAAAGCCCGGAGATGCCATCAACTTCTTTTAGGATGTCTGAACAGTGAGGTCAAGCCAGAACATACAATTGTTGCAACAGCCTGGTGTGGTAGCATCACAGGAATTCATAGTTTATTTCTCTGCGATGGCTGTTATATAAAGGCAATAGCAATGATTCCCAAGAAGCATTTCTAGCTTTCTCTTTTAATAAATGACACATTATTTGCTCAACTTTTCTGCTAGCCTGCCCTTGGGAAGCAACACAGCCAGGCTGCAGTTGTGAAGCCAAGCCCCTGTGGATTTGAACTACATCTGGGAATCACGCTTTTCCTACTTTTAAACAATGTCTAAATAGACCAGTGTGCCCTTTCCTGCTGTCAGCCTTCATGACTGGTTTACACTGTCACTTCAGCAAACATGTGAACCGAAATTGCCCCTTCTCTGCCCAAAGTTTGGCTTCCACTTGACCAGACCGGGCAGGAAAAGGTGAACATTGAAAGTGAGGGAGAAGACTAACTCAGATTTGCACTCACTGGATCTGGCAGGATTTTCAGCAGAACGAGTCACAGATTGTTGCCAGAAAAACCATGAGTTTTACTCAATATAAAACTGCTGAGAGCTGGGCCCCTTTTAGTTCCCGTGTTTCTCAGTAAAGTGAACTATGCTTTAGATTAAACACACTCTAAACAGTATTTGCATAAATGCATATATTCTATGTTAAGTAAGGCCAATGGCTTTAAAGTCCTTAAAGATTAAATTACACCAATCTCACAACACTCAGAAGTGAGAGAGTCATGGGACATTTTCATTCTCACTGCTCAATCACTGAATTGACTACTCTCTTCCTCAACCCCTGGACTATCATACAGAAGACAGTTTGAAACTGCTAAGCTTAGGAATTCAGTTATTAATGCCAGTTCAACAAGGAATTGTTAACAGGCTTCTCCTGAACAAAGGCCAGAAAGAGGAATTTGATTTGTACGTAAACTACAGTTCAAGCCAGATGTGAGACAGAGATCCTGGGGATGACTTTTGTGATGTCTTTTTGTTACATGCTGAAACACAGAATCACAGAATCTTACAATCATTACAGTTGAAAAAGACCTCCAAGATGGTGGAGTCCAACCTTTGACTTAACACCACCATATCAGCTAAACCATAGCACTAAGTGCCACATCCAGTCATTTCTTGAATTCTTCCAAGGATGGTGACTCCATCACTTCCCTGGGCAGCCTATTCCAATACTTGACAACTGCTTCAGTTAAGAAGCTCTTTCTGATCCTCAACCTGAACCTCTGCTGGTGCAGCTTGAGGCCATTTACTCTTGTCCTGCCACTGGTTACCTGGGAGAAGAAGCTGATGCCCACCTATCTGCAACCTCCTTTCAGGCAGTGGTAGAGAGTGGTAAGGTCTCCTGTGAGCCTCCTTTTCTCCAGGTTAAACAAGCCAAACTCCCTGAGCCACTCCTCATGTGACTTACTCTCAAACCCTTCCCCAGTTTTGTTACCCTTCCCTGGACTCACTCCAGCACCTTAGTGTCTTTTTAGTATTTGAGATGTGGCCTCTACCTCGAGTAGCCCTGGCTACTACCAGGGTCGAGTACAGAGGGAAAATCATTTCCCTAGTCCTGCTGGCCAAGCTAATTTTGATACAGGCCAGGATGCCATTGGCCCTCTTAGCCACCTGGGCACACTGCTGGTTCAAAACTTTTGATCCCTGAGGCACAATTGCTAGAAAAATTTTGCATATTTCAGCTTCGTATGATTTGGAGTGAAATCCTTTATATGGAAGGCATTAAAATAAGAGGCTACTTTGGAAAGAAATGACTCAACTGCTTCTCCCCATGGTTTGTTCTGCCTGCTAGATGGGTACAAAGTGGGTTTGCTGCAGAAAGATGGGGAGCTAATACGTTTGAGGTGCCATCATACCTGGTACAGCTCTATCCGCTGCTCTGAGACCCGTGCCTTTGAGTTCTGCAGGCGAAAGACCCTAAATTCAGCCTTCACCAAATTGGAGGCATTCTTTTCCATCGCTGAGACATCAAATCTGACAATTCGGAAATAAAGGCTGTAGTAGCTCGGTGGGATGGCATCTGCAAGAAAGCAGTGTGATTTCATTACTTTTTTTAATGACAAAATACATTGTTCCTTCAAACACTGTAATACAGGACAGCCTCAGTAAGGGAAATATCTGAAGCATGATTTAGTTTCTAATGGTCAATTTAATATTATTAACAAATTCATAAAATTAATCAACCCCACATGTAATTCTCTATAAGAATACCATATTAATAGAAGTTAACAACTACTTCCAGGTCATGCATTTAAACCTCCCTCTTTCAACCTACTAGTGTAAAATCCTGAATGCTTATACATTGGGAAAAAAACACAGCAACTGGTATCTGGCAAATGCTTTCAGGCTTGCAGAGAGTTCACAGGGATCTGGTAAGACAAGAAGTAGCAGCTGTTCATCTGATCTGTATGTTCTCTGAAGTCTATTTCCCCCCAGAATATGGAGCATAAATTAGCCAGCTTCAGATTTTTCTTCCATGTTTAGTTATTAAAGGACTTTATTGAAACAAAATAGTCATTCTAATTATAGTCATGAGTGTGAATGAAAAGGGGACGCAAAAAAGGAAGGGAGAAGACAAACAGATACAGACATTATAAACAGGATTACATGAATTTTGACCACTTGGAAGCAGTAAAAGGCATAAACGCAATCACCCCATACTATATGCTGGGGGCAAGCAAAAAAAAAAACCTTAGAAAAATGGACTCAAGTCTTGAATAGCAGTATTAGACATAAGAGTTCATGTTTCAAAAGAGTCTCTTCCTCCTTCCCAGGTGTAAATCCTGACTAAAGATAAGGAACGTGGCACTTTTGCACAACCCAGGCAACCCTAAGGGGTTCAGTCATCATCTGAGGCCCTTCCTGCCTGTCCAGACCATCAGCACAAGGAGAAACTCACCTGCAGCACCCCTGCCTGAAAGCCAAACTCCTCAGAGGAGAGACACTGGAAGACAGTGGAAGAAGACAAGCTCAAACTCCTCAGAGAGGAGATTAAATGACTGTAAAGCCTGATAAAAATTTCTGTTCAAACAGAGGGAATTGTGAAAAATGTAAACTGGATAAATAAATTAAAAAGAAAGAAATAGGAAAATTGTATTTGTGGAAATTTCAGCTGAGGAAGCACAGGTATCCAGCCTCCCTGGGGTCTACTCACCACTGTGAGGCTGGTGAGGCATTAGAACAGGTTGCCCAGAGAAGCTGTGGATGTCCTAACCCTGGGAGTGTTCAAGCCAGGTTTGAAGGGGTTTTTACCGACATGGTGAAGTGGAAGGGGTCTAAGCCTATGGCAGGGATATCGCAAATAGATAGTCTTTAAGGTCCTTTCCAACTTCAAACCATTCTATGATTCTTACTAGAAGTAACACACACAAGTCATCATTTTCACGTAGAGATGGAAGAAATAACTCCAGTATATTTACCTTTATTTCTAACTACTAATGATTAAAGACAGTTAGAATAAATCTTTAGTAGTGATTGATTCATATCAGTAAGACATACTAATAACCTAAAGACCTTCTTGCAAATATTCACTCTTTCTAGATAGGCTGCTATTACCAAAACTTCTGAGCAACACAGCAGCTGCAGGAGGCAACACCCCTTGCAGTTACACATTTAATAATCAATCTGGTGTAGTTCTTTGAGTAAGTTCAAACTGATCACATAATAAATATAGCTATGAGGAAATCTTTGACAAAAAAAGAAACAATCTCAGCCTCAATTGTAGATGCATTATAAGTGAGATGACAAGATCACAAAATACTTCAAAAAATCCTCTGGAAGAGCTCTTCCCAAAGCAGCTCTCAGTATAGTCAAATAGGTAAGAAGTATAAATACAAACAGAAGCCTCAGACTTCCTTATGACTCCATTTAATTAAAGAAACAAAGAAAAAAAGTGCCTCAGATTTTCACATCTGCAGTGCTAAAAAAGCCCTCAAGGCATCATAATCACTGTTCTTGGCTGTCATGCTTATTGACAGGAAACTGCTACAATCTTACAGTGAGACCTCAAAGAAAAATGGATGCAAATTACTCCTAAACCAAAACTGCTCCTTTAGCCCATCAGTCTCTCTCAAAACACCAAATGAAGGTCTTCTGAGAAAAGCTTAACTTTATGCAACAATGATCTTAATCTTGATATATTTTACAAATTCTAATAAAAGCTACTTGGTTCAGAGATTATATCCTCATTTAAGAGAGGAATAATATCTTCAATTTATTTTTTGTGCTATAGGAAACTCTAAGACTACTACTTGTTCTTCAGCCAAACCTAATCCTACTAGGAATATAATTTGGCATACTAATATGTATATACAAGATTGATGCTTCCAAGATGAGTTGTAAATTGTCCTTCCCTGTCATTTACTTGAAGCATCAACCTACCATTTTGTTTGCTGTGGATAAGTAAACCTATCAGCCATTCACTTGCCCTGGCACAAACAAACCATGCCCATCTTGACTTTATTTCAGATTGAAAAGCCCTATTTAACTGTCACTTGGGTTTATATTTAGCTTCTCATTCCTAGAACTTTCTTGTGCTATATTTGTAGTCCTTCTTTCCAGTTTCTGTATTTTAAATACTGTATATTAAAAATCTGTGAATATGTATCTGAAAGGATTTCCTGAGCCATTCCTGCATTTATATTTTTCGTCTTCCATATATAAAGAAGATAGAGAAAGATATTTTTCAATATGCACATTTTTGTGTTTGCATATGTGCATTCGTATACATTGCAAACAAGTCTTAACCTTCCACTGGAAGGCAGGCACAAGACACCTTCTCTGAATAAGAATGAATTCCTGTCTTAAAGAAGTTTTGTCTCTCTTCTAAGACAGTTTTACATCTTTATATGCAAAAACCCACACAAGAAATTTGATTTCTTTATTCTATCATTCATGACAGTTAAAAAGGAAGGTTTTTAATAGCTGGAACCCTTTGTCTGAAAAAAAGAATGGCTGACTGCAGAATTGGGGCTTACATGAAAATTAATGAACACTAAGACTGAGAAATGAGACTTCCAAATTTTTAAGGGAATGGTAAGAAAGAACCCTATGGAGTCTACAAGGTTTTGAATTGGCCTTTAAGTGATCTCAGATGCTGCAATTTATCTCCCTTTGTGACTCCACCTTAACCTGACAGTTGTATCAATTCTGACTCAGTTGGATACCTATGGACTCCCCTCTGATTTTGGCCCAATGACTCCAGTAGACGCCAGGATGACTTTGACCATGTTAGTCTGCAAACAGAGTTACCCTGCTGCAGACTAGACTCCTTAAGTATTCTTTGAACCAGTATCATTAATTAGTGAAATTAAATCAATATGTTTCTTGTAGCTAGAAAAAGATTTCTTTTGTTTCAGAGAGAGAGAGAGAATAGTAAATGTAATGAAAGATTCCATTTTTATCATCTTCAAATTACTCATTAACTCAACCTTCAAAAAAACCTGACGACTTCCAGCTGTAATAACCACAATCATCACAGTACAGTTGAGACAAGAGTTACAAAACACAGTTGGAGAAGGTGAAAGCAGGCAGCATCCCTCCTCCTCCTTCCTTTAGGCTGCTAAACACTGAGCATCACACGTTTAGCACTTCTTTTTTCTCTATTTCTTTTTCCTTTTCTCCTTGAACAAGCTGAAACTTCATCATCTGCTTTACACAGGACAGTCCAAACTGCCAGGTTAAAATGTAGCCTGGTATGTGTGTGATTAAACGCATAAGGATACTGTGATTTCTGTGTCTCCTACTGACTTTGTTCAATGTCCAGCATCCTCTAAGCTTCTGTGCCAGCAACTAGGACAGAAAGCAGCCCTGCTCTGACAGAGTAAAAAAGCACCATGGGAGGGATGCAGGAGACCTATCCCAAAATACTCAACAACTTGCAGGATTGCTTCAGGTTGGGACACTGTCAACAGGAGAGACTGAATACATTATGTGACTGACCAAACTAGCACATAGGCCCCCAGGTGCAACTGGGAGGAGAGCAAGATATAGTCAAGTCTCCTTAAACTGCAAGTGGGAATAGAAAGTTTGTTTCAAGCTGGAGATATTCCTCAAATCAAGAACAACCTGATTTCCACGGTGCAGCCTGCATTTCCACAGCCCTGCATCTCCACAGTTTTCCTCACAAGTACTGCATGTACTGACATTTCAGGAAGAACAAAACACTCTGTTTGACACAGCTCTTCTGAGAGTTGGGTTTTCGTTCTGGCGAGGAAAAAGACCTAAATTCAATTGTATCCAAATGAGGCTTTTTTTCCCCTCTGAATTTTCATTTCTGCTATTGAAACAAAAAGAAATCAATTACATGCATAGCCCAAGTTAGGAAATGTAAACAACCTTTCTTTTCTCCTTGGAAAAGGCCAGACAGGCCGACTTCACACATACACCCACACTGGAAAGGCTGAGAGCTTCAATCTAATCCTTCCATCAAGGGCTTGTAATAAATGCTCCAAAGATTTATTTTTCTTCTCCTTTGTGTTTATTAAACTTTGGAGGGTTTCTTTTCCTTTTTCTTTTCTTTCTGGTGCTTTGCCCATTCTTTATTATGGCAGTGAGAAAATACGGAATGCCCTTTTTTTCTCACTCTCTCTTTTTTTCCCCCCTCCTCATCTTTCTAACTGCAGTACATGAATGACTGTGTAGCAGGCTTTGAAGCAGCACATGCAAATATTTATAAGAGTAGCTTGATTGATATTAAATGCAGTTGTTATGCTTTCCTCATTCTGGCAAGCTTCCCTAACCTCTCTAAATATTAGGACCATTTAGGCTGTTTAGATTTCAGCTCACTGATAGNGCATAAGGTGACATCGTTTCTCCCTCTGTGTGAATTTCAGTCTGCTCAAAATATGGGTTCCTGTCACGACCTGGGTGAAGCTGCCTTTAAGGACATCCAGACGTGGCAGATGAAGCAGCATGAACAGGACTGCTGGAAGGATGAACAGCTTGTCAGCTGTGATGGCACATCTTTCCAGCAGGATCCCAATCTTCTTGTCAGGCACACTTGGGTCACAAATCCTCTCCTCTTTTCTAGGGAAAGTCTCTACAAGAAATTAGAAACTTGTTTAATGCATTTGGGCTCCCAAACCTATAGATAATCATTCTGCTCACCTCTCCCGACCCTGACATGACTACAAAATCCTGCTGGAAACTGCCTCTCTGCAATGAAAGGGGACCAAAGAATGGAAGCTACAGGTCATATTGAGGAATTGGGACTGGCCTTCAAAGGTAAATCAGGCATACATCAGCTTTCCATTAGCTCTGAAACTCTGCCCTGTGCTCTGACATGAAGTTATGAGCACATCCATTAGCTAATTAGTGCTCTTGGACAGGAACACTTGCACATCATTCTCCACTCGGACAATGCTTCCAGGCTCTTGCAGCAAGGCTTCAAATTCAAATGGTACAAAAGTAGTGTAAGAGATTAACTCTTTATCTACAATGGAGCCTCTGAACTATTACCTTTATCTATCATCAACTATTTGCTACTGAGGAGGGACACTGCGCTGAAAGTCAGAAAAAAAACACTGGGAACACAGTGGGTAAGGCCTTCAGCTGAGGCCCAATGACTCTGGAGAAGCTCCTCCTGCCGAAGAGGGTACATGTGCACCTACAGTGCAATATAAAGCACAATGTTTGCTACTGCACTTCTTTTTGGTGAAGTACCAATGGCAGAAACTGGCAGCTAGGAATATTTCAATGAATGACTCCCAGATCCATAATTTATTCATGACAAAGAGGTGAAGATGGCTCGCAATTCCACATTTCCAGGTAACTTTAGTCTTGGTATTTACTGCAAATGGAGATGCTGACACTTAACAAGGGAAATAGGCAGGCATACATAAAGGAATATAGAGCTTTCTTCATCGGAGAGGCAGACAGACAGAAAGAGATCAGGCTGTGGACAGATCCAGTTGCTGGATGACTCTTTTTGGCATCAGAACTGAAGACTGAAACCACTTCCCTCTTTTACCATCCATAGTGACCCCTGGACCAGTCACACTGGAAAGCCTCAATACAGCTTTACTAAGACCGTGAATTTTAAAGTCATGAGGTGATTCCCCTAGGTGACAAAACAAAGAAATAAACCCTCACTCCTATAGGGGCTACTGATGCAGCAATTTAAACATGACTTCCTCTCACCAGTTACACTAACAGAAGCCAACCGACTCTGATGACATTTTCTTATGTCAGTAACTTCTTATATTAGTGAATTTCTTTCTCTTAATGATGACACATTTAGCTCCTGATAATGCAGCAGAGAATCCATACATTATTATGCCATAAACTGGCTACGAAGACTCAAAAGATATTATTAGCACACTCTAGAGTTCTCAGAGCAGACACTCAGTGCTCATACAGCACAAATGCATGTGTTGTTTTTTTCTGTCTACACTGTCTCTGTCAAGCTCCATGTGACCAAAAATTATACATCATTGAAGGTCTAGGTGGGCATGGGTTTAGAAAAGAATAATTACTTAGTTACGATTTTGTGACATATTTTTCACTGTTGAGCAACTTGCTATTCCTCTTTTGAAACATGCTAAGATCTACAACAATATATGAAAAGTAAACATCTCGAGAACATTCCAGATGGAAAAGATAGGTACAATGAGACCAAGATAGAATTTTCTAAATATACTTTTATGAAATTTTGTGTTCCTCACTTAAAATCTGACGAGACCCGTCTGATTCTGCTGCTACTTACTCATTGCTTCACCAAGCCTGAATCAAAAGATGACTAGCCAAAACAATGAACTCAACAGCACAGTGATCAGGAAGTCTGGTTTCCAGTTACCCAAATAATTCACTCCCTCAAGGTACTCCTGTTGCTCTGGAGTTAAATGGACTTTGACACTCTTACATAACTGTCTTTTGTACTCTTCATTTCTGTAATGGTGAAAAACATCCTGCAGTCATCTTTTGGTCAAAATAAGGACTCTGAGGATAATAAGGATTCTGAGACATTGTATTTAGCCACTAGAGAATCATAGGATTAAGTTTAGGTTTAAAGTTCTCACAAAGATAAGTAGTAAAATAAGTAACTGATGTTGTTGTAGCGAAGCTGCCGCATAGGATTCTTGGTACAAAATAGGTTAAGTCCTGGATTTGTGGGTCATTGTAAGGATGCAAAGACAAGGGCATCTTATTTCATGCTCCCAGATTTTTGTCATTTCACCTCTGCTAGCACATTGGAGCTGGATATGAGTCCTACAGTGGGCATTAAACTCCACCTAGAAAAGCTACTATTGCTGCTTTAAGACTGTAACAATACAATCCATTTCAAACTTCTTTTTGGTAATTGTTCTCCCTGGGCTAGGTCAAATCATGTTGAAAGTTTAACCTCAACTGTATTTACATGCTGCTGCTGAAGCTGACTTTGGATGCTCCTTAACTTAATTTGGAGACCATTTTAAGAAGGGCTGTAATTTTCCTATATCATTTAAGTGAATCCTATGAGCCACACTGCCATCATTTAAATTCTTTTTCTCACTAGACCTTCTCTCTCTGCCATTCTTTCACAATTATTCTCATGAAGCTCCTAGTCTCTGTATACTCAGTCTAAAACACGATTTAGATTAAAAAAAATCCATACTGCTCACATCAGCCAGAAAAAAGGAAGAGAAAACATCTCTCTTGAACAATCAGTGATGTCTTCTCTCCTTCTCTCCAAATGAAGAAAAACCACTGGGCCAACATCATGTAAGTTTGTTCACCTCCTATGAGGTGCAACACTAAGAGCCAAGAAGTCTGGGCTAAAACAAATGCCCGAAATGAACTCCTCTTGAAAAAGGTTCACAGCTATTCCATAACCAAAAAGCAAAGGAGAGCCAAAATTTAATACCAAAGAGAAAAAACACGGGAGCATTCTGCTTTATCTGAAGATATAACCAAAAGCATCAAAGTCCCCACAATCATTCTCCTGTGAATAACAGGGTGGCATTGCTGCCTCACACATTCCTGCTGCAAGGGGATGGAGAGTTAAGGTGGTGCAGACTGCCACAGCAAACAAACCTGTCCCTTGTCACTGCTCATCTTTAAAGAAAATTATAAAGTCTATATGTGTTTCAGCAATAGTAGAAAAATACTTAAGAAAAACATACATGGTCCTTCCACATAAGCTACACAATTTATTTTTGAGGAAATAGTTGCCTGTGCAGGATGTCTTGAGCAAAAAGAAAATACTTGTGGAACACACAAGAAGACACATGGAAGTTAGGACCACAAACTGCACGCATGACTTTACATCTTCAGATTTATGCTAAAGTCAATCAGCACAGAGATTGCAAAAACTTCTGTTACAACTACTTTACAGGCACAGGGGAGTCCCACGACAACTACAAGACACAATCCTGCTCTTTCACAAAGTCTCCTGTCCTGAGAGTGTGTTCTGTTGAGTAAGACCGAATTCCTCTAAGAAAATGCACTTTTCTTCTTCAACTCTACAGAAAACAAGGACCGCTCAGAAGATTGCCTCTGGTATGAAACAAAATTCTAGGAGTATTAAATTATAAAAGAGTCTGACTGAGTCTAGAATCAATCACCTGGATCCAAAGTGAAGCCAAAGGAAGATCAAAAGCCTGTTGAGATCACCAAAACCTCTGGCTAAAATGGAAGTCCAGTCCCTTTCAGAAATACTAAAGCCAAATTCCAGCCTGGGCAGACTTGGTGCGACCACTGCCAAATACTCCTATTTCTTAAAAAGGAGCAGGGAGTCCCTCCCAGAGGATGAACCCTCTTGGAACAAAATAGGACACGTAGTACTGCCCCATGCCTGATATTTCTTTCCCCATCAAGAGAAGCTATTTGCCTATTTACAAAAGCTTCAGTAGCTGGAAGCGGGGGTAAACTAGCACCTCACATGGTAACACCTGCGGGTCCCCCTGAGGTGCATGGTGCTCAGCAGATACTTTCTGCCCCTGAGTTTATGATTGCTTGAATATGAATTTCTTGAAGAAAAATTCCCTCATGTGAACTCACCAGACCCTCCCTTTCTGATTGCCTTTAAAGCTTTCCAGGCTGTTGGCTTGTTTTCCCTCATCCATGCTGAAATGCAGGGGTTGGGTAATGTGAACAACACGAATGCATCACATGAGAGCTATTTTCAGGTCAAAATTTTGAGCCATTTGAGCAATGCTTAATTTGGGTTACTTAATTATTTGTGAGTATTCTGGAGGGCAGCAAATGCAGAATTTTCCATTCTGGACCATCTTTCAGTATATACAAATCTCCAGGCATTTTAGAAAGTCTGAAAAGTCTGACCTCAATTTTCCTCTTCTCACAGTTCTATTTACACATCATCTGTTGTACAAGGAGCCAAAAAGGGAATGTAAACACAAACTGTACTGCTATCTTTGTTTCTCAACAAAGAAGTCTTAACTTTTGTCAGGTTAAAACATATGGGGTAAAGAAACAGCACAACAGCTCAATCTCTCCCACATAACCCTCCTATAATCCCATTTCTGCTTATGCAATACTGGAGTTTTACTTGCAAGAGAGAAAAACACATCTTCAGATGTGTCCCTCACTCGGGGCCTGGATGCCATCATAGCAAGCCAATGACCGTGCATTCCCAACAGAAGCTGGCTGATCCTTTCCTGCTAGGAAGATGTGTGACCAGACTAACAGGAAAGCTGCTGTGGCTGTTAACAGGTATTAGAAGAAGTTATAAAGTTACCAAAACCTCTCCAAAACCTGAGTTAAGTTTTAGTCCCACTGAAGTGACGGACCAAACAGTCCCATTAGTTTTGAAAGGGCCAGGAATTTGCTCCTACACTTGCAAGCACAGAGATTTTCAGCACAAGAAAACTGTCTCCAGCCTCTCTGCCTGCTGTTCTCTGTGAATTTAACTTGCCAACAAAAGGTCCTTCAGCTTTCAGCAGTTATTTTGTGAACATTCAGGGAAGAACTCCTTTCAAATCCCCATCAGGATCCTTTGAATGAAATCCCAGGTTATCATGTATCACCACTGAAATCAAATATGTAAATAGATGTATGTTGTGTTTGGAAACTTCTCAGGTATGTACTTCGCTATTCTGCTTACTCTGGAATGTAAGAAAAATACTCCTAGTGTCTTTCATCTCTCTCCATGAAAGGCTGCTCCTCTTTCAGCTAGGAATCATAAGCAAGAATTGCAAGTACAATCGCCTATCTCATCTTTAAAAAACAAAACAAAACAAAAACCAAGGCAGGGCAAAAAGAAAAAACTCACCAGGGAACACAAACCTTTCTCACCGGCAAGGTAAGACTCGACTTGCTGGCACAGTTCAGCTGAGGTTTCATAGCTTCAATGACCTCAGCAACTGCAAACAGAGCAAACTAACCTTCAGCCATTCACAAGACTGACCAACAGTTTTCCCTGTAACAAAGATGTTTTTTCGCTTCCATTTCCCACTCTCCTTGTGGTTGCATGCTTCTGAAGTGACACCTTCAGAATCAACCTGTAATAAGAGACCTCTTCACTGACAGGCTGAAGAGGGAGACATGATCACAAGCCCAGCTGCACTGCTGTTTGTCGGAGTGCTTTACTCAGAGACGTCGAGATCCTGACTGCAGTGCCTATAGCCCCCTAAACAGTTATCAAACACCAAACCTTCTCCAAACCCAAGTCACCCTGAATAATTTTTATCTAAGAAAACCTCCTCAGCAGCAGATTAGGTGTAAGGTTAGATTTATGTGTGTGCATTTGAGAAAGTCTATGTATGTTTATCATTCTTTTAAAATCCTTCCTCTTCCTGGCACCTTTCTGATTAATTTCATTTAGACTGGCAGCCCAGCCAGCAGGATTAAAATTGGCTTCACAGTGCATTTTACTGATGAGCTATATTTAAAAAAATATATATTGTGGAAACATACATTTATGGAATCCACCAGAATCACACAAAAAATTACTTCTGTTATAAATCTATTCTCCCTGTCAGTCTACATTAGGAGCATGCCTGCACACAGCTCTGCATCTCTCCCTCCTCCCAACTCCAGGGTTTCCACAGGCACAGAAGCCAAGGCAAGTGGGATGGAGGCATTCTGCAGCCCTAGAGACCTGCCACCCATGGATGGGCAGGATGCCCCTGTGCCTGTGGTGCTGTACAGATCAAGTGGAGAGAGTAGTACTCTTTCAACAACACCAAAGGCAGAAAAATCAACTAGTCCACAAGGTCAGGCCGCTTGTGAGAGCCACAGGACAGTGGTCCTGCAGAGAAAGCCCAGGCCAGGTCACTCTGGACCTTGGGACCAGGGTGGTCTTTTGGGGATTCCTGAAGGCAGCTCCAGTGAGGAGGATCATGACTAAGGCTGATCCATGGAAAGAAGCATGTGCATATACTTTCAATGCTAGACATCAGGCTAGTATATTCATAAGATTAACCTTTCCAAGGAGATAGATTTGATACTTAAGGTAAGCTATGGTTAGCCATCATATGCCTATGTCTGTAAAATCAGGCCATTCATTAAATGTCATTTAATGTCATCCAGCTTGCACTCTGATAGCAAACATACTCACCACAGGCTCTGACTTGTGCATTTAGTGCTGGATGACTTGAGCTGGGTTTTAAGCCTGTGAATATATGCATCTCCATTTTAATTTTCTCTGTAGAAGGGCTTCTAATTGCAAGTATTGTTACGAAATCCAAGAGGATGGCTGGAAATCTTTTGGATATATCCTAAGGATTGTATACTGCCACAGCAATGCAACTATACTAAAACCTACTTTACAAAAAATGCACCTCTGTAAAACAAAGCTGCACTGCAGAGAAGAAAACACAACTGGAAAACATTTTGGATTATTTCAAGAACTAAAAAAACTTTCCCCAAATCCAATTTTCTCCAGCAGTGTCACAACAACCACAAAGCCGTCATACATGACAAACTCAGTGGTGTTGAAATCAAGGAAATGGCAGTGAAAAGACATTTTCAGGCTATTTCACAATTCGGTTTAAGATGTTCATACTGCTGTATTTTTGTGCCTCTCTACCTTAGCACAGAATAATCTAAATCTCACTTCTCTTGTTTTCAAGTCCAGTGTTTTATTTCTCCTCTTAACACATCTTCGGGGGAGTTCACCCAGCTGGAACTGACTGTATGTGAGATAAGTGGTAAAACCAGACAGAATATTTAGTAGAATAACAGCGCAAGAAACTTACCGCTCTGCTTCAGAGAAAGTGCATGAGCATTGGCTTCACATTAAACACAGTCCTGTCAAAGTAATCCTATGAGCTTTTCTATGCAGCCATGTGCTTAAAAGATTTTCTGTCTCAGAGCCCCCCTAGCAGTAAGGGAGAACAGGTTGAATCCAGACCTCATGAAGCTCCTCAGACTGAGGAGAGCCCACAGGACCAAGTTTTTCATTCACCCAACTCTTGCAATGTAATTTTTATTATTGCTTTCCCAACCTATCCTGTGTTTTGAAAAGGGCTCGTCTGTGCATGAGTGATAGTGAGTGATATTCCTGCCTTCTAGTTTATACTCGTGGTGAGAGAGATGAAAATAAGCATCAATCTTCTGCGAGCGTACAGACATAGCTCATCCCATTCATCTCAAACTGGCCAGTGAACAGCCACCTGCTACTAAAACTCCACAGGCCTCCCCATCCTGGATTGTATTCCAGTGTAGACAGAGCCCTCCCAGTCTCCTCAGATTTTTTTTGTTTGTTTTTCTTTTGTTTTTAACATGGGAAGAGGACACAATTTTAACTGATAGAAATTGGTTAACATAGGTCACTTACACAGAGATTAAACAGGGCATTCCACATAACCCAGTAGGGCAGCAGCCTATGTTCTGTCATGGATGATTACTGAGTAAGAGTATACTATAAACCAAGTTGTCCTAAATTGCTTTTCCCATTAACATGGATGTGGAAAGGCTAGCGTCGTGCTGCCTAACGTCTGGAACAGAAAGTCCTGCCTGTTATCTACAGCTGCAGGTTACCACACATAAGGCAATGTACCTTTGAACTGCTGTCTCCTGAACACACTCTGAATTATGCAGCCCCATGACCACAGTTTTTAAGTGCACATCTAGTATTCATCACAGTTGGTGGTAGCTCTTTTACTTTGCTGCCTCATCTCACTTGGAGCTCTCCCATAATTTCATTCCTTTAAACCACTCAGGCATTTTCCCTCTTCAATTAGTCCCTTAAAACTTTCTTTCCCCTTTAAGCTTATGATTATTCTCTCCTCTAAGGAGAATAAAATGAAATAAACNTTCAGAACAGTGGAATAATGCTCAACTTTTAAGAAACTGAGCCAACACACAAGATTGATAATGAAGGTAACACCATCAAGTTTCCCCCTCTTCTGGAAGGGAGAGAGAGTAAAATTGAATATACAAACATAAACCATAGGAAATTAAATAGTTCTCTGCAAATGAAAATTGCCTATGAAAATAGTTTCCAGGTCTGTGGTTTTAATTACTACATAAATGAACGGAAAACAAGATTAAGGAATTTGCACAATTGTTACACATTGTATTTTTTCAGCTACAATAGCATGAAAGCATAATACAATAAAGTCTAACTGAACTAAATCCAATTTCTCCCTGATACTCAGTTTGGTAGATAAGAATCTGAAATAATACTTCAACAGCAGTCACATGGGACTGCAACATGCAATACTGAGGTGATTTTGCAAAGCTTCCTCATTTATACTCAGGCTTTGGACTACAGGATTTGTACCCATTAAAAATGTTTATGAGTTTCAGTTTTTTAGCTTTGCTCATTTACCAACTCTGTTTGTAAACAAGGTTTCAAGAGGCTTGTGGATCTACTGAACCACAGATCATGATCTCCTCTAAAGAAGTCCTCTGAGTAAATAAAGCCATCTGAGAATCAAAACAAAGTGTGCACATGAGCAAAAGTATTGTATCTCTCTCATGCCCTTGTGAGAATCCACTCATGTTTGTAAACACAAAAGTTTGGGGCTTTTCATCCACAACTAGAGTAAGCCTTTCTTTATTTTCTCCTTTCCTTTGCTTGCTTTACTCTTACTGCCATGCATGTTGATTTTAGTTTGAGCAAACTGCCCATGAATGACTGTTGTTTACATGTCTTCATATAAGTCAATTACTCAGGAAGAATTTAGCATGCTGTATCTGTTTATTCAAGCTTTTCTTCCACAGATTTAAAATCCCCCTAACTCTCTTTTACTTCACAGGCCTGCTCTTCATCTCCAGCTGAAGTGAAATCCAGTAAATATTACACTTAAAAGGTATCAGGTCTGGAATGTGAAGCACCTAGACCTCAGCAGAGTCTCTTCTTGACATTTCAATATACGTACCTTATTGCCTAGTGCCAAACAGTATTTCACTGGCTTTATTCAATCTAAATAAAGATACTGACTCCCAGGACTGTATAAACATCTTTACCAATCAAAACCATAGTTAAGAGAAATGCCTTCCTAAGAGAAAAGTGCTATGTGCCTTTTTAGAATCCCTGAAAAGTGAAGTGTCTCAAATAAATGTTTCAATCTGGAATATAAGTTAACATTTTTGTTATTATCTTTCATAAATTAAAGACAAGAGAAAGAAAGTAATAACTGGTTTGTCATGTGACATTATCATCTGCACCACAGCAAGGACCAACACGTGCAAATCTGTGGCATTTTCTAACTGTATTTACAAAATAGCACCGAGAGCCAGCTGAAGACATTTCATGGATGGAGGGTTCTGGCACACATTTGACTCCCACTGTACTTATAGTTAACTTGCTCTCCCACTGAATGAACTAGAGACTGAAGGCACCTGCTCACAATGTCTTCCACAGCTACAAAGGCAGATGAGTATGCATCTACCTGGCTTTTCCTTAAATGTGAAAGATACTGCTGATACTGAAGAATAAGTAAGAACAGAGTCATAAAGCAACAATTAGGTTCAAGTTCTCTTTATAATCAAGCATTATTGATCGGCACTACGCAGTATGGTGTGGGAAGGAAAACTCCAAGTATTTCTCATCTTTAACCTAAGGCTATGCCCATACCGGCTCGGTCTTGACAAATGCTAACTTCCAAGTGCCCTGTTCAGAACTGCAAAGACCCCCTTAGGCTGGAAGAGCTCTTCTGAATTTAACACTTGCTTCTACTAACCTAATTGCATGAATTAGTTGTTTTGTGTCCAGCACAAGTTAAGAGACAGCATTCTCAGCTTAAAAACTATCCGAAAGGAATGCAATGGCTGGCCATGCCAACACGTAGGGAGCTCTGAATGGTGAGGCTGGCTACATTGTAAAGCTTCTTTAAGTGAGATGCACTGACTTATCGAGAAGCATTTATAAATGAGGATGGGGAAAAATGATAACACACAGTGCAGAATTCAAAATGTAGGTAAGAAATAAAGCCATCTTTCTCCTTCCAGAGCAGTCAGTGTTCTCAGAACTTTCTCTGTGGCACTGTATCTAAATAGAAATGCTTTCCTCTTACTACAAATTATAGAACTGTCCACCTAAAATGTTTACCTGGGTGAAGCTGTAACACTGTTGAATTAGTAGTGTCTGTAGAAAAAAGCAAAGAGAACCCAACTAAGACTTCTACATAATATGTGGAAAGTAGAAGTGTCCATTATTTCCTCTGAGAGATTGCATTAACAATGGAAGTCATCTTACTTGGTGATGGAAAGTTTATCTCAAATATAACTTGATTAATTTACATGGTGCTTGACCTTGAGGCAGAAAAGTTATGCCTGGCTAACCAAATCCTCAGAGGCATGAATGCCCACTCCGGTCCTCATGTGTGAGGGGTACATTTCTCTAATTGAAGCCAAGGAATAAGAACTCAATAATGACATGCCTATAGGACAGCTCCAGTAAGGCTAAACAGAATACAAAACCCCCTTACATTAAACCACCAGCTGAAGAATCCTTTTACCATTAAGCTTGGCCACCCAACGTGCTCACAGTTAACAAGACCCTACTGGCAGGCAAAGAGAGACTGCCATGTGTGCAGAGGACAGTAACTCGCCATGGCCTGCCACAGCCACCGGCAGGGAAGGACAATAGGTTTCCTCCCTTCTCAGCTCAGTACCAGACGTGAAAGAAACAGAGAATATTGTTAACTAGGGGCTCCACTTCAGCCTCTCCTTGATACCTCGTCTGGAACTGCATTGCCCTGGACCAAAATGTAGGTTTTACCTCTCAAAATTCAAAGTAGAAACAAGCAAAATCCTTTTGAATCTGAAAAGGCACCAATTCTCATCACAGCTGTTTATGCAAAAACCTCTGACTAGTAGGAAGATGTGGGAAGATTACTGCTTCTCAAACCCTGTTACTCCATTTAAATTCTTTTTACCCAATGCCAGATATATTTGAGATACTGATGACTGAAAGTGTTTTATTCCAACAGTCTACTTTTACTCAAAACTACTTTTTCCCAGTCTGATCTAAATTGCGATCTTCAGCCTTTACCAGCTCAAACACATTAACAGTGAGTAAATAATGGCTATTCTGAGCAAGTGAGAGCCTCCTCACCTTGCTCTAGAACAGTGATAAGATTTTAAAAATTTAAAAAATGAAAGTATATATTGCCAAAAAAAAATTCAACAATTTGAGCTTTTCAAGCTCTAAATTTTCTTATTACTATTACAAATATTTGCTATTTCCAATATTCTTGGGGGAAAAATAAGAGAAAGAAGAAAAAAGAAGAAAAAAAAGAGGAAAAAAAAAGGAAAAAAAGAAGAAAAAAGATTGTTTTTCTGAATCCTTTCAAGCTAACATAGCAAGATGTCCTAGACAGTTTTCTGAGTTCTGAAACCATCCCATTTCAAATGTTAGTTAATGCAAATCTGGAAAGTTGCCTTGTCTGGAGTAAAATCATATACAGATTGAAAAAGGATTAAGTTTTTTATTACAATATATACACTTTTTATATTTTAACCTTCTAATGTCTGAGATGAAAGAGAATTGGAAGAGCTGGGAATAAGGAGAACTGAGAATGGTACAATTCACTGTGACAGCTGCTACTGCTGCAGATATGGACTACCTTTTTGCATTACACAAGGTAAGGAGGCATTACAGGCAAACAACTGTTATTTTATAGTGCAGCCCCTCCTTGTGACAGGTCAACACATGAGGAAATGGCAGAAGTTCATATCATAGTGGGCACTCAATTCTTGTCTATGCTATTCACAGTTGAGTGTTCAGGTTTAGAAGGCCAGAATAGTTTTCCCACGTCCAAACAAAACAGCTAGATGGATCCAGTTGAATTTTCCAAAGGGCAAGATAAACGTCTTTCCTTGAGACACAACAAATATCAATCACTTTGAGTGCTGCCACCTGCTTCAGACTCATCTACAGAGAATTGGCTTTTATATAGACAAGTTTCTGATTCCTTTTTTTAATTGATGAGTTTTATCACACTCCAAAGGAGACATCATAACAAAAAAACCAAAATAACAAAATTGTGGTGCAGAACAGTTCTGCACCAGAGGTATCTGAGTCACAGAAGTACAGACACACACCATGAGCACGCCCACAGTGTCAACAAGACAATGGATCTACACCCAACCTTAAAACAGATGGGTTATTGCCTCCTATTTTAATGTCTGGTTTTACTCAAATAATTCCAACCCATTACCTCTACTTGAAGTTTCACCTATTTTGTTTTAAATTTTAACAATAATACCCTCCAAAACTGGTTTCATATTTCAAGCAACTTTCTGCTTTTTTGGGCACACATTTTGAGGCATAATTCTCTAGAGAAAGAGGCATGCATACAAACAGACACACATATATGCACATGAAGAAATGAAAAATATAAAAGAATATGTTTCAGACTAACACGATGACATCCAACTAAATATTAGAAAAAGATGTTCTGACCATTTATGATTCAGAAGGATCCAAAACTAACGCAGACTCCAGACAGAGATCACATTCAATGAAAAAGCTCCACAAATTGCATCATACAACAACAAGACTGCGATAATGAATATGGATAGCAATTACAGGGTCAATGTCTGCATTTTTTAAAGATCAAAACAGACTAGGAATGCATCAGCAGCTTCTTGGAAAAAATTAAAGAATGATTTGAGAACGCATTAGTTCAAAGGCACATGAAAACCATGGTGGTTCTTCACAGCAACTTTTAAATTTTCTGCTCTACATGCATTATTAGCCACACTTCCTATCGGTGGGACTCTGCAGGTATTCACCTGATGTGTGCCTACAGAAGCAGGGCTCCAGAAGTAAGTTTTTACTGCTCTGGTCATATGACACTGACACAAATTACACAGGACACTTAAGCCTAAGTACCATATTCAGAGGGAACATCAGGCTAGAAAGTGGTTATGAAACAGGGAACTGTCCAAAGAGTTTGCCATTGATTTGGGTGTTCTGTTTGAAGTATCTGTTGCATATCCTGGAGGCACAGTCCTTCTAAACACTGATACAAAAGAACAGGTGTCAGGGAAATATCATACCTATTTACACAAAACATAGCATGTTTCAGGACTATACTACCCAAGGCTGGACATTTCAGAGCTCCACATTTCAGAGGTGAAACTTCAGAAGGAAGTTGTCTTTAAAATTCTATGATTCTACAATTCTATGAAAATGCACACATGAATTACATCAATAATGAGGTGACATCTTTGTCCTGGCTTTGTGTATTTGATACACAAGTATAATTAACCCTACAGGAAAAGACTCAAATGAGAAGTATGGGACACCAGCTAATGATCCATACAGTCACATCAAGTACCAAAGAATGATTTTTTGCCATTTTCCAAATTACACAATAGGTTATTTTACATCCACAAAATAACTCCTGTAAACCAGAAGGCACAAAATCATAGTAAGAAATAATCATAAATATAATCACTGAGAAAAATAATTTAAAAAAATGGTTCAAGCACAAGGACATGGCAAGAAAAGGGTGGATACTATATAGCAGATAAATGAATCGTCACTGCACCACTGCAGCAAAAATAATGTGCTCTCAGACTGCAAATAATGGTGAAGTCTCTTACTACAGAAATTAACGAGGAAACACAAAAAATTCCTCCTTTCAGCGCTGCACATAGTTGGATCTGACAATTAGGTGAATAGCATCTATTTATGACAAACCACAATCTCCAGTTAATCTGTGGCAGCACTTGCCTAAAGCACTGCAACCACATAATGTCTCCTTCCTTGCTAGCTACCTCAAAGGTCGAGGGAAGGGCACTTGGATTCAGCAAGGTATGCAGGGAGACTTGCATCAAAAAGGAGAAGAGAGAAAATGTAAAAGAGTGTAAGATCGTGTGCAAAGTAACATAATTCATAGCATCAAATATAGGCCACTGGAAAAAAATAACACTCGGAAATCTCTATTAATCAGAGGAGATGAAGCACCACTACACTAGAGACCTAGGAAGGGTATTGTGCTGGCATGAAACTCATGTAGTCCCTATCCAAAGAACAAAAGCCAAAAGAATGTAGAGTATGAAGTTTCTTATAAATATCAATTGTATGCTCTGGAACAGCAAACTGAGCCAATGTTGTACACTCAGTCTGAAAGATGATATAGCTTTATTTTGATTTCTTGGAAAGAGTATGGAAAAGCTACTTTTTATTTCATTCCGTCATTTCAAAAGACAGGCCTAAGATAAAATGCTTAGAAGTTCTCTCTCCATTCTTTTCATAGTTTCCATTTTCTGAAAGGGCATCAAATCCTATTTCCATCTGAAAAAATAAACCACAATAATAATGCAAGATGGGGAGAGTCACAGCTGAGCCCTATTCTTCTCAGTTGATAGCCTCCTGCAGGCACCTGTGAAGACCCCTGAGTAACAGATACTACAGAATACTTCTGTAGACACTACAGATAATACTCATCATTCCTCAGATCGATTTTGAAAACAAAAATTTTATCATGATGACCCTGTTCAAATTTCACAAATGACTTTAACAAAAAACCCGCAACTCAGTTGGCTGTTTGCAATATATTTCAATGAGATTCTCAAACTCTGTCTTACTTCTCCAAGTCAACAGCAAACCAATTAAAATACCAGCTGGTGAATAAGGACTACAGCACAATGTAAAAATCCCCAGACACAGACCATGATTAGACACAGAGACCCAGGCACAGTCTCTATGACACAGACATTCAATCCCTCTCTCCATCCCTCTACAAGCAATGCAGCTCTAGTGCACAGCCTTGCGTGCAAAGAACTGTGGATAACTGCACATTCTTCTACACTTACCTAAACTTTCAAGAATATCTGCCATAAATTAATACACTACTTCTTATCTATTTTACTGACCCTAATTGCTCTACTAGCAAGTATACTTACATATAAAAAAAGGTAATTTTAAGTACAGTGTCAAGTACCAGAAGATTGGACAGAGCAATCTATACTGTCTATTTTATTTTTTTTTTAAAAAAGGGTCATGAGGGAAAGAAGAAGTTGTAAGGAATTAAAGACAAAACAAGAATGGAAAAATATTCAAACAAACAATTTGTTAGCACCTGGAAGAAAACAAGGAGTTGAGTAACTGCTCACATGGATTTGTCAGAAGCAATTAGTGTTCAAACAACCTGAAATGCCTTCAGGACTAGATAACAAACTTTACCAATAGAGGACAAACCACAGATGGCATTTATCTTGACTTCAGTAAGTCTGGACACTGACAAGCCCATTAGCAAATGAGGGAGATAGGGTCTAGACAAAAATACGCAGTAAGTAGGCTCCAAGACTGGAAAACTGCCCCGAGAAAGCATTTATCAGTGGCTCCTAGTTAAAACAGAAGCATCCAGCCAGCTTGATGCTGCAGAAGAATGAGATTTCTACAGAGCTATCAAACATGGACTAATGAGTTGGGTTGCTCAGCCAAAAACGACTACTGAATGTGTTACATAAAAATAGCCTTCAGGTATGAAAACAGCTGACACGGAAAGCAGAATGATCCATTTTCCATGTCCAAGATGGATAAATTACTAGTAGTTCTGAGCTGTGGCAAGGAAAGTTTGTGCTAATTATCATGAAAACCTTTAGACAACCAGGATAACAATGATGCATGAGACTGCACAGAGAGGGTGACAGGAACACTTTAAAAGAAGGTTACACAGATATCTATCTATCTGGAATATCACGGCTACAGTCTGCACCCTTTCCCAATGCAGGACCAACGGAGTCCCTCCAGCTCTGTGTTTCTTCCCTGATAACAGTTGGCTGCAGTAACTGCTGGCAAAGAGCTCACGTTCAACAAGCTTTACGAATACTACTACTGATATCTGTGTCAGATATATTTATACAAAGTAATTCTGGAATGCATGTCATTAAGCCATGTCGCAGAGGGCGCAGATCAATATATGAACTCTACCAACATCAACAGACCTGCCCTCCAGCGACCCACAGCCGTGCCCTGTTATGTGGCAAGGTAAGAACAGCAGGAAGCACAGCTGAAGCTGCCATACACAGAAAGCTCCCACTGCACCCAGAGCGAGTGGCAGGCATCTAAAACCCTTTCTAGGGGAAATATTTTTACATGCCACTAATTCTACAGACATGCAGCCAGTTAACTTAAAAATTTAACAATGTTTCTTCGAGAATTCTGTTTCCTGGGCAAGGCACTTGGAAGTCTGCTGCACCTATCCAGCAACTCACTAATAAATCGTAACAGCTTTTAAGCCGAAGAGATAAGCCTTGTGTTAAAGGAATTTATACCAGAGTACTTGAAGTGTATAATAATGCAAGCATAATCAGTAAATTCTCTGTGGTATTAAAATCAAGTTCATGCTTAAGACAACGCAATAAATAATTACAATTGATATTCTATTCCCTGGTCCTGAATTCCCCAAACTAGGATGCTATGTTATATGACACTTTCCTCGACTGGTGATTCATTATCTTGGGATTGCTTGTTATATTGCTTGAAAAGTTATATTCAGTGTGAAGAGTGATGGTGAAATTTTAGCAAAATTACTACGATATGCCTTTTTTTTTTCCTTTAGTCTTTGGCATTATTTCATGCTAAACTTTGAACTTGCTGCTTTCATTGATGTGCATTTCAAGTTTAAAGCAAAACAGTCCAATAGCTGAAGCCAAAAGTTTGACCTCCATTATAACTGTTGTAATCTTCTGGGAAAATATCCTCTTGACTCTAATTTCTCTTTTCAGACTCACCATGCTGCTGATGAGAAATAATAGTTATTGGGGCTGTAAGGCCAAGATTAATGTCTGGCCCTGGAAAAAAACACAACGCCAAACCAAAACAAAAAACCCACCAGTAGCACTGAATGAACATATGAAGTTTCTCCATTTCTCATGTACGATCACTTTATAGATAAGTATGCTGGATGAGATGATGAGCACTATCAAATGAAGAAATATTTAAGATCACACGAAAGTCTCTGGTTTCGAGCACATATGCCTTTTGCAGTGTAACTGATAATACCACAGAACATCATTATCTGACTTGTCAGTTTAGACGGGAATATCTGTAGGGCTGAAAACGTACTGTGAGATCAACGGTGCCTCATGCAACAGGGTCCTGATCTCTCACTGGGACTTCTGCAACTACTGTAATACAAGTATTACAGCATTCTTCACTTTGCCTCAATTGGATAGTGTTATTAGATGGATGCAGCATGTTTCTATCAAGAAATATTTGGCTGCACTTCTAGTGGAGTCAAATGATCCCTGTAAATACATGGACAAATTGTGGTTGGCCCTTGGCTCCACACATCAGAAAACCTCTCTGTCAGCAGCTGCAATACAGGGTGAAAGTTGGCTGATGCACTAGAAGGACCAGAATGGGAGCAAAGAAAAGGATCTCTGTTACAGGAGCTGAGGAGAGCCCTGACTCACTAAACACGGGCAGTTACAGCCTCCCCAGCTGGACTGTTCCTACCCATAGATGTTTTACTTAGCACCTCTCAATAACACGAAAGGGGGAAGGGGGTGTGGGAAAGGAATATCCATAGTGAATTTCTTTTTCTGTTTTTCAATTTTTCCAGCACCGAAGAACAAAACTGCTTTCATGCAGACTTTTTCCTTGGGTGACAGCAATAAAAGTTTAAAGTTCCTTGTCAAAAGCGATGAAAAAAATTACAAACAGCACAGAATAACTGCCAAAGTCACTGAACTAAGAGTGCTCATGCCTACCTGCTCAGCTGTCAGTACTCAAAAACACTGCCTGTGCTTCATAATGTTAAATGTAGGATGGGTATTTTGGTATTTACTTGAGGTTAAAAAAGTCTCTAAGGCAGAAGGATTCCAAGCTCTCACAGGCTTTCTAAATTCCAACTAGAGACATGAATTCTTACCAGAAAGACTTTGGTGGAGCGAATGCCATTTGCACAGCACACATGATGTATTTGCTTTTGATGGTATTGGCTGCTTTTAGCCAAGTCATCCACCAGCAGTTTTTGCATCCAACCAGAGGGTCATGAATTGCAACAATCCAAACTAGAAGTTTGTAAAGCTCACATCACCATACCCAGACTTTCACAAAAGCAGATAAAACAGAGCCTCTTCCATATGTCAAACAAATTGTTTCTTCCACCTTCAAAAACCGCATGAGAGGATAACAGAAGTTTCCAGTTTCCTCATGACACTGAGACTTTGTACTGCTTTGAGATCTCCCATCACTACTGATGCAAGTGCAGCAATCAGCTCCTCAGGCCAGTTACCCTTTGTCACCAGTGGTTCGGTCAGTTGTGACTTTAGGTCAAGCCAGGAACTCCTCCCCATTTGCTGATTTCACTTAAAGTTCCTGGTAAAAGCTGAATCACTACAGATACAGAGGAATGTATCACTTACGAAGGTGGCATGAGAATCCACGGCATTTCCGGGTATTGCTGAAGTGCCTTAGGAAGGCAAGGAAACAGTTACAGATTTAAGCATGTGAGACTTGGAGGCAAATAAAAAAAGCCTTCTCCAGGGCAGTCACTTTCACACTGGGACCTCTTATGAAACATGTCTGTGATGAAACCACAAAGGGGATAGAGACTTCCAAACTTTTCCCAGAGGCTTAGCAGTCTTGTCACTTGTGTGTTTCTGATAAGGCTCCACCAATGGAGACCAAGGAGTTTAATTAGGTTTTACCAGGAAATTTGCAAAATTTCATTTCAAAGAATACTTGATGAAGTAAAGCATTTGCAGTGTTGCCAACAGCAACTTGCCTGCAGGTGTCCAAAGCCAGAATACAATGCTGAAGCACTCCCTCCTGCACAACAGTTCACCTCAGCAACAGGGCTCAGGTATTCTGCGACACCCAGGGCTCTAAAACCAAACACACAATTCAATCATACCCAGAATTTTGGAAAAGAAAAAAAAAAGGTATGGGAATGAGAACATTACAGCACATCCAACCTAAATACAATGAAATACAATAAACCACAGACTTAGATCCTATTCTTAACAAAAGAAACATATGTGGATGATTATACAAAAAGGAGACTCACACTAGGTGATAATTATGGTGGCCAGGCATGTGAGTGCACTCATCTTCTCTTACTGGGTACTCAAAATCACAAGCAGAAACTTGCGCTGGATTGCCCAGCACAAATTAGCAGTTTTAACCTACTGCTGTTTAAAAGAGCAAGCTGCACTCTCCTCCTTTAAATATACTTTGTTTTGTTTTGTTTTCTAATAGAAGAGTGGGCGTCACTACTCAACTATTCTAAATGGAAGATCTAAAAGTGGTCAGGAAATTTCAGGCCTGCCTTGCAGGGAGTGGAGGAGATGAAAGTGAGTCCCACGGCACAGGCTGGGTTCCTCTTGCCCCACCTCTGCCAGGAAGCACTCCTGTTCCCCTGGCAAGCAGCACAGCTGGCTGCCTTCTCCTCCTCAGCCAAGGGTCCAGAGAACAGCCTTTCCAAGCTATTCCCTGGCTGGAGGAGGAAATGAAAGCAAGTTATTTTCAAGAGAAGCAGATTGGATTGTCCAACCTTTTCACTCTGGGGAGGAAAAAAAAGGAGAAGAAAGAATTATACAAGAAGTAAAAGTTTAATGGAGAAGGAAAAGCAAACGAAAACTGTACTTTTTTTTTTTTGCATTGCAGAGAAGTCAAGATTCACACACTCAAAGCACAGGCAACACATATTTAAACGATTAAGATAAAGACAGCGGACAACAGATGAATGCTAGCAACAGAGGGAAGTGAAAGTTTTAAACCACATTAAAATCATGCAATCTTTTGTGCTTTGTAACAGTAATTGCAATTAAAATGATTTACACCCTGGTGTAGTGTAAATCAGGAACAGAAAAGCAGAGAGATATTAAATCTCTCTTAGGAAAAACTGCAGGCAGAAGTTAGTGTCACCAGCTGCCTGTATGCAGGAAACACACTTGCCTGCCCGCGCAATGGTGCTCACCTTTCAATTCCTTTCTCTATTTTTCACCATACCTCGACTAGGAAGCTCCCAGGCCACTTCTGAAGGTCTCTAAAATGCTTCATGTACTGCATGGGAAATGTGTCTGCTCACTGAGACCAGAAACTACTACAGAGATGGATATGGAAGGATTAGTAGATGCAGACTGTACAGTTACAACAAAGCTTGGAGAAGCTAGCCACAAATCTTGCTGTCGTGGAATGATGGCTATCACAGAGAAGATTAATGTGGAGTATCTGATCATTCTCTTTTATATAGTAACTTGCAAGAAAAAGACTGAAGATACTTGCTAGAGCAGGCTCCAATTTAGTGTTAAGAGGATGAACTCAATGACACTATCAACACCTATCATTTAAATACAGATAACCCTAATACCCAGGAGGTTCTTTTACTGTCACAATTAATAGGATGACTTATCATCCATAATGCGCTCTACACTATTTTTAACACAAGTGAAATTTCTTTATAGGTTAAGGGCTCAGCCCTCTGGGTGGGGTAGGAAGAACACATCCATTAACTACTTTGCACATGGAGTCACCAACTGAGTCATTGACTTGGAGGTCTCCCATGTCTTCTGCTATTGAACATGGAAAAGAAACCCAAAAATATTATTTGCCTTCCAAAATTATGGTTTCTGGCAAAAGAGCTAACCTCACAGCTGGAGTGTCTGGCCCCTTGCTTCTCTGAGGGAAGAGCTGCCAGCAGTACAAGCCCCAGATAACCCATCACCACCTACTCTGTAGTTTCAAGCTGTGGGTGGCACTGCTTTTGTCATCACAAGGGCCACCAAAGTCTGCCAGGCCATGTCTTTACATCTGGTTCCTGCTGAGATGTGGTAACTCTCTGATGAGCTGGTTTCTACAGAACCCTTTTTTTAGAACCCTGGCATTTTAAGAGAGAGACAGATGTAGGTACTGTTTTATTTTGAACATGAAAGTGAGGTGCTTGACAGGCAAGATTCATAGCTTGGGTACAAGTGATTATCTCATGTTCTGCACAAAATCACGAAGTCCCAAAGAACTGAACACATATGGTTTTAGTATTATGAAAGAGATACTCTTTCAAAGATGATATACCTATGAGCTGAATCAACTGGACAGACGTGTTTACAGAGAAAACTGGAAAGCATAACGGACCAACACTTAGTTTGCTGAACAAGAAATGACACAGTTCCACAATCAACAAATAAAACCACTCAGGTTAGAAAACTGTTTGTGAACAATGAAATCGTAAGAATGCAACTAGATAGAATTTAAAAATACAACTATTTATTACCCAAAGAAAAAGTAAAACTAAAACTAATAGCTGCTGAGAACTACTATAACATCAGAAAATAAGAACTGCAGATAATAGACAAGAAAAAACAAACAGGCACACCAGCTTCATGGCCAAGAAACTTAACGATGAGATTTACTTAAGTACTAAGGAAGCTTAACAGTGATATTCATCCATTACAAGATAAAAACTGTTGAAATAGTAATACAGAAATATGAAATATACTTCTGTAGATAAAAAATCCAGACAAGCACAAGATGGAAATATTTTTCTTTTATTTCAGTAGCAACACAGGTCTTAAGACTGTAAAACAAGCAAGACGAGGTAACTTTTTTTAAAGAGGTGTCCAAGGAACTATCCAAATTATTAAAACTAGCTTTCAATAAATCTGAAACACTGAAAAAATATCTTAAGGATTTGAGGCAGAACATAATTGCTAATACACAATCCTAAACAGGCCACCTGTAATATTGCACATATATAGTCAGCCTTATATTGATCCCAGAAAAAACATGCAAAGCGTGGGAATGAGAATCAACCTAGAGGAGCTAAGGGAGTATAATGCACACCTACCCAAGGAAAACACTGATCCAGTACCTCAGTGAGTGAAACAGGTAGGCCTGTTAGTAAGACAACTGTTTTAATACAATGTACTTGGGTAGCTGCAAGACATTTAAGCTGGTGCTAAATAATGATTTCATCAGGAAACAGGAACAACAGGACATCAAGAGGGCCAGGCAGTAAATGAACAAAAGCCTTGTGTTTTTATGAGACTCAAAATACAATGGTAGGCAGCAAACCATTACTGAGAGGTAAGCTTCTACCAAGGTCCCATAAGGCTCTTTTTACTGTACTCTACTATTTAATATTTCTGGAATGAAACTAAACCATTACTAATCAACTGCAGATTAAATAATGTTATGAATGTATCAGGTAATGAAGAAGCTGCTTCACGAATACAGTGACTTGAATCTTGAATTATGAAGATGTAAATGTCAGTGAAGTCAGTATGGAAATACAGTTCTAGGACAGAGAAACTGGAGCATACTTACAAAGTAGGAGACTCTTACACTGAGAGCTCTGAAAAAAACTTGAGGAAGAATGGGGAGAGACCCTGGTCGATAATTACTAAAGCATGAATTTTAACTTCTTGCAGAGCTCCTGACAAAGTTACTGCCACAGCTAGTTGTATACACTGAGTCATATTGAATTAGAGCAGATTCTGTAACATGCATGTAACTTGATAATGGCACAGCCACTCTTGAAATAGTATCCATTGCTGTTGTCCACAATCTTAGCAGAATATGAATAAAGCAGAGGAGTTTTAGAGGGAAACCACAAGAATAACTGAAAAGCTTTTCCAGCAGCCATGCCAGCTAACTTTTGACCAGGTTAGTTTCCCTCTGCAAAACTCCATTTCCTGTGGGTACCTACATAACGCCCACAGATTTGACAATGGGTCTTCAATATAGCAAGTGAACGTTTAAAATGCTAGAACTTGAAGCTAAACAACTTAAACCACAAAGATACTCATTTATATGACTGTCACTGGAATAATTTACCAAGCAATTTACCAAGCATGGTGTGAACTCCCTTTCAAAAATGAATGAATTCAGCAAAACTCAAGGGCTTAGAACATGCAGGTAAGGAGAACAGATGATCATCATGATAGAAAACAGCATTCTGCTAATCAACAAAGCAGATTTACTTGACTCGGGCTTCATCTAACAAAGGCTGGGATTCTCAAAGGCTACGTGGGAACCATTCTTTAAGGTGCTGCTTGAAACCCTGGCCACAATGACTGTTCTGCTTTCCCTAAAAAATTGCTACAGAGAATCCAGTTTCAACATCACAAGAAAAGTGACCTACTTTCCTGACTCAAATGAAATTGCTCCAGCTTTTCATCCATGCAAAAAAAAATGTATCTCAAGAGTTAACTTGTTGTTTTGTGAGCCACTTTGAGACACATCAAGTCAGAGGGGCTTTATGTAAAACCACATGCACCTTCACGCTATAAGCACAGCTCCTGTTCCCAAACTACCTGGCTTTCCAGCTTGTAAATTCAGCATATATCATGTAGCAAACTGACTTTCAGAAATGGTTCTCTTGGCTCCAGCTCTATGCAAAACTGACTTGTGAAGATTTTATTGATAACATAAAAACACCTTGTTGGCTTAGTCCTGACCTTTCTTTACAATCCACTGCACAGAGATTTGCCACATTCTTATTCACAGCCTTTAAATTATTCCCTCCTCCGGGCTCTGAGGTCCGATTTCGCATGTTTCTAAGAAGTATCTGGGTGTGGAGTAATGAGCTTCTAGACAAAAACTTAATGTAGGGAGGATGATAAAGATATATTATGGCATGTTTATTTGCCAAGACCTTTGCAGTCAGATGATCATTTATTTTAGACAGAGGGAGATATGGAATACCTAAGAAGTACAGGACTTGAACCCATTCCTCCCCTGCATTCTGCAGTTCTTGCCATATTGCCGCCATATGCTGTTCCTAGATGACATCTGCCATCAAATGATTCTATCAACAAAGCAAACTAAGGTGTTTATTTTCAAAAGTGAGGTGGTTTTCTTGGTTTTTGTGTTTTTTTCAAGGCATCACGCAGAAGAACATCTTCAGTGGCAACTCAGTAAAAGGGACAGCATTGCTTTACAGTAATATATCCCAATGCATGTTGAAGATGTGGCCATCCCCTGAAACAAAGGAATGACACCTAGTACCTGGCCAAAGACTTTTGCAGTCAATGAAAAGACTTCCAGTGTTTTCAGCAGGCTTTGGACCACAGCCCTTAATCTGGGGAACATACTCTCAAAAGGCAGAAAAATTGAAAGGTTTGACTGTATCACATGTATAGCTGGCCTGGTGGCAAGTGTGCATGAGGCACATTCCTTTCCAGACTCTACCTCAACAAATACACTTCCAGCCAGAGAAAATTAAGTTTCTCAGTAAAGTGGGCAAATAATAGGAGTACAACTTGGAAGGAGGTTAAGTTTCTTCAGACACATGATATTGCTATAACTCAGTCTCTGGCCACCTTTATAAAGATCTCGTTTTCTAGATTCTTTTGGGACTCTTCTTCCCTGATTAGCAAGGGGAATGTGAAACTTCCAAATACATGGCTTCTAGCATCAAAGAGAAATGCAAGCTGGGATGGAAGCATCCAGACTCAAAGAAGGAGAGAAAGCTCAGGCCCTCAACAATCTGTTATGAGTCCATCCAAACTGGAATGAAGCTGCTTGCTTAGCTCCCTTACTTTCCAAACTGTATATCCTGGCAGGGAGCCTCTCAGTTCCTATCACTTCACCAGATCAGAACAGCAGATTTATTTTCAAGAAAGCTGGAACTTGTTCCCCACTCACAGACCTAAAGATGTATGCATGTCTGCTACAATAGCCTGCCATCATAGGCTGGATAAACACGCAACGAGCACAACAAATGAAACGTACAGCCATCTTTCAGCATACCTCAATGTTGAAATGTGGCTACTTCACTTCCAAAGCGTGCATCAAGAAATATTTGAGCAAAAAGCAGTGATTGGCACAAGACATATATAGACCTTGCTCTGCCAGGGAGGCCCAGAGCCAACTGCAACAGCCAAGAAAACTGGGCTGGATCTCTTGGAGATTGGGTGAGAAAGAGAACATCAAGGATCTGCATTGATTCAACAGATCTCCAGACTGTTTACAATGCCTTATCATGCTGGAGAATACAGTATATCATTTATCCTTCCCTGAAGGCAAACACCTGTTATACCCCTTGTGGGTATTCGAATGAAGAAATGAACTGCCAGTACTGCAGTGGACCTCAACCCTGTCATCCATAAATTTTGTTTACTAGGCATTAAATGCTCTGTTTCAGTATTATCCACTCAACTGGATCAATTCCTGCACCAAAATCTCAAAGCACAAAGGCCAGGAAATGTGACATAAAGGGCAGAGCTACCCCTCCATAGTCACATTCATAGGAGAACAGAGACATCTCTCAGCTTTGCTAGTCTGGACCACCCTTGAGACCAAGCAGAGGTAGGATAAGGAGCAGCAGCCTTTCACAGGCTCTGATGAACACTAGACCCTGACCTGGTTGTGCTTGATCACCCCTTCTGCCATTGTTTCAACCCATTTCTGCACCTGAAGAGGCTAAACTGGCAGCATTGGTTTTACATGTCATGCGGAAGATGGAAGTTTTGCAGATGTTCTTCTTCCAAGTCTACATCTTGGCAGTCCACGAGAAGATCTTCATGACTGTTTTCCAAAAAGAAGCCCAAAAGAAGTAATTTTATACCTATTGGGCAATGCCCACTCATTTGATCAAGGGCTACCCTCTGTTCAATTTGAAGTACTGGAGATCAGCTGTATAGACAACTGTGGGCTCGGGATTAATAAGTATTATTGTGCAGAAGCCTTCATCAAGTATGTGATTGCAAGGTACTCTCTGACCACTTCAAAGGAGTCAGTGCTGCTAACGTCTATTAGTTTTTCAGCCTCGTGAGTACAAAGTCCACCCACAGGGTTGGGGGTTTTTGTGGATTGTTTCTTTTTTCTACCCCAAGGAATGAAAACTAACATGTTCTAATCCCTATCTTTCAATCATCACTATGGCAAAGGTATGTTACAATCACTATTTCAGCTGAACTAGCTGCTGAATTGCAAATGCTATACGTAAACAGAAACAAGTAAGAAAAGAAACTTTAACAGGCTTAGCTCGCCTTCTAAAATTCAAAGCAGGGGTTTAAAAGAGATGAAGCCAGGGAAAACATTGGATGCTAACACCAGCCAAACAGGGAAAAATAACGAAGTTGTAAGCCTGAAAAACTGAAATGGAAAGAATGACAGATTTACTGCTGCATTTGATGCACATAACCACTGATAGACTCTCCCCAGGAAGTGTTGAAATTACCATCACTGAAATGAATCCAGAAGCTAAAAATTAAATTATCTTTCCCAGAACATTCCAATTTGGGCTTTGGCAATAACAGATGTTTTAATACTCTTCAATATATGCATGCGTGTGAGTGCACGCATGCACACACGCACACGTATACTTAAGTACAGTATCCTCTTTCACGCAAGACCTCCCTCTTAGTTTTCTCAAAGTCAGACTGAACCTACAGTCATTCTGCAAAGTCTTTGCTTCAAAGTCTCTGCTCAAATGCACAACTGTCAGATTAAGCAACCCATAAGGAGTCTTACAGCAGCTCCAAGTTATGAATGAATGGTTTTTTGTGAACTTGCCTGTCAAGACAGATGCGGTATTTGTCAGTGCAGTGTGGGTTAGATATGATGGGAAGGAGCCAAACAAGCAAAGTGAAAGGTCAGTATCACAACATTTTCTTTCCCTGCCTCTCCTCAGTTTGCCTAAAACTGTCCGACAGCTTTTGCTGAAGTCCAATACAGTAGTCTATTTTCATGCAACTTACCATGCTTATTTGAAAAGCAACATTCATGCAAGAAAAGCAAAAGAAAAACATGTGCAGAGAGAGAGTAGAACAGGAACATTTTCATGCAAGAAAGCTACAGCAGCGGGACAAATCCAAGACTAATAGAAAACACCGTATCTTTAGAAATGTGGTGATAGTTGAATCAAGACAATCCTATGGAAGTTGAAACACAATGCATTGTTCTCCTTGTATTAAAATGTAGTATTATGAGGATTACAGGTTCATTCATGCTGGAAGGGACATCTACTGCAACTTCCAACTCAAAGCAGAGTCAGCTATGAGGTCAACTTATCTTTTATAATTTATATGGTTATTTTTAATAACCTGAAGTCAGCATCACACTGTACTAGGTCTTATAAAACAACAAAAAGATGACCTCTCCCTAAGGGGGATTCACTGGGGAAAAGCTCAGGTCTACAATGAAATCTTGAATATGTCAATGAGCATCACTGAAACGAACCCTCACTCATTGTCCAAATTAAAACTCAACAAGGAAGAGATATTCTAAAGATCCTCTCCACATTTTCTACCACAGATCTGCTGCAGGGATGTCTGTGAGGTCTAGCATCTCCTGGAAACCAAAGGTGGATGCCAGAGAACCCAAACAACACCACAAGACGTATTTCAGTGGAGTCTGTCTCTTCACAGTGAACGAGCAAATCTCTCTGCACTGCTGCCTAAACTCATTCCACGTGATCTCCACTGCAAGGAGCCAGCAGCTTTCCAGCTGGCATGTACGAACTGCCACACGGTTCCCTTTGGAAAACCTGGTTGGTTTAAAGAATGCTATGCTATCCAAAGAGGTGAGTTCTCTACTGTGGACCAATTTGCAGAGCACCAAGAACATGTAAAAACCTGCTCACCAGACAGGTCTAACAAAGCCAGGTCTAGCACTTCATTTCTGCAGAGCCAGTCTTGTGCCATTTGAGCTGAGAGAACCACAGTTCTAAACAGGCTCATGAGTCATTCATAAATTCAAAAACAATTGGTCACACTGGAAGGAGATAAAACACAACCCTTGACACTTAGTGATTTTTCCCAAGATTTTATCCTCTTGTTACAGACAAATCTTTGAGTTTCTCCTCTACACCTTGCAGCTGTGTATCTTGTACAGTCGGGTGCCCAGCTGCAATCACTTAACACAGCAAGGACAAGCATGGGGGAGATGTTTTAAAAGAAAGATAGCTGCTTCAGATTGACTACTACAGGAAGCCAACCTACAGCGATGCTGGAGCAAGGTACCTACTAGTGCATATCACGACTGAAGGGGAAATGAGCAACAGCCTGTGGTGGAAAGCAGGGTGCAAGCTTTCACTAAACAAATGACCAAACCAATTCTTTTAATCTAAACAAATCAGCAGAAACATCTGTAACACAGTATTACATTAAATAATACCTGGGAAGCATATCATCCTCAAGTTAAAATCTGCCTGCCTGAAAACATGCTGCATGTGGTTTCACAACAGGAACGGAAACATTTGTATGTCTTCACTCATGACTCATTTTGTCACCATACCCTGGGGTTCCTCTCTTTATCTGTACTACAGGAGCAGTCTAGCACATCAGCGAAAAGGCAAAGAAGCCAGCTACCCAACAGGGTCAGCCTTCTTCAGGATCACAGAAGCACTGAAGTCCTCTCTAAAAAAAACGGTAAAGCATTTCCTTCTCACTGGGCTCCGATGCCCAAATGACAGATTTCAACACAGTGAAAGGGATTTGAACTGTCTGGCTTTGTTCATCCCTGCAAATGTGTCATAAACTGGGCCCCAATTCAGGAAGCTAATTAGGCATACACAGAGCCTTAATGCTAATGAGTCCGTTCGTGCTTGTGAAACTCCATGCATGTTTCAGAACTGTGCTGAAGAAGCTCACTGAGAATGACAGCCAGTTCTCATTCATCTTTTTGCTCAGCTCTGGTGCAGATGGGAATCCCAAACTGACAGCAAAATGCTGGAAATAGTAACTTCAAAGTAACACAGCCTTCCGATGACCACTGCTGTTCTCATGCAGAACACCAAGGAAAAAAACCCAGTATCTAATGAAGACGATGCTCTGCTTTCTTCACTCAATCACCTTCTCACACCTAGTCCTCCAAGTGGAGCCAACAAGAGCAGCATGAGCTCTGGGCACTCCTTGCACATCTCCAGCCATTAGCAGAAGACAAGGGCACATTTCCTGAAAGGTCTCTGTGTTATAGAACATTCACACTGTCAATGGGCTGAAGGATGGGGAGTAGCAGGGGCAGTGCTGCATATTCACTGCAAGGACTTTGAAGCATTGAACAGGCTGCCCGGGAAGTGGTTGAGTCACTATCCCTAGAAGTATTTAAAAGAAGTATAGATGTGGCATTTAGAGATACAGCTTAGTGGTGGATTTCACAGTGCTAGGTTAAGGATTCTACTCAGATGATGTTAAAGGTCTTTTCCCACCTAAACGATTCCATGATTCTATCTAACCTTCTCACTTACCAAATTACAGTGAAAAGTGCCTTTTTAAAACAGACATCAGAGATACACTCAAGGACGGTTACAGAAAGGACTTGGAAATACAGTCCTGTATTTCTTTCTTGCAGTTCATCTGACCTTGCAGTGCTAAAATGGGCATTTAGCTTTTCTGTAGGTTTCCTCCTCTGGAAAAAAATGGAAGGACCATGTACCATGCCAGACTGGCTCTTGGACCTCCCTCTGCTTCCCAGCTTGGCACCTGCTTACTGCAAGTGGCTGGTGATTCAGAAGCCAGGCAGGAAACACATGTGGAGCTGCCCCTCATTAGTGCACCAGAGCATGTTATTTTATTATCCTTCTTAGTATGTAGAGGACTACTGTCTAGAAAATTACCCCGTGCCTTTTTAAAGCCATTTGCAATTTCCTGAGGTTTTTTCATCACCACCTAGGAAGACTGCAGTAAGTGCCATTCATGAACAAGAAGTAAGGAACTGTTCCTCCCATGTTTCTTCCCAGGACCAAGTCTTTACATTGCTTCAGATTCTCTGTACTCCAGAGAGCATACCTGCAAAAGCCTCCCGCAGGAGGTACTCCAGTATACAATAATAGGTCCAGCATAGCTAGAAGGTTTTAAAATAAGGGGTTTCCATATTATTACCTACATTTTTCCTGAAAAATTAAACACTGCGTTATGCTAAATGCAAAGAACACATGAGCTGTGCAGTTGTAGCCGTTAACATTGTGGTAATGATGCTGTCAGTGCCGGCAGCCAGGTCTGCACGAGCAGTTCTGGTACCGTGAAGACAAGGAACACACACACATAATTGCTGGTAAATTGAGTCCTTGTTGATAAAACAGACGCATGTTACTGTGCCCTACCAGCTTATAATATTGTTCTTCATGAGGCAAATATTCAGCAGAATGATGGCAATATTCCCGGTACAGAGTTCATGGAAAGACTAATCCTAACACCCAACGCATGCTGGAATCCATGGAGGCTCCTTTACACTAAGGTACCTTAAAACCCATGTAAAACCAGGCCCAAAAACAGAAGGATGGTGATTTCTCAGGATACTGACTACTTACAAACCTATCTTCAAGAATGCAGAAAATTAAAAAATTTACCTGCATTGGCCTTAAGTCACCAGTACTGTACATCAGTTCACGGACTGTGGCAAAAAATTGCTTTGAATAAAGATGACAGAACGGGCCCCTGCCTTCACACACATGTATTGCCTATATTTCTCGAGTATCGTAGTTATTCATTAGCATTACAATCCACAACCCTTAATTGCGTTGGCATTAAATTTTCTGTTTATTGTCAGTGCAATTACAATCAACAGCTAGATTAACCATCGGGCCCTAGGTATTCAATGAAGAACTGGTAAGTAATAAACTTTTAATGTTATTCAGCTTTCACAGAAATCAGTTTTAAGCATTTACTTAGGTAACTTCACCTAGGTACAAAATTCCCAAGAACTCCCTGATATTGCGCTCAGCTTTCATATCCCATCTTCCTCTTTAAACTGCTCCTTTAAAAACTCAAATTCTGACTGCCAGCTGGATTTCAAAGAGATTCAGACTTCCAGGCAGGAATGCTTTTCAGACAAAAGCTTTCTGTTTTTTCCAAACGTCTTTGTAGTACTTTTTTCTGCCACTTGATTCATATCTGTTGCTTATGGGCCCGGCAGTCCCTGACTCACTGAATTTCCATGTATATTCTGATGTGTCCTTAAGCTCAAGTGGACTGCCTAGCCAGATGCCCCTTTACTTCCTCAGTGAAAACTATCAGTAAACCTTAGCATAACTTTAGTTTGAGCCTTAAACTAACAGCATGTGAAAAGATTAATATGAATAACTTCAAAACTAATCAGATCCCTTCTTTAAATGTTGACACAGTATTATTTATATCCCATAAATACCTTCTTGACTAAAATTCATCCCAGGAGATTGGCATCTTGCCAGTTCTATTCATATTTACTGTATTTATACAGTACACTTGGCCAAGGATAATATTTAAGACAAAATATGCCTTAGGGCATATACAGTATCTCTTATAGTTTTCCTTTTAAATCTCCTCATTGCTAAAAATATTTAGCCTGAACTTTACAAAATGCCCTATGAAGACCTATCAGCGCTCTGTAGTGATATATTACTGACTATGAGTATAATTAGAGCATATTTGTAATACTTGTGTTGTAGTCAACTGCTGAATGCTAACAACTGGTGGTAAAAACCGAACCACTGATCTTTCCCATGCCTGCGTTCCAGCAGCTTTCGACCTCCAGTGCATCCACACTGATTTCCTTCTCCCTCCTGCCTGCTTCCAAAACAGCAGAAACCATAGAGTTAAAAAAATTCACTCAGATGCCTAGGAGAAAGTGTCTGTGGCTGCCAGAGCTGCGCTTTCAATTTCTTCCTTTAAAATATGGTGGAGCAATTTCTCCCTTACTGTCTTTTTTGGAAAGGTTCACTCCAACCAGCATAACTAGAGAGCAGTGGAAAAACAGTTAACCTACTTACTCTGATGTTAGCGACAGCCCTTGCACAGTAGTGCCGGATCTACTGCTAACTGGCCCTCCCATCTCAAACGTCTGATGCACTCTGTTGGTAGATACCTGCAATCTCCTTTGCTCTTCCAAAACTTCTATCGATACTTCAGAACAGATCTGGCCTCTGACAACGTTTTAAAAATAGATTCTTTTTTGTCAAGACCATCCAAGTCACACACCACAGATATTTTAATTTTATGTAAAGTATGCAGCTGCATTTTGCACTATTAGTTCTGTGTAGTTTGTTCAAGCAAGGAGAAAGGACAGATGTATTCTACAATTCTAAGAGACTCTCTGTTACAGGGGCAGCTCCACAAGCCAAGGCACTGCTATTGGTCCTCCTAACCTTTGCCCATAGGTGCTCCTCTGCCCTGGTATGATCTCATAGGTCTCAAAAAGAAGTGCTGACTTCCACCAAAACCACCAGCAAAATAATACAGTACACCAACGTGGAAAAAAGGCATGACTCCTGTGCTCCTGCTACAGCTATGAACCTCTCTGCTCATACCCACTTGGCTCCAAATATGCAATTTTTTTAAAAAAGCAAGTATTTCTTCCCCAAGGGTAACAAGGGTGGAGTGTATTTATCATGGCTATTAAGGATGGTGCCATAATTGCAATAATAAAATGGCTCTGACTGCCAGGATGTCCTGTACCTGATGTTGTCAATTTAGACTAAAGGAAGAAAGGGAGGCAGCTGCACAGTGTGGGGTTCAGATACCTTGGCTGGCATCCTAGGACTATCACATACAAGACAGAGCAAGCCCCAGAGCTACAACTTGTTGAACTAAAAATAAATAAGGGGAAAATGAAATTATAAACTCTAGGATAAAGTTACCAAGATGGCTGCATTATCTATTTAAGCAAGAGTTATGTGCTTTTCAGATACAGAAGGCAAGTTTATAGGGAATCAAATGGTGGGGGAGGGAAGAGCTAGAAAAGCATTCTAAATGAAAAGACGAGGGACTAGGGTTTGGATACACGAACGATGAAGTTATTTTCTGCTTCTGGTATTTCACTTTCCTCACTATGATGATGATCTAGATTCTTTTAAGGCAGAGCAGTGCTTTTTTTTTTTTTTCTATGCACTTAAGCTTCACTACCAAAACAAAAAGGCACGTCATTATGGTTATTAATCATTCTAAGTGGATTTAGTCAGCATAGAGTATTTGTACCCTCTTCTTTTTTGTATAAAATGTGGCATGGATCGCCAGAAGGTCGTTAAAAACAGAAAAAGGCAGAAGGGCTGAGACAGGGTCCGAGAACCCAGACTAACCAGAAGGGAAAAGTTTTTCCGTACCTGAAATCAAAAGTGCTCATGAACCAAAAGGGGAGGGCAGTTAAAGTGGGAAGAGAAGGGTGGACACCTATGTCTCTGTCCTCTCTGAGCACCAATCTGAATAGCAGTCTGCGGGACAATGTTCTGGAGGGACACAGCCAAGACAAGCCGGCGACTCTTTTTTTTTTTATTATTTTATTTTTTTTATTTAAAGACCTCCTTTTCTTTTCAGTTATGGAGAGATGGAAACTTGCCCGTTCCAGACACTCCAAGGGAAACAAGAGCAGTGGAAAGATATTGGCTCTTTCTGGAGGCTATACACGGGGTTGCCGGAGAGCTAAATCCGGTGCTGGGGAGGCAGTGGGATTCTGGGAGAGGGGGGAGCTCTGTTCAGGTACGTGGTGGTGGGCAGCAAAAAACTTTGAGGGATTCCCGGAAAACTTCAAAGGGGACTGGAAACCTCACCAGTCCAAGGGAACAGGTGACTGACTCCCCCAAATACACTCACCCAGGCATATGTATACTCTACCACCTAAATTAAACCCTAGAAGCCTCCTCCTAGTAGATCCTGAGCGTGAGAGCAAACCGACCGAAGGCGGCAGGTTACGATGCTTGGGGCCGCTATTTAAAGGTTCTGGGCACCGCTAAGCCTCGGGGGCGAAATTACGCACATACACACAAACACAGAGGACTTACTTTCCGGGTAAAAAGGCTGCATGTCTATTTTGTAAACTTCTTTGGCATAATATTCCTCGTCGCTCCTTTCCCTCTCGCAAGTGGCAGCTCTGTGGTTGGCTTTCTCCTGCAGCAGGTCCCTGGTGCTGTTGTAGATGGAGATGACCTCCGGGGGCACCTCCTCGGGTTCGGGGTACTCGTCCGGGGGGCTGGTGAGCTTCAGTTTGCTCAAGATCTGCCCCCGGATTGCCTCGATCCTCTTGCGCATAAACTGATCCATGTCGAGAGTGCTGCAGGTAGACAGGCTGAGAGCCACGGTGGCCAGATCCACGGTGAGGAGCACGCTCAGGAGATAGCAGTGCATTTTAAGTGTTTAAATACAGCGCCCCCCCACCCAAAAAAAAAAAAAGTTACTTTATCTACAACAAGGAAAAAATATCAAAAAATAAAAAGGGGATTTGTACAAACAAAGGGGAAATCTGCAGACAAAATGCTGTTAAAAACTGGGCTGCGAGGGCGGCTCGCAATGGGAAAACGCACGGGAGGCGCCAGTGAAAAAAATACCAGTAATAATAAGGGGGAAAAAAATAAGCAGCAAGTAACTACAACTAGCTAGGATTCGGGGATGGAGTGAGCTGGGCAGCAAAAAATAAAAGGGAGGAAAAAAGCCCCCAAATAGATACAACAAACTGCGAATCAAGTAAATGGAAGAGAGGCTGCTCTCAGCGCGCTGGAAAACAAAAATCTGAAGGGGAGA
>VXBA01002873.1:121732-226466 GCA_013399895.1 Serilophus lunatus
CCCCCCCCCCCCAAAAAAAAAAAATCCAAAACCAAAATCCCAAAACAAAATTAGAACTTTAGCCAGGACACCTTGAGCCAGAATGACTAAAATCTGAAGGAAAGAGAAATGTTCAGGAGCTGAGCTACTACAGCTGTCCCATAGAATAAGTTCCCCTCCACCAAAAAAAAGTGTTATGGATAAGATGAAAAAGGGAACAGAAGGAATATCACCATTAGACTGTATTTCAGTGCTACGTTATTATTCACATGTGACATGGCTTGGATTTTAGAACTAATAAAATAGCTTCCCTGTAGTAAAAATGCACCGTGTCTCCAAGTGCAAGACATTAGGGGTCTAGAGAAGCAATGTAATGATCAATAGTCTAAACCTCCTATCCCAAGAATATGTTTTCCCTATCAGTGCTGCATCTAAAGAGGTTTCTGCTTCTAACAGTGAACTATATCTTTTAATCAGTTAAAACTCAAGTCTTCATAAAAACTGTATGACAGAGAAGCTCCTCCATGGTTACACCTCCCAGAGTTTGATCTACTCATGTGCTTTCCCAAATCTGCTTGTCAGCCCTGAGGATGCCACACTAATCTTCTCGTATCATTCCAATTTTACTTTATGTGCTACCGAAAATAAGACCTTCTTTAATTCCAGCACCTGTGGTTTTAATTACCACAGGAAATCCTGTTTCCACTAAAGTAAGACATATATCAGCAGAGGAAAATGATCAGATTCATGAATTAAAAATAAAAATAATTAAAAAAGACAAAGAAATATAAGCATGGTGGTTTATACACCAGAGGGATTTGACATCTACTTATAGCAAGCATGACAAAGTAAAGGCAGTAGGGTAAAAGTCATCCCTTTAATCTCAAGGTTTGAACTTGTGACCTGCATCTCTTTCTCAATATTACAGCTGTTGCCTTCTATTTCTGAACTGCTCAGTGATGATTTCGGTTATACCTCATTAAGTAACACACAAATGATGCCTGTAAATGTTGTATTCCTAACAGAGCATCTGCTGGAGTTTATCCAACAACGTAATATCATGTAACTCAAGTCAGAATGTGCAACCGGATTGTACTATTGAAGTTTTAAGGAAATTATGTGTTCAGTACCTGCTTCTAGTGAATCAGTGATCTTTTAGACTCCTCTCCTGGTTCTTATCCGGCCCTGTGGACCCAGCAGGATATGCTATTTACACAACTGCTCAGATTTGAAGACCTGTATCCAGAGATACTCTGTGCTCTCCTGATTCATGCCACACAGAGGCACCAGCTTGGGTCCTTGCTGTCCAGGAAGCCAAAGAACAGCTTCACTTGCCCATCTGCTAGTCCCACCCTGGAGCTGGGCATGGTGCTCTGCCTGGCCATACACTACATGAAGAATTTGTGCAATACCCGCTCTTGAAACTAACAGCACACATGATCCCCCCAGCAGGGTGGTTTGCATTGGGACTGTGCTCAGTGACGTGTTCTCCAGGAGGAGGACCACCTAAGAACACCTACCCTATCATACAAGGGAGGCTGTGGGTAACGGTCAAAGATCCTTCAAATATAAGGAAGATGAAACAAATTGTGGTGTTTTTCACAATTGTAATAGTCCTATATTGTCTGGAAACGTAAATGAAAGGTGTTGTGCAAACAAGTTTTAAGGACAGCAGATGCCAAGAATGGGAGAACTATCCTCATTAAACATACCAAAGTCCAATCTGTACTTCAGACATTTAACTTCTAAACTTCCCCATCATGGGTATAGACTGACAGCTTAAAAGCCTCCTCTCACAAATTTAAGTGGTTTGAATGTCCACCTTATTAACAGTTAAATCAGAGTTTAAAAATGCCTACACATTGGCTGAAAATGCAGATGTTAGAACCAGTATTGTCTCTCACAAAGAACCTGAGTCCATAAAGTCATCACTCTAGTCTTATGAAATTAAAAGAAATTAATTCATCACAAGGCAGACAGTCCAGCAATGTGTTTCAACAGTAACTGAAGTGAATAGAATTGAAGACAATAGTTCGTCTCTGGGAAGCATAATACTGACATTATAGAAAGAACAGTTAATGCATTTCCCTTCTAACTCAAACTATCTTCACATAAAATGTGTTTCATTTCTTCTTTAATTCTAGGCAATGACACCAAAACTTAAAATACAACACTCCAGCAATTTGGTTTTTTAAAAAGGCAAAAGATAGCAGGTGGAGAGAACAGCGATGGCACTGGCAGTTCTGATCTGATCTGCTGGTTGCACTGGTACATCAGAAAGTTTTTCAACATCTTGCAAATTCTGACTGGTTCCTTTGCTAGCACTGTCCACAAGAACGAGTATCAATATATCATCCTCCCAGGCTCGATTTTTTTGATCAATGTTCATACTAGAAGTATATTTATATTTGGGTCTAATACATTGCTTTAGTTGAATAATGCATTAAATCGCAGACCTTATCTGAAGGTTGTGAAAAATCTTTATAGTCTTTTTCTGTTATCATGAAGAGACACTCACTTAAGAATCTTATGTAGCCTTTCCTTAATAAAATATATTTCTTTCATAAGCATGTTACCAGATTTCAGCAGGCACTCTCAATTATTTCACTTCTCTAGAAAACATCCATATACACTATTATTACCTTTTGTATAAAACTACACTATTCCAATATGAACCTTAAGCTCTTTTGAAATTCACTGGGATTCTAACTGAAGATACAGAGGTACACAGTGGTAGAAAGGCTAACAATGTTTGACCACCTTTTGCCTCTAAGGAGCCCTGCAAGGTGGTGACTGTATAGTTGTTATGGGTAGGTATGTCAAAGTCTCAGTTACCAAAAGCTCAGCCCTGTAATAACAGTTTTCATTCAGCTGCCTGACTTCAGGCACCCTTCCTGAAATGGACAGAGACCAGTTCTTGTCCCTGGACACAGAGTATTCCAAGTAAAAGGCTGCTTCACTGTCCATAAAACTTGCGATTTATGGGTCACTTAAAAAAACCAAAGAAAATCCTCTTGAGATAAACTGTACACAACCTTTAAGTCAAAGAAAAAATCCACTTAAGAAAGCTTTTCACTATCATTTTGCTTGGATCAAGAAACACTTGTATGTCTTCCTGTTCTGAACAAGAATGGGAATGTCCTCCATGATCTGAATAGAAAAACAAAGCTCAAAGCAACAGAGTGATTGAATAGCCATAGGCCTTCAGTCACAGTCTCCAGGATTATATTCATAATGCACTTTATAAAGGGCTCATAAATGGCTAGTGGAATATTTAAGTACTTCAATATTCAAACAGGCCTTAAAACTATGCCAAACTACCCTTTGTTACATTCTACTTGTGATCCCACATGTCTATAACAGATATGATTTAAAGAATTATTAGTATATAACATCAGCAGATTTTATATTTAACCATTCCTAAATTACACATGAAGTTTCTGACACGTGAAACCAGTTTATCTTTTAAATGAACTATTTCTATTAATTATTCAGCTACTTCTGAGAACATTGTATCTGTAAGAAGTCCTAGTAGGATCAAAACCTCAATACAAGTCCGATCCTGCTTAGCAGCTCACAATTAACACCACGCATACTGAAAACAGAGTTAAGATTAACACCATGAAAAGGTTGTGAAATAATGCTCCAAAAGTTCATGCACTGGCATGAGAGAACGGGCTACTGAATCAACTGAGGCACCATGAAGAAATAATGCTTTTTATGAGTATTCCTAAAATCATCTTCTAAAGTGCCTTTAGGAAGCTACCTGTACTCATGAGTTCACATCTGAAAGCGCCCTGATTCATTTAATAATTTGGTATCCAACAGAATAAACACAAGGATTTAAACGTAACTAAATCATTCCAAGGGATAAAGCATTACACAAACATGAGCATCTTTGGTGTTGAAGCCGTTCAGTTCAACTGGAGTTTCTTTTAGAACATGTTCCTTGAGAGAAAAGCAATTGAAAAGATGTATTGGAAAAGAAAATGCTTTGTCTGAGAAGTATCAGCCATTACTATCAGTCTGAAAAAGAATGATTAAAGAAAAATCTTTGTCTGCTAGGTCACTTACAGAGGTGAAACATTTAAGGACTACATACTGCAAAGGGTTAGGAGCCACTGCTTTAGAACAGCAGTAAATGAAATCTACAGTCTTTCACCACCTGTTAAAGAAGAATTTGTCCAGTGTCCAATGCCTGCCATTGAGGTTTTAGGCTGCCGAGTTTAACATTTTATTTAGCATGAGGACCTTATCCGTGTAACAAGATCCTGAGTTTTCACTACCTCAAACCTTCTTCTGGCCCTCTCACTCCTTACCTCAGCAAGTCTTGAAGAAATCATTGAGCAATTTGCAGGGTTTGGAATTGAACAACACTGACAACTGCTCTGTGTGTATATTAACTATGCCAGGACTCATTTCATAAGAATGAGAAGTTTGTCATTTTAAGTTGTGCAGTATTGTGTGCCAGATGACTTCTGCCTTCCTCCCTGGAGAGAGCTACTGAGCCGCCTCTGAACAGATGCGGCTCTAGAGACCATCTTCTCTGGAAGCATCAGATAATCAAAACACTTTTATGGACTAAATCACACAGACACATGCACAAAGCCCTATCTTCACTAGGAAGCAGCTTCCAGCTCTCTTGTTCTGCTCAACTTGTGAACCCAGGAGAACCTGCCTCACACCTACAGCAGCAGTTCTTCTCTCCATGTTTTAACAGGGAAAATGCTGTGGTGCAGTGGCATCAGGCACAACAAGGATATTCCATCACCACTCCCAAAGTGTTTCCCTAACAGGAGGTGGAAGTAAAGCATGGAGAAGAAAGTTATTTTTTTCCATAGGCCAACTCATGCTTTTCTTGCTGAAAAAAGTTAGCACAATTAATGTGAATTGTGCTAGGGGGAGACCAGGGGACAAGAGATATGGGGGAGAGCTGATCCTGTGCCTTCACTTATTGAACAAAACTGTTGCTTTGCGTGCAATCCATAGAACATTAAACTCTACATACTCTGGAGTTGGCTTGAAGCCTAATAAAACTGGAACCACCCCATCCTTATTGGCTTTATATAGATAGGTACAGAAATAAATATACAAAGTTGAGATGATTCATGCTCTCTGGAATGAAGGGCAGCGGCACAGCTTTGCTTAAGCAGAGATATTCATGGGAGCAGGAAAAACAGACTGAGCACACTAACTGCTGGGAAAAGCTGCTGAAGGTTGTTCTTGGTAGCTATTGAAGAGGAAGAACATTACTAAGAAAGGGGGTAGGGCAGTGGGTAGGGCCGCTGATCCCACAGCAGCAAGAGGACGCTGGAAGGTATCTGGGTCAAACAAGGTTTAGATCTTTTGAACTGCCTGTCAATAAAAACAAAACTTGTGAAGTAAAACAGCCAACAGATGCCTAAAATAAAAATATGTAGTTAACAGTCTGAGCTTCTCTGCATATGGCACAACCAAAGGATAAGGCAAAGGCAAGGTACAGAATAAAATAACAACTCAATATTCATAAAAATTTAAGTTATGCTTCATAAAAGGCAAGAAATGCTCTCCACATATAGGTTTTGCAGTCTAAGTGAAACTGAAACTCAAAATATTTTTAGCAATATATTCCACTTTTTTTTTTAAACACTTTTTTTAGACACTTCAGTGCTTTAATGAAAACATTACTCCAAAAAAGCACAAATAAACACCCAAGTGTTCTAAAAGTATTTGAAAAGTATGCTGAAATTTTTTATAATCACCTCAGTATGTCGCAGTTCCTAAGAAAAACTTAAGATTCTATTTTCAAAAGTTTGATCTTGGAGAGAGACTGGGGATGTGAAACTAGAGAACAACTGTAGATTTAAGGGTGCTGGTGTAATTTTTTCACACAAAATAGCTGAACTCAGTAGAAAGCAAGCAATGTCAGATTAGAGTATTATGCTACTTCATAGACTCAAAATCCACTGTAGCATATTGTTGCATTGCACTAATGACATCGTAACTCCCTCTGAACAGATATACAGATGTTGAGCCTTCAGAAGCTGGGATAACCATATGTCAAACTTCTGTGGTTTTGCCACTTGATATTTTGGGTGTATGCCTTCATTTGTGATAATAAATATCAGGCCACAAACTAATGTCTCCTCAGATATCTAATATGTTTAACACTCAAAACAGCTTGAAAATCTAAACATTTCTGCTGTTAGCTTTGAGTTCCTCTCAAAAAATTATGCTACAATATATACCAGATGAATAGGCTAGAGACAACTTAACGATTGACAGTTGTTGGGATGGGCTTCTCTGCCATTTTGTACCCTATTTCTTATCCTGAAGTACACACAAAGTTCAAACACCCTCCCCTCCTGGATGCCTTTGTTAGTAAAATCCATATCCACTGTCCTACTGCACATTTCCATGCTGAAGACTGAAAATGTCAAAGTTGTTCCTAATCATATCTTGCATATAAGCAGCTACAAAGAAAAGTTTGTATGCAAGGCATTTGTAGAAATAGACAGAACAGTACTATGTATTTTAAATATCAATTAATTGGCCCCAAGGCATTTTCTTCACATAGCAAATGGGGAAATATGATAGTAAAGTTAAACAAATGACACAGCATCAGCCAGCCAGTCTGGAACAGGAAAGGAAACAGAATTCAACCCCAGCCTCTCATTTAGAACACTTTAATCACAACACAATTCCTTCTGTGCCCATATGCTGAGATAGAATATATTCTTACTGTGCATGTTAGCTTCTACACCTTTGCAACCAAACTACTGAGGAGAAACTACTGTAGCTTAAACAATGCCAAATGTGTTACCCTGACAATTGTCTTCCAAATTTGTTACTGTTATGGTACATGCCTAAGAGGAAGGGCTCTTGTTTGACCCTCTACAGACCTGAGGAATTAGCATTAGGGCTGACTAAACCCATAGGATGTATCTCAAGAGGTCCATCTCCATACTGAAAAAGGCCAGAGCACCAGAACTACAAATGAAGCAACACTGAACACAATCTTATAGGGTATTGCTAGAAAAGCCCTCACTCCCCAATGAAACCAATAGCAATGACTGTCCTTTCCTCTCCTACCAGACTCAGCTTATACTACTTCAGACTTAAAACGGAAAAAACACATTTATATAAAAATTTATATATATAAACTCTAATCAGTAGGGTCAAGTCAAGTCTCTCTTTTTACAATTACGTTTCCAGAGTTGTCTCCAATCAAACTAATGCTCCAAGACCAGAACTATCACATTAATGGTTACTTTATTATCTACAGAACCTTTTCTGGCCAAAGTAGTAAAGACTCTATAGGAGTCTGATAACTTTACAAGGTGACGGCATTTCTGTGTTTATTGTAAGCGATTTCTATTGCAAATTGCAACAACTTTTCAAAGTGCAACACTGATTTGGAAATGCAGGCACACTAATACATCAATTGCCATGACTAATGTATAAACTTTTAATGACCTTGGCAAAATCTTTCTTTCATTGGGCAAGTGCCACTATTTTGACTGTACAAAATGTTTTGGAAATATGTTGAAAATTATACTTGTTTTGGAAAATATTTCAGGATTTCACTATAGCAGATGGAGCTATATTAAATAAAAGTTTGACATGGAGGAGAAAACACTCCAAGGTTGTGTAAGTCTTTCTTTTCTTTTTTAAAAAAGAGGTATCCTCCAAGTGTTGTACATTCACAGAATGCTGACTTTGTATCCAAAAAAGGTTAAGAAGGTAAGACATTATCTTGAGTGGTTTTCAATTTCATTCAGTCACTGTCATCTTCTTGTTTCAGATCCTCTCCTTGTTCAGTATTGCTCTCTCCATCGCTTTCCTTGTCCCAGTCCTTCATAGATGCTCCCATCATGAAGTCATCACGCAGTATATTCCACTCTGACCTCTCTTCAGACTTCACTTCATCCTGAGTGTTTGAGGGGAGGAGAAGAGGGAACAGAGGAACATGAGATGAATGTGAAAGGCAGTAAAAGGTGGAAGGTCTTCATGCAACCAAAATAACACGTCCTACAGTTTGCACTGGCAGACCTACCAAGGGCTAGCTCTTCTGTGCACCATTTGCATAAAACATGCAAGACAATCATAAAAGACTTGATGCTAAAAAGCAAACTTGTTTTAACCAACCAATAAATATGGAAACAAAACAATTATTCCTCATGGATGAAACAGTCAACCCTGGGCATGGCTTCCTTTATTAAAATCTTTCTTGGCAATCAGAATGGATTCATGATATCATTTATTAACCCCCAGGTGCTGCTTCATTAGAACACTTCTTGGCACATTTCTAAAACACAAATATGGATTTAATAAAGGATTAAACCCCCCCAAATTTAATATTTAACATATTCTGTGATATGTGAACCAAATTCCCTTTATGTGGATCATTACCTCACTACCTGGGCTTGTCATATGGTACAAAGCTGCCTCTAAAAGAAACAAAGTTGATCTACACTTAGCAAGCCAACAACACCTTACTCCAAATTTCCTACCTTTTGAAAGTGAATAGACTGAGGCCCACTACATGGACTGGTGAATAATAAAGAAAAGTGACGGGAGCATAGTTTCAGGTATAGCACTGAAAACAGTGCTTAGTTACAGTTCTTTGACGTGACAGATCGCATTTGGGCAGTGCAACAGCCCCATCCTGTGGCAAGAGTTTTAAAGAACAACTTGAAGCTATTCCTCCATTCTTACTGAAGGAAAATACTAAAAGCTGTTCAGTGTACCAAAGAAGGATTTATTTCAGTGCTGTACACCTTAGTAGCAAAATATGTCTGAGGAAAAACATGGCTTAATGTCCCCCAGGCAGTCAAGCAATTGTCCTACCAAAGTGGAATTAGGGACACTGAAAACACTAAGTTAGTTTTGCATGGTCTTTGAAACAAAGCTAAAGCTGTCATTTCAGGTGTTTTTTCCCCACTCCCCTGCTCAAAAGGATGGATCTCAGCTGACTCACTCTAGACTACTACCTCCTGATACCATACAGTAGGTGGGGTGACCTGTTACAGCATCCTCTGCAGATAAAGATTTCCCAACCGGATGCAAACTCCACAGTAAATGTATGATCACTGTAGACATTTGTTCATGTGTCTTCTCTGCCATGCATCTAGGAATGTCATAGTTAGAACCACTACAAATTTAAGCTGATGTACATGAAGTCTTTGGGAAAGAGCAGCATACAGAATTTAACAGCAGAAGAAAGGAGGAATAAAGAAAATGTAAATCTGACACATCATATCACACGACAGAAGTTGAGTGCAAAAAGTCTCACAAACAAGGTATGTATTTTTAATAGGTAATCAAAGCAGAAATGCTGAATGTTCTTTTTGAAATGCTAGGCTCACAAAAAGAGGATAAGAAATCTTAACACTTTCTTTCCCCAACAAGAATCTCCCAGGGCCCCGACCAAAAAAAGCGAAACTCCAAAGCTGTTCCTCGAAAGGTTTGCACTGCGGTTTTGTTTGGGGTTTGCTTTTGTGCCTTCACAGTTGCTCTCATTAATGCCTACTCCCATCCAGTTCCCCCTTTCCCCAGGGTAGTGCCTCCTAATCACTTTCTACTCCTGCAGCAATTCACTTCAAATGCTATCCCCAGTAAAGCTTAAAAATCATCTCAGACAGGGCAATCAATTACCTGGAATCAAAAAGCTACCGATAAGGTGGGTCCCTAGGCAGACTTCAAAATGTTCACATAGGAATAATCTGCATTACTGTAAAACACAGGGACTCTGTTCTGGGACACAAGGAGAGGGTAACTATTTTTACTCCTTTTTAACTGTGTTGCAGTTGTTTTCTGTGTTTACCTTTGTAGAATAGAAAAAGGTTTAAAAAATTACAAAAAATCACAAAGTTTTTTTCTTTTTTAATCTCAGATCTTTTATACATATACATTTTAAAAATTTCATTGTTTACACATAGAAATTTGAGGAGTTGAATCTGAAATACCTAAATGGAAACATCCTATATTCCTTACAAAATAATCCACTTTTTTTTCCAGTAATAAACCCAACAGAAATTCCATTTTATTCCTCAATATGCAGAATAGGGATTTTTTTTATCAGTTTGCTTCTTTTGTTTTGGGTTTTAAACAGCACTGAAGCAGTGGATAATTGTCAGCAATGACAGTGGAAGGCTAGGGGTTTGAAAAGCCCAATTCTCAAATTCATCACAAGCTACTATTGAGAAACCATTAGCCCTTCTTTCTGGCTATGTGAAATGAACAACAGGACAAAAGCATGACTGTAACAAAAGAGGGATGCTGATCCTCCATTACCCACTATGTAAGGCACCACAAAGGTTTGAATAGAGTTTTACAACAAGCCCTAAGGAGAAAGACAGAGGTAGCATTTTCGTGCCTCAAAGATGAAGATTAAATGCTTAAAAGCAAATATTTAATCAATTTTAAGCATGCTTCCAAGTGCAGAAAATGCCTTGTTTAGTAACTTCATTCCTAACTCATTTACTATGCTATTTTCTCCACAGAACAAAAACCTCCCCAAATCTACTGTATCACAAAACATTCCTGAAGTCTTAAGAAAATATGCAGCAAGACTATTTGTATAATTAACAGTTAGTTCAACTGTAACATCACTTCCCAACTTGCTTTATGTAAGGATGTTAATACAATTAGGTTTTCAATGCCATAATCTGGTTTCATCTAAATAAAACAAAACTGATTCTTGGCACGTGGAAAATAAACCATCTTACAATCTATACAAACGCTTTTGAACTTCCAGTCAGCTGTTAATGCACATCTCACTACAACACTGAAGTCCCCTTTGAACATCCTCAAATGAAAACAAAGCAGGCTATATAAACATTAGAGTGTAATGCTACATAGTACTTTGCTAAGGCAAGGAGTGAAAAATTGTGGTGCTGCTTTTTTTCATCTACTCTTTTCTACATACATTGGAATGGGTTCATTCTTTGCCAGAAGTTGTGGAAACCTGTTTCTAAGGGTCTGAAGAGGCAGCAATTAGTAAAATACCTCAAGAGTAACTGGTACGTGGTGATGTACTTTTTATCATGAGTTAAAATAAGACAGACCAAAATGTGCAGTGTGGTTATTCTAGTGCAGATACTTATTGTGATGGACTGATAGTCCAGTTGAAAAGAGATCATATAAATGAAATAAACACCATTTCTCCTGCTTGGTGTGTCACAGCATTAGCTTAAATCTCACACAAGTAGGGCTCTACTGTGGGGACATACTTCCCAAATTAATTCTAGTTTGAAGACATACCCTCTACAATCTGCACCAGGACAAGATGAACTGAAATTCTTAGCCTAGTCCTAATAAAACCACTCACCTTCCAACAAAGCTTAGTTCTGTCAACTAACAGCTGTCCCTTGCAGGATCCAGGCTGCAACTCCCTCTTGGATGCTTTTGAAGGAATTGCTCTAAGAAAGCCTCATGGTAGCAACAGTTACATGATCAAGTTAGAAATCTCCCTGCATTGGTTCATTTCTATAGCACTGCAAAAAAGCGGAGCTTCATAATTTCTCCTGGTAAATGACATGACAGTAAGTCTCTTCAACTGAGACCTGCCAAACTTAACACTGGAGTTCTGGCAGACAGCATTGACATTGAGGAGTGAGATCAATCCTCTTTACTCTTTCTAAAGCTATCAGAAGCAGCAGCAGGAGGATACTTGTAACCATATGTAGTTGCTTCAATCTGCAAATGAGTGCCTTAGCTCAAAGCCTGTTCTCTTTGAAAGCTTAAGAGAATAAAGCTCAGTCTAAGCCACGGGACACTGTAATTTTCATCTCTTCCTTTACTGGCACAGTGACATCCTAAAAAACAGAGCAGGAAAGTTTGCCAGAGCTTTTCAGAACCTTATGCCTAAGCAGACTAAAGTCCATAATGCTTATTGGTAAGTAATTGCATTAAAAATACACCTTGAAATCACGACACACAGACAAAAGACAGAATTTCATTCTGCCTTCCACCAGCTCTTGTCACTTGAGCACACTCCATCTCCTGCAGCTGCATAACAGCAAACACACCTACAGCACTTGTAGACATTCCCTTACTACCTGCAGTCAGAAGACAGTAACTGCAGGATATTAGCAAAGGAACATTTTTCAGATCTGGGAATTACAACCAGCAAACTGATCTCCCACACCTTTGCTCCATGTGAAAGATGAAATGCCAAAGCTTGCAGGGCATTGCTCTTTACCATCACCTCCAATAAATGTTTATTTGTACCTGTCAGAGAAGGAATTTCTAACATAAATATCTCTCAGGCAACAACTTTAAGCCCTGAGAAAACAATTCTAAGGTGTCTAATTAATCTGAACTGCCTCCCCAGGTTCCTCTGTTTTGCTCAATACAAACATCTAAGACCTTGAAATACAGCAAAGCTTTTGTCATGACAAAGTTAAAAAGCATAACTGCCAAAACACATTCTCACATACCTCTGACAATTACCTTCCCTGCCAGCCTGCGTCTTGCTCTGAATGACTACTGTTGTTCTGTTTCTCATCCCCAAGCAAGTCAGTTTAAACCAAGCACAAAAATATGAAAAACAGCACAGGCATACACTGAGGTGTGTTAAATCTCAATATAAAATAATAACAACACAATCAACAACAATAATAATAAAACCTCAAATGGCATATGTGGGTGAGGAAACAGAAAACAAAAGGACATCAGCATAATCATTTCTCCTAAATTCATTTGCAGCAATATCCAAGCTCACAGGGTAAGAAAATAAATTTCCTCCAGGCTGGGAAAAAAATAAAGAAGACAGCAGGCAGAGTATTTAAAGCAGAAAACAAAATGTAATTATTTTTAAAGGAAAAACGATACTTGGGTTTGCTCATTAGTGCTGCTTGAAACTTCATCTAATTCAAATTACAGAAAGATCATGACTCTAAGAAAGGTTCTTATGTAAGCCTGACTCCAAGCAGCCAAAAAACCACAGATTTGCAAACTTAGATTATAACCTGAACTGCTATTATCTTGAACGTCTGAGCTGAATTCTCACAGCAACTCACTCGGGAAAGCATTTTCAAGCTTTCAGAACATGTGAGCTGCACAACACAAATCTATTCTGCTGCAGCATAACTCTGCACGATCATTTATTCCTTAGAATGAGAGTTATTCCATACCTGTTTGCATCCTCTTTCTGAGAAATTAGAGCAGCTGAACTAAACTGCCTTTGTATACTTGAAGTGATAGCATCCTCTGGATAGCAACAGTGGCACAGGAAATTTACTTGGTTCACAAGTTCTCTCACACACACCAGAATCTACTCGGGTAACTCTAGTAAATAAATCTAAGAATTAAATGTTTTAGTGTGTTTTTGAAACCTGCTGTTCCTGTTAAAACTTCTCTGCAAGTAACACCCTGGAATTATTACTACAAGCACAACAAATAGTGATTTTCCTTTTGAGCACAGCCAGAAGACCACCCAGAGCTTAATGACCTGCAAGAGGAATCTCCCCAACCTTACATCCTCCTCTAGGGTTTACTACAACTGAGGATGTGTGAATGAGAAGGAATGCTTTGGGTTGGCATGCAGAGGCTTAAACATGTCCCAGCTTTAAAGGGGTCAGAACTGAATTACAGAATTTCTAAAAACAAGCACTTATCTGGGCCTAAGTAAAAAAGAAATTTCATTAGCATTGTTATTAAGTGCTCAGTTGTGAAGAAGAATCTTAGAAAAAGCTTACAAGGGAACAGATTTCCTCAGCCTTGGTTCACCAGAAAACTTATAAATTGTTATTTCTGTCAGAAAAAGTAAAAGTATTCTAAGAATTCAAGCCTAACAGAGGGCCCTTCTGCCTACAGGACGCTCTGGAACTCCTCAGCCTGTGCTGTGCTCCAGCTTCGACAGCAGCCATCTCAGAAACCGTTCTGCTGCACCACAAATTTCACCACATGCTGCTGGTAAGACATGTTTGGCCATACAGGCATTGAAACTCCCTTCACGTGTTTTAATGAGAATGATGAATAGCATGGGCATGCTACACCAGAAGCTTCTCACAGAAAATAAAAACCCACCTGAAAATAAGGATCACCTAAACAATCTTATAGTTAAGTGACAACACAGGTACGAACTGTTGCTTGGATCCATACCAACAGTTCCCCTTGGGCAACACATTCTGTAATTTGTAACTCACGTTCTCTAAAATACAAGGCAAAATGACAATGTTGCAAACATCAAGAAATTACACTATCTTTTCAACTGTCAGGCCAAAACACTCCTCTGACACAAAAAAGATCCACAGGTAAGTAAGTATTTTTAAGTAAGTACCAAGCAAAGATTAGCTCAAAGTAGATTGCAAGATATTACAGAGAAGGTATCTGGAAAGACTGGAATTTCACATTCCCTGTATGAGGTTATCATGTAACACCACATGGCAAAAGTTTATAGACTGTACACTCTTTCATAAGCAATCACTACTTGTTTTCAGTCCTGTTTGTTTTTTCCTCCTGTAAAACCAAAACTGCTTCATCTTCCTCATCTATATGCTTTTACCTTCATATGTGCAACGACTGTTTATCTGGAGTTTTAGTACTGACAGTGAAATTCCTGCCTACCATACTAGCTATTACTATCTGTATATTCACCTGCTACTCTTACCCTCTATGCATCTGTAAGTCTCCACGCAGCTTTCATGGTTCATGTACTTGACTGAGACAGTATTCGTAGAAGAAACACTGCACAGCACCAGAATCAATTAATACTTAACATAAAGACCCAATGAGTACTGACTAAAAACATATGATCAAGATTTTTGTATTTAAAGCCTTAGACAAAAAATTTTATAGCAAGTTATGGTATTCAACATAGTTGAACTATAGATCTTACTTGGAAAAAACAATGCTGTCCATCAGAAAGAACAGCTTTTCTTACCTTGGGTAACCTGTCTGCAAAATAGAGTTCATTTTCTACTAGAAAGCATATTAATTAATTATGAAGAGCAGTCTTATATGGACAACTCCTTACCAGCTTCCATCATTACTACTAGAAGGAAGATGAGAATTCAGAATTCTTCTGTTTGGAAAGAACTATTGTGTGATACTTCAACCTGAAAATAAATGGCACAACACTTCCCACGAGTAATAAAAAAACCTTCTCTCCATCAGCTGGTCCTGCAATTCTTAATGTGTATTTCCTGCAGTAATGAAGACATGACAGAGTTTAAAGATCAACCTAAACATTACACAGATCCACCACATCCTTGTTGCAGGTTGCACAGTTCCTGAACCATCAAGTAGTACCTGGAAAATATGCAAGAGTGCTTAGTAAAAAGCATCCAGTCAAGACTAAGTCCTTCAGCGTGCTACCCCTCAGAAGTCAGGTGCTCATGTGTTTCAACAGTCTGCTTTAGACAAACATTTTCAAGTCACAACAGATTTTTCTCAGATGTCACCCATTTATGCACTATCTCAACTGGGTACCTAAAATTTTCTGCAGGTTCTTACAAAAGCTTGTCTGTTGGCACAGTAAGGAAACATGCAGACCTGCAACTGTCTGGAGAATTTTTGATTTTTTTTTGTTTTTTAGAAAAAATTAGCAGCTTGCAAATTTTTGAATAATCAGAATATGACTCAAATTATTTCCTACCAATTATGCTGAAATCAGTTTTTCACTATGATTCAGCAGGAAGCCTAAAAGAGTGAGTCCCAAAAGGACTCCTCAAAACTCCCAGGCTGTTTTCTAAAAGCAGTTTAAGTCTGATGAAGGAATATGTAAACTGCCCATGATCCCTATCCCTTATTTTAGCCACCTGGCTACCCCTTCTCTGCATTTCTGACCTTTCTATCTCCTTCTGTAATTCTCTATGGGTTTTCCCCAACAGCTGCAGGTGGAGAAGAAATGATACAGACCACCTGCAGAACACTGTCCAGGGTTCAGCAACAAACCAAAAAGAGGTCAGATCTTTCCAAGAGATAGCTTAATTTATAATAATAATAGGTTCAAAAAAAGGAAAAAAATATATCTTCTAAGCTTTCAGTAAATTTCAGCAATACTCATTAAAAACTGGCCAAATTTTCCCATATGAAAAAACAACCCTACTGAACTCAGCAACTCTCTAACCATTGAAAGCTGGAAGCAGTTTGACCCACCAGTCCTGAAGTCTACCAAGATAAACAGATGGGTAGGTGCACACAGAGGTCACTTATAATACACATGTGCTAGTTCAACACTCTAGAAACCAGAACATTTCATACCTTAATAAAACTTCAAAGTAAAGGAATTGCTTTTCAAGATAATTTCCATTAGAAAATGCGTAGATGGGGGAAACAAACTTGTTCTGATAGACAAGCTCCACCCAAACTTTCTTACTTCCAGAGAACATTTTTATAAAACTTCATGAAATGTTTAGATATCTTTTTCTCTAAGTACATTGCCCTGCCTATAAGAGTTGTGAACAAAGCCAAAAGTGGAAAGCTGCTTTTATAAGTCTTCCAACTCGATTTACCAGATAAAAGTCTAATAGGATTTGACTCTTTAAGCTTTGTATACTTATGGGAAGATCAAAAGAAGATGTATGCCACAAGCTTTTCAAATGTGGTTGTATCAGACATAGTTTTACTGAAAAAAAGCCTTGCAACATCTTCTGGGAAAAAAGAACACCATCAGAGCACCCTGTGCATCAATAAACAAATAGCAAGGCAATTTACTTTCAGATATGACAGATGGAGCTGTCTCAGTATTGCCTGACATTTCAATCACAAGTCCCTGTTTATACTCACTTAAAAATTTGCCAAACTTCAACCACTTGGTACTGAAGGCTTTTGCAATCAACTAAAATCACTTTATTCCTTTTCACAGAAAGACAAACTCAAAATATTTTGTTTTCAGTTCTAAGGAAGAAAGAGACCTTTCCTACAGGACTCCACGAAGACCTTGCATAATTTTTCTTTTTTAACTTAAAAATCAGTTAAGGATGCATTTTGGAGCTGGGAACATATCTTTTGCTATCTCCAGAAACATTTGTCTGGATCTGGACAAATTATAAATGCCTGGAAGACTGCCCTCCCCAAACCTCAGTAGATACAATAGGCATTTAGTATCCAAATATCTGTCCTCACAGTATCTGCATTTTAGAGGACAGAATTAAGCTGGACCAGGTTTGACTCATGATGACAGACATGGAACTGGACTTTCTGCATGAACAACTGTCAGGGCTGCTCCCGTGTTAGGCACCAGGATGCTGGGCTGTGTGCTTAGCCCTCAGGTGCAGGAGGAAAGAGTCTGTCAGGAACATAAAACAGGAGGAGAAACAAAGTGAAAAAAATCACAGTCTTTTTTCCTTTCTGACTACTGATCCAGTATCTGAAAAAAGAGGACAGAAAGGGAAATAAATCTGAGTATAAAAACACAGGAATAAGGGTGAACCTAGTGAAACACTGTCCATCACATGGCCTTTAATCCTCTTATCTGGAGTTGAGCTCACAGTGTCAAGTTCTTGACATCTATCAATCAAATACACATTTAGATATTGACAAATGTTGACCCATATTCCCACGTTAACAGAGATGTGTGTTACCAGCTATGGCAACAGATAGAGAACTGAGCTTGTACATCTTAAAAACCTAACCCTATTGATACCCAAACTGTTTAAGTCAATACATCTTCTAAACAGAACCATCAAACAACTAATTATACTAACACCTTCTCAAGAACCCTTTACTTTAAAGAACATGAGGAAATAGGATATAGGAAACTGGTAGCAGCCTACATTGCATTTATAAAGGATTTATATTTATCTAAGGATAAAAACCAGCAAACAGCAATTAGGCAGTCAGCAACCTTCTGGTACAAAATCAAGAAACTATGTTAAAAGCATCAGCTCCAAACATATATAAGGTGATTTTCAAGAGTATGTACATACATTTCAGAAAAACAGATAAAAATGCAGCATCCAAAAGAATCCAAATTAAAAGTTTCTGTGCATGTGATGGGAAGACATTTATTAAAACTGGGAGAACACATATATTCTTCCTGCAGCTGAACTAAATTAATACTTGGCTGACCCCTCAAATCTGCTGGAATACATGTATGCCTGGTTATTCCTTCAATTTATTCTGTAAAACCAGCACACAACAGCTGTAGTAATAAACTTCTGCTACTCTACAATGCCATTATCACCTAAGGAAAAAATGTTTCCTTTTCATTTTAAAGAGCTGTTGATGCATCTTACCAAATTTCTAGAAGACATTTTTGCTTTCATCCATACTTCAGAAACAAACTATTTCCTACAGGTGGTTGAAGAAATTGTTCAGACTACTGTAACTTCAAACAGGTATATGGATGAAAATAATACTATTTTCTGCCCCCTTCCCCATTTCTACACAGTGGGTAAAAAAACCAGAACATGCTGATAGCCAGTATTTATGCAGCTGCAAGAAGAAGAAGGCAGTCACTCACATAGCTTTTAAACAGGTCTAACATTTAAGCCGGAAAGCACATTTTTTAATCTCCATTTAACTTGAAAAACGAAAGCCCCCATGCCACTTCTTGTATCCCAGTAAGAACAGCAGTCAAAGTCAGAAGTGTTGTACTCCTCCTGTCCTTGCACAGCCTTTGAACTACTGCTTCAAATTGAAGTCTTATGAACAAAAGAAAAATCTATAGTCAACCTGACTCTAATCACTATGCTTAAAAATTACTTACCAACCACTAGGAGCATTTATAAAACCTGCTTCAGGCAGAAGGAACTTTTCTGGAAAAGCACTTTACTTCAAGTCCCATATGAGCAATAGCTGATATGAAACAGCACATGCATTCTTCTCCACTCATCTTCCTATCAATAAATTATTTCAGAATAGATACTATGCTGAAACTATTTTGAGACCAATAGCCAATTTTTTTCAGATGTCATCACAACACAGGAAGCAAATTGTACCTCCAGGTCATGTAGGCAGCACAGCTTACAGAAAAATGACCTTACAGAATTTGGATCATGGTTACTGAAGTAGGGCAGGAAATCCTGCTCTTACTTCCACCATTGAAATGCACTGCTATAGATCTGGTAAGCCAACTTACAAGTTGAAGCAAAATCATGCTACAAAGGCCTAATTGAAAATGAAAGGTTCATGGGTTCAGGTTATGCTTGTCATAAAGAGTATCTGTAACTTTGATGCCAGTTGTTTATATGCCACTAGAAAATGTTTTACCACGCAGTAGTGCTTTACAGGGAGCAGCACAAATGACAAGTGACAAGATGAAATCTTCTGGTCCTGAATGACCCTGTTGTCCTGACTCACAGTAAGAGAGAAGAGTTGAGGCTGCTCTGAGAATGCTAACTCTGGAATTCTTTGTTTTCTTACAATTAAGATTTCAAGACCTCAAGTAATTCACTGCATCAGCCAACATCTTTATGCAACTCTAAGAGATCAGAAACTTCATTTAAACCTGGAAGCAAAGGTACTTCCTTAGAGCACCCAGAAATTTCTTAAGGACCTAAAGAAAACATAAGATTCCTGCAAGGAATCCTTTACTAACACTCCTTACTTTTATATTTCTTCTGTATACATAAAGATGATTTCAGGCACTGGGGCTAGAAAAACAGCATCTCTGGTATGTACCTTTTCTAAACCTGTAGTTTAACAATGTTTCTTACAGTGTCTTAGAGGTGGGAAGTGAAAGATAACAACCAACACACACTGAAATGAAAATCCAGTCTGTAAGGATTGTGTTGAATAACATTAAAAGCTCTCATATCTGCCAATAAATGCTTTCCAAAAAAATCCACCCCAAAATTTAAAAAAACCTCCACCTAAATAACAAACAAGTAGGATTTTTTTTTAAAAAAAGAAAAATTATTACATTTTTCTCCCACATTGCAAGGCTTCAGACAAGGTGGTGAAGGGAGGGAAATTAGATGATCTTACCCAGAGGCAAGCATCATGCACAGTACCTTGGAAAAAAACAGGAAAAAATATTACACAAGTCAGCTGGCTCAGCAAGGATTAAGAAATACCTTGATAAACAGCTAATGATATGAAAGGCAAAGCTTTTGGCTCCAGCTCAGAAAAGTAATTACTCCCATCTGGGCACACAAAACTCCAAGAAGGGCTACAGTTTCACAAGGACGCAGGAAAACTTTCACAGCCTTACAGTCTTTCTTTTGTGGTTACATTGGTAGGTGTACACCAAGTAATATTAAGGCCAAAGGCTAAAATTATACAAGACTATAAACAACTTTCTCACAGGGCACAGCTTGTCTGTCCTTCCCATCAATGTATAAAGCTGATGGAAATTGAGAGCAAAATTTAAAAAGTGGCTGTGCTATCATGAAATCCCACTGCAGCAGATGGGCCTTTACAGAGCTTTTTCTTTCTCACACACTGACTAACAAGTCAATCACAACAGAGCTTTATACTGGGTTTCTTCAACAACCCCTGGCATTTGAAAGAAACCACCAAACTTTTAAACATGTGTTGCAAATTTTGCATTCAAAAACTACTAGAGAGCAAGAAAAAGCATTTGCCCGTTCTCAAAAATACAGTTAGGTCTCCTGTCACAGCACAAAGCTGGAGTCAAGAAATGTTTGCTTTCACTGGTAAAACTTTATTCTGCTATTTTTCCTGCTGACTGCTTGTTTTATGTGGGTGGGGTAATGTTTTTTATTGTTCTGGACTGCATTTTAATTGATGGCAGAATGCCTGGAGCTTGGGATTGGCATGTCTTCTGCTGTTTTTGTTGAGATAAATAAATATATTTCCCCTCTCTTTTCTAAAAATGAAATACATGCTATACTGTCAAACCCTAAAACCAAAGCAGGCTGCTGCAATAAACTAACCCACAAAACAAACAAACAAACAAACGCTTTCAGATGTCACAAATAATCTACCAAAGTCCCGGTGCAAGGAATTCACTCCTGCAAAATCTCATCCCTGCTTACTACCTTCTGAAACAACCCCAAAGCCCAAGAAGCAGGGATACTAACTACAGTGGAGGCCAGCAGTACTGTTCAGTGGCTAAATGTTTGTGTCATTCTGAGGGGGAGAACGAAGATCTGATTTTGGCCCTAACTTCAAGCATCAACAACTACCAGGATAGGAGCCTGCTAAATGAGTAAGATACGTTCTCAAGAGAAAATAAGGCAGTTTAAGAACAGCTTGAAAAGAAAGTTATTGAAGAGTTTGGTTCAGTATTGAATGGAGAGTCAGTGAAGCAAAGGCAACACGGCAGCAAGGAAGAGAGGTGGTCTATCTAGGCAGACACACTATTAAAAAATCCTGCCAAAACCCCCAACCCTTGCCTCAGTTTTTGTTCACAAGCAATGTGAAAGAAGCACCTATATTAATAGTCAAACCCAACACTAACCAACCACCACCTAAAGCATCTCCAGAGCACTTGAACAGGAAATTTGCTGTTACTGATGCTGTGTTTTCTGACCTAATTAGAAAATTGTCCTGCTACATCTGATACAAAAGAAAACAAAGGTCCTGGTTCTTGGTCAGCTATTGATTCAATGCCCACTACAACAGTAGTTGGCACTGCTATTGCTCTGACATTCTGCTATTCCAGGGGAGGGAAAAAAAAAATCAACCAAAAAAGAGAACCACACACATGCATATGCACACACACACCACCACCCCCGTCAACCAAACAAGCAAGCTGGAATTATTTAAAGAGATATAAAGTGTCAGCACCAATCTAAATTGTTCTCATTATCTGAAGAATTTAAAAAATACTTTAATATTACACTTGCATGAAAACTGTATGAGCACTTCATGCCAGGCAGTGTTTCAGCATGTTCCTTCCCCAAATGCACACAAACAAAAAACATATGACAAACTGTTGTCTCCCAACTGATTAAAGTATTTCTTCCTGGCACAGAAAAGCACTTAGTTAACTACTGTGAGTCTGGGCCAACAGCAGTATTCCACCCACTACCAAGCACAGAGTTCAAACCTGAACACAAATACGCTTCAAAAAGGTGTAGCTTCTGAAATACAAGATAGAGTATGTCTGAGAAATTTGTTTTCAACCCTGAGCTACTTGGTGAGCTGAAAGAACTGATGAAGAGTTGGATGAGTCCAACTACACTGCGTCTCTCTTAAACACGTCTAGAAAAAAGTGGAATATATTTCTTTCCAAAACATTGTAACAGCAATGAAGCCACATCTGTCTAAACACACACACAGAACCAGGGAAAGAAAAGCCTACATATGTTTAATATGTTTCTGTTTCTTTCTGTTGTGGTATTCACTTTGTATGGCAAAACCCTTCAGTTCCAGATACCATAGTCATCCAAAGGAAGTGAGTTTGACATGACTGAACTGCGGGTACACACAAGTAGTACAGTCTAATACACCATGTAGGATGAAGAGCCTCCATGCCTTTAACAATTTTAAGGAGCTATTATTGACCAAATTCCAAATGTCACGACCCACCAAAATCTAGCAGTTTGTTTCATGCTTGGGGCAAAATCTAAAAAAAAAATAAAATTAAAAAAATTATTTTATCTTGAACACAGCTAAAGCAAGTTATTTACATACAAGGCTCTCAATGCCTTATCAGGAGAGCTTCCAGTGCTTTGCACTTTGATACTCAAAAACAGACCTATTTGTTCCCTTGCTAAGAAGTCTCAAAACACCTCAGTCATTTGGATATCACCAGCTTGTTATGAAGAGCAGGCACATTAATAGACAGCAATTATACTGAGAAGGTATCTTGTAAGCATTTTTTCTCATAGGTCAAGCCTACCTGTCTACTTTTTGTGGCCTTTCCAGCAAGACTCTTGCCTCCTTTAGCACCCTCCATGTTTCTTAAAACATCGATGAAATCTTTCTTTGAAACAGAAGACAGCAGTTTAGCACGCCGCCTCTCAGAGCTCCCAACTTTCTTGATCTTCTCATCAATGTTCTTTTGGTGTGTCCTGACAGCATTAAATAATTGTACAACACCTCTGGGATAGGGAAAAAGACAACCAAACAAATTTTTTAACTCAAATTCCTTTTACAGAAACTAATCCCCTGTCAGAGCAGCTAATCAGTGCAGATGCTGGATAGCTTCTGGCTCCCCAAAATAGTTACTGAGACCCTCAATTCAGTTAAGAAATCACATTTGCTACAGAGTAAGAGACTTTCAGTTTTCACTCCTCCTTTACACTTATTACTTGGAACCAGTAGCAGACAAGTCCATAAATACTATTCAGATCCTGAAGTAAGACTGGCACCATGACACCAAAATCAGAGCATGTTTCACCTTCAGAAGCATGTGACATGCCCTACAATCAGCTACTAAATTCCTCAGGCAAGACCTTAAGGGTGGCTAAAGCAGGAGAACCAGGCAGAGGAATGAGTAAGGTGACAGACATCGGCAGCACATCAAGGTGTACTACACAGAACAGGCAGCTGAACTTAACAGCTGTTAGAAGCAAAAAACCGGAACAGTAGAAACAACTGTTCTGCATTTTTAAAGCATTAAATTAACAAAATGAGGGGATTCAACACAGCATTTGTGTTAAACAAACATTAAATTCTCATCTAAATTTTTACTCTTTCATAAAGCTTCTGAAATCTTTTGCTGAACTCGATACCATACAATGCTGACCTGTGTATAAATCTTTCAGCTCCTGCTAGTCACTTCTTAAGAGTTCAATCTGATTGGAAACAGATTACTTGCATAGGCCTTTGCTTCCCCTTTTCCCCCTCTTTTTGATATACATCTATTTAAGGAAATCACTCAGAAAAACTCTTACCTTGTGGCAATTCTCTGAAGATTTCTTTCTTTCTCTCGGTCTTTGACAACATCTGGCTTCACTCGGCACATCATTTCCCATTCCCTCTTTTTATCAAGCTGCATTATAAATATTGTTATGAGAATGCAGCATACTCTGATAGAATATGCAGCAGGTGGAAAAAAAAAACTGTGAAGTTCAGTTTGGTTGGAGAATAAAGGGGACGCTCCAATATGGGGCTGGAAAACAGGTCAGAGGCAAGTCTCTTACACTGACACACCAGGGCCCCCCACCAAATCTCAAAGTCACCTGCGTTCAGTGACAAAAGTCTGGGATAAAAATGCTTTCACACTGACTGTCATGAACTAGGAAATTAATCAAAGACAGCTTTCAACTCCAAGGCTCACAAGTTGATCACAGAGAAATTTATACATAATAAAATCCTGGGTCTGTCAAGATAGGCACATCACATTTGGAGCCTTGGGAATTTGACTTCCCCCACAGAATTAATCCCAGTGTAGCTTTGTGACTCAGTGAGGCACAGCAAAGACTGCAACAGGCAGAACTCAAACACCAGGAAGAGCACCAAGTGTCCACTAGACAATTAGTCATGTACAATACTGATTTTTGTCTTTTTTTTTTTGGAGGCTTTCTGTTTCAAAATCAAACTGATCCACTTTCCAATACCAGGGGCCATAATATCACAACCTCTTGTATTTCACAACCTCTGCTTTGGGAATGAGGTCGTGAAATTTTTCCTTCCCCTTTGAACAATTTAACAGTGTTCTAAACCTGGTGATGTTTCATTAAGTCTGGTTTATGCAAGAAGTCTTTAATAGAATTTCAGAGTCCTTATCTTTATAATTCAATATGAATTTCTCAGTTTATGACCATGTTTTGGCCTTTGATCAAAAGAACTGCCCTATCCTACCTTCCATCAGTAAGAAATCAATGAAAGGCACACTTTCAAGTTAGAAAAACAAGTCAGTATGGGAACCTGTAGGACACCTCTGTTTTGCAGTATCCCCACATATTTACTGGGTGAGAACAGGTATTTAGGACAAGCATAACTGCGTGGATGCTGCACTCAAACTCTCTGCATTTAAAAGGCAAGCTGTGGCCCAACCACAGCATGTCCCAAACTGTCAGGTGCAATAAGCTGGCTATCCCACTGAAACAGAACTGGGAAGATGACACATTGGAACTATTAATGTATTTCTAGCCTGAAGGTAAATCAATCACAGCCTGGAATTAAAAGTTCCACTAAAGACACAAACAAATTGCTTACTTGCCAACATAATTTTGCCATCTTAAGAACAGCTTCAGAACCAGAAGCAATTTAGGGAACAGACACTGCAGTAGAAAACTCCAATCAGGAAAATCATCAAGGGGAGCAAACAATGATTCACAAGGACATCAATGGTTACTGCAGTCTCAGCCTAGAGGTCTTGATTTTGGAAGTTGTGGCACAATTTAAATGAAGGAAGTTTTCTTCTCTTTCTCCCTCTCACTTTCGAGAATAGAGAACTATTTCAACTTGCAATGCTGACAAAGTGAATTTCACCCCAAATGAGCAGCAGTTATTAGAAAACCAAGCCTAAAGCAGCTGCTTTCACCCTCTCAACATCAAAAACACCTTCAGCTGACAGACTGGAACAGTCCTGCTGCCAAAGACCAGCCTGCCTGATGACCCAGAAAATCCAGCGAGGGAAAAAGCCCTGCACAGCACCACTAGAAAATAAAATAACTGAATTTACTCAAGATCACTGTGGAGGAGAGATTCCAAAACTGAGGCAGTCTCAGAGTACTCTCCCAAATCTCTGCTGAGGTTATCTTGCATGTAGCCCACCAAACAGTGACTGCACATGAAATACTGCATTTTTTTTCCTCACCTTCATCCTCTTCTCCAGCCTTTCTTGTTTTTCCTTTTGTCTCTCCTTTTCCAGGCTTTTATTCTTGGACAAGATAGTGGACTTATTCTGTGGAATCTTTTTGTTGAGTACTTTTGCCATGGCATCTGCCCAGCCTGAACTTGGGCCATCTTTGGAGCTTCTTGGCTCTTCAACCACATTACCAAGGGCTGCAGTTTCATCTTCATCATCACCATCCAGGGCTTCACCTCCTGAAGAGTAGCTGTCTTCTGGAAGTTCTGAGCTTAACTCAGATTCTAGGGATAGGGGGGGAGAAAAAAAAAGTATCAGGAATTCTGTTTCTGGTGAGGATCCATCATTAGCACAATTTACTCCATATGTAAATGTTATCTGGGTTCATGGCCACGTGCTGCTGTACATGTCCTGTTACAATTAATTCCTCAAGCAGGCATACACCATCACAATGAGTTTATTAGAAACTATGCAGTGCACGTGCTTGCTCATCTCAGTGATGATGTAAAGTGATTGAAGCAGCTGGGTAAAAGGGAAAAGGCAGCCTTGGGTATTTCTTATTAAATTAAAGGGATATTTTTATGTTAAGGGGTGGTAATTGTGGGGAAAACGCCTATATTTCTCCATTCAGAAATTCTAACTTCTAATGTATATAGACACATACCTGTATGTACACAAACTCCCATCCAAACTGCAACAGTGACATCTGGTGTTTGAGTGCAAACAGCCACAGGGATTAAAAGGAAGCTGGGGGGCATTCCTTACATGAAAGAAAAATCTGCCCCGGGAAAACAATGCCATCAAAAATATGATCCCCAGAGCATAACACAGGGGAGACTGTCTTGTGAAATACAGAATCAAGACAGTCATAGCTCAAAAGAAACCAGAAGTACTGAGCTTTTCTGGTATAAGTAACTATTCCAGTCCTTGATACACACATAAAACAGCTCCTAGTTCAAGTTTCCTTACCCTATGAGCCCTCCAAAAGAAAAACAAAGGGACTGAAGTTACAATACCAAAGTTTGGACTCAAGCAGCATCAAGACAGCACAGACTAGCCAACTAGATGGCACATCAAACACATGAATAAACTACCACTGCCCTCATGTTTCTGTTCTGTGGGTCTAACCAGAAAAATAAAAGTCTTTAATAGTGCAGATGATTAACCAGAATGAAATGGGCTGCAAGTTTAGGGTGTGCTAAAATATGTTGGGTTATTCCAGTGGACCCACTTTATCATGGAATCAAGAGCAGAGCATACACATTTCCTGCCACTATTAACTACTATTCCACTAATAGCTGTGCCACAGGAAATTTTAAATTAATAAGCTTACATGCAGCTTTCAAGGCCACAAATCAAGTGTTGGACAGAAGGAGGCTGGTTTCTGACCTTCCCACCTCACCCCATCAGCAAGGGGCCAATTCCCCACCAGCTGATTCACTTTCATCCATCTACCACTCTCACACTACTTAAAAAGAGTATTTTAAAATCACAGTACTACTGAGCCAAGTGCTTTACTTTGTAAGCACTGCTCTACCCCATGAACTACCTTTATCAACCAAACCATTAAGAGAATGAAGTCAGGACTGCTCCACAAGATCTGTTTTCTATAAAACCATGCAGACAGTTATTAATGATATTCCCCACGAATCAACTGTCTTTTTAATTACTTAGCAAACACAAACATACACTCTGCTGCCAGACTAATTCATTATCCTGCCTTCTCCATGTGCCTTTTAAATCACAAAAAAAACCCCAAACACAGCAGCAAAACAGTGGCATTGGCAATTTAAAAGAAAAACACCAATGCCTAGGCATGTCTAGAAGCTTGGAGGGCATTTAGTTACTGTCATGGAAAGAAGATTCTGTCTTTACAAAACAAATGTGAAATACAAATAATTACTGAATACTTAGTCATTATCTCTATCAGTATGACTTTTACTACCACCACGTGTTGGGTCACTCTCCATTGGAGATAAATTATGCTGTCTTTTTTTTCCTCAACAGCTCTTATTATGAAGTGGAAATTTAGAAGCAGCAAATTTGTTCAACACACTCAGTGACTACTTAAAGGCCCCCTTTTCCTTTTTATCCATTTATATCCTTTTAGAGATCAGAATGTCTCCATATCCTGAGTTCTAAACTAAAATAAACAAACAAAAAAAACCCATTGCATGTGAAGCAGTTGGTGCATCACCACATTCTGGTTCCTACACATAAAACAACATCAAGTTTCTCTCCTAGGCCTTGTCCACACGAGGACATTAGTATCTTGTCTTTAAACAAGGAATCAACCCCCACCTGTGACATTTTTTATATACGTAAAACCTAACAACCACCAAAAGCCCAAACCTGAATTCCCCAGTTGCTTAAGAGCAACTCCCACAGTTAACCACAAAAACCAGATCAGACTTAGAAAAAAGGAAATTGCAAAAGTGTGTATTAAGTCCCTTTATATAGTTTTCTGCCAATAAAATAGGAAGATAATGCCAGATAAGAGATAAATATTAAAAAGTCTTCAACGACCAGCCATAACTGACTCTTTTATAGCTCAGAGTATCAGGCAAAAGCAGAGTTATTTCAAAGTAATTTAGAAAAGATTAACCCTCTCAGAAGTAGGACCTGGGGCTCTATTCTGGATTGCACAGATTGATGCCTGGCATAGATTTAACATAAAAAGTCCTGTTTGTGTGTCCGTGTGAAATACACATGTAGACCTCCATACTTTACTCTTTTAAATCTGCTCAGCGATCAGCTAAACACAGAAAACATTCCAAAAGGAGCTCTGAAAGAAGCTCCCACACCCCACTTCCCCTTGGGTTGTTTTGACCCTCGAACCAACACGAGCTACGGCTCCAAACGGCGCCAGGCTCGATTCCTCCCAGAATAAAGGAAAAAAAATCCGATTACAGGATATAATTAAGAAGCGATCACAAGTAGTTCCTCACAGCACACAAGGAGGCAAGAACGAGTGGAGAACTGTGCGGGAAGGACGGAGTGCGAGTGTGTTTGTGCCCTCCCGGTGAATCACTGCAACAGGCGTATCCCGCGGGTTTCCTTCGGAACTGAAGCAGATCCCGGCCCCGCACAGACACACAACTCGTGCAGCCCTACACAGCCGCTCCCCGCTCTCCCAAGAAGGCAGCGAAAGTTATTTGGGAGGGCCCGGGGAGCAAACGAGCTGCTGCTGTCGGTGTCCCCCGGACTGAGCAGAGAGGGGCAGGGCCAGGCAGAAGCCCCAGGCACCGCGGGAATGTCACCCGCAGGACTCCTGGTAGGGAAGGGCCTTCAGCAGGTAGCTGGGCCGGGCTCTGGGCTCCCGCTCCCCGCGCCCACCGGCTCCAGCCCTCGGCCCACGGTCCGGAGCGGGGGGGGGAATGAAGCGCCTAGGACCCACCGGCGAGCAAGGGCAGGGCAGAGAGGAGAGGCCGCCGGGGCCAGAGACGGCCCACAGCGGGGGATGCAGAGGCTTGAGAAGGAGAGGGCCCTCCCCGCCCCGTTACCGCTGCCCGTGCCCGTGTCCGCGGCCCCGCGCCCACGTGGGTCCGACACGGCCGCCGCCATCTTCCTCGCGGTCCAGCCAGTTCCGCGCTCCGGGCCGTCCCCCGCGCCGCCGCCCTGCGTTCCGGCTCCAAAGGTTCCGGGGCTGGGCGGTGTCCCAGAAGATCCCGGGCTGGAAAGGAGCCCCAGGGATGGGCGGCTCCGACCCTCCCCCTGCTCGGCAGCAGCCCGGGACACACGCCGAGTGCTGGAGGGCTTGTTGCCTCCCGCCTCGGGCAGCCGCCCGTGCGTGGACACGCAAACCCTGGGAATGAATGAGTGTTGTATCTGTGCAGGGTGCCTGGTGGAAAGAGGGGTTTGAGGTCCTCACAGTGCTGATGCCCTCCAGAAGACTTAGCCGTGCTTTCAAACATTGCTTTTAAGGCCCAAAAGGAGAGTTTAGACATGGGGAGGAATGAAATTAATCTTTCGTTGGCTTTCCAATCAGGCAGCAAAAAACCCCACAAAAACAACCAAAAAACACATTTTATATCCTTAAACATTTCCCATATTTGCTCTGATGCCACATGCTGTTGTGAAGTCATTTTTTGTTACACTTGAGACATCCTCTGAGGATACTCGTGGGGGACACTCTCTCCACCTTTAAGGTTGCTTTACTCAAGCTCATATCTGTGGAAGGGATGAGCTCAAATCTCCTTGCACACCAAAAGGCACAGGGTCCCCACATAGGCAGGTGGGCCATGGGCTCTTTAAATAATTCTGCTTTTCTTCTGCATGTCCAGAATCAGATGTTCCACCACAGGTCTCCTCTGGGATGGGCTGGGATTTTAACCTCCACTTGACAATCACTGTATCCACCCAAACCATGCTGATCTAATGCTTAGTACGAGTGGTTTAAGTCCTAGCTCACTGATTATGCTTTACATTCTTTTACAAATTTTTCAGCTTGAGAGTTTGGGATGCTAGAAATTTTTGCACACTCCAGCTGATGTACTGAAATCCCTTTCTCTTAATGGTAGTATTTGTTGTTAGCACTGGATGCTCAGAAGTGGACATTATTCATCATGTGTAAGGAAACAAAATTTTTCATATCTCAGATGAGAGAATTCCATATCTTAGTCACACTAATTTTCTGTCACTTCAAAACCAGTAAATAGATACAGAGATTTTAAGGCCAGCCTGTAACACTATCAGTCATTCAGTAACTCAATTTGATGCATCTGTAAGACATACATCTTGAAAAAAAGCACCACCTAGAACACCAGAACTGTAAAAGAAGCACATTTTTTGGGCAACTTCTTACATGGAAGTGCTCTACACTAAACAAGCACAAACTAGTTTTCAGGAATTGCTGTTCTTATTGCAAATAAATGTGCTGGAAGGCAGAAGTTCCAGGATTCCTCGGAGCCCTAAAGGAGTGCAGTACAAATGACCTTGGACATTGCAAAGTACCTCTATAGATATCAGTATAGTTAGCAATGTCTCCTGTCTTACATCCTAGTCATTAAGCATGATCCTATGCATGAAGCACTGCAGTTCTCTGCATCTTTGCTGACACCTCAGAAAGGCTGGATGCATAGACATGTATTAAAATAAGAAATGGTGGCTCATATTGTAAATGAAGTGCAAGGCAATACTTTACTTAGATATTACTGATCTAAGACTGGTGGTTTCATTTCAAGATGACTTGTTTGGGGTTTTTAAAGCTCAGATGGTACCTCAGAGACTCATCATTACATGAGAAAAATTTTACACACAGTGTATTCTTCAGTAGTTTGCAGGTTTTAAAATCTTAAATTTTTTTTTTCATTTCTACACCCTGTATTTTTGTAAATATTTCCTCTGTTGTTGCAATGCTGTAGAACAAGTGGCCTATATCTTTGTACTTCTGCCATTCCATGTTTTTTCCTCAATGGTGGGAGTTGCAGCCAAGATCACAAATTTCTTTTGCTAGCTCAGTATCAAGTGGGAAAATCAGGAGTTGGACGGAAGTCAAAAATGGTGACAGAAATTCTTACATGGTTGGGAAAACCGTTACTCAAGGAAAGATTATAAAGGCTAAGTAAGTGTACCTTGGTTAAGTGCTGGCTAAGGACAAACAGTATTGCACTTCTGTTTCTATCGTAAGATGTCCTGCAGAGCAGAGTTACATGGAAAGAATTTCACCCTAACTCACTGTTACAAGCAAAGAAAAAACTCATGCTGAAAATCTGGGCCAGTGCTGTGATTTACAGAGTAAGAATGAAAATATAAACAGCCCCATGATGTTTAATGAAGAGGCTCAAGCGTTACAGGAGATGTAATTCCTACTGTTTTACATTGTAGGGCTCAAATCCCACAATGTCTGCCAATAATAAGCAGTAACCATTTGGTCAAGTCTGCTATGTGATGATAAAGACACTTGCCATTTTCTTGGCATGATTCATCTCTTAATCATGTTGAGTCAGAAGGGACACTGCTAGGAGAAGGTTATTAAATTGCATAGACAACAAGCTCTTTCAGTATGGCAATTACAGTCCTCATTTCCTAGAACACGCACCTTATTGAACATGTCTGACTTGTGGTAGCATATTTGTCTTGGGAGCATGTCAATATCTTCAGATTAAGTTCTGTAATGGGCTCCAATAAATGACGAGTCTGAACCTTCTTCTCTCAGACTGATTTAACAAGTCACGTATCTGAGAGCATGCTTCTCCCCCAAGCACTATCCCAAAGCATTTGTCAGCAAATGTGTTGCCAAACCTCATTTCAAATGACTGTCATTGTCTCCCATCACTCTGGCCTGAATGTTTTTCTGTATTGAAATTGTGGTCTGAAGAACACTAGAGATATAACCAGCCTACATAAGCTTTCCAAACCAGACAAAGCTGCAGTTGCCTCCCAGTTTATCATTATAAGCAGTGTCTGAAAAGAGATAGAGGCACAAGCTGGCATTCCATATGCACAGGTCTGTAGTAAAACCATGGCTAATGAAACAGTGCACAAAACTTTGGTCTGTGGATGCAGCAGAGCCAATGTCTGAAAAAAAAAGAAACAAGAAACCAAACCTGTAAAAAGGATGACACAGGAATTTGCAATCCTAACTTTTTTTTCTAAGTTTTTAAGTGTAGATTTTCGGCTAAAAGTTTAAATATCAGCAATACTGGGAAACAGCCCAGTTGAAGCAGTTGCTGAGTATTCCTCATTACAAAAATAACAAGAAAATCATAGAATCATAGAATGGTTTGAGTTGGAAGCAACCTTAAAAATCACCTATTTCCACCTGCCCTACCGTGTGCAAGGACACCTTTCACCAGACAAGGTTGCTCAGAGTCCTATCTAACCTGACCTTGAGCATTTCCAGGGATTGGGGATCCACACTTCTCTGGGCAGTGGGTGCCAGTGCCTCATCACCCTCACAGTGAAGAATTTCTTCCTAATATCTCATCTAAACCTACTCTCTCTCAGTTTGAAACCACTACCCCTATCCCTATATGCCCTCTCCTTTCTTCTATGCTTCTTCTACCTTTTAAATACTGAGAGGTGCTATAAGGTCTCCCCAGAGTCTTCTCTTTTGCAGGCAGAATAACTCCCACTTTCTTGGTCTGTCTTCATAAGAGATGACAAGTAAAGACAGAATGTCCCTTTGGTTTCTCTTTGGAGCGATCTCCTCTCTATCCTGTTCTGTTCTAGAGTTACAAAGAACCCATGGCTCCTAGCAGCATGCTAAGCAAAGGGACCAGAATCTGCCACATGCCTGTTGTCAATTTGTCTCTAAGAGAGACATTTGCAGTTCAAATGCACACAAATACACAAACACACAGGAAAATGTGCAGTGGGTTTATGTAGAAGAAATCAAGGCCAGAGAAACATACCTTGTGTTTAAGCAAGGTGATAAAAGTTTTGTGCTATCTTTAGTTCTTGTGGGAAAGTACTCCGCAGACTCATCTCATCCTGTGCAAAGGAACTCTTGCCTAGGCAGAGAGGATTACCCTTCCTAAAAAACGTCAGTCATGCTGTAGTTATCAGCTGTGACCTTCAGCCCAGAGGGTAGCCTCTCAGATGTCCTGGGTGCAGGCCACAGAAAGCCTTAAAGATAGGAGTCCAGTTTTGACTTAATTGGGTAGGTGTGAAAGTAAATGTAGAGACATGTTGCCTCCAGTGGCCTTTGGATCAAGTTGATTATGCTTAAATATCAATAGAATAGAAATGAAAAAATAATATAATTGCTAGTGTAGACCCTTGTTCTGTGCTAGAAATTCTTATTGACATCCATAAGAATTGAGCACTGTAGCATCCCTCACACATTCTTGTGGCATTATCCTCAGTTTCCCAGGTACTGAGTCCTTAGTATCCGAACTGAACGGCTTTGTGTTTCTGATCTGTCCAGCTATGTTTTCTCTATGGCTGCTACCATCCTCTTCCCTTTGTGAAGAAATTGCCTTGATACACATGTATCTCCAGAACAATTGCCCTTTTGGTTCCAATGAAGGCTGAACTCCAAGACAAACAAAGTTTAAGATCTTTGCCACTTTTGTAGGTCATATTCACAGTCTGATTCCTGCACTAAGAGAGATCAATAACACCAGATAGGAGATGAGCATGATAAAGCTCTCCAGGGCCCCAAGACTTAAACATGTTTATTCTCATTTCCATTTCTTTGGCTTTGATACCATGTTTTCTGCTTGACTCTGCAGGGTATTTGCAGATGAGGAAAGAAGGGCAGTTCACGTGTAAATCACAGAATACTGTGCTGTCATATAATAAGTATTCTTCTAATCTCATGTTCAATAAAACTCATATAAACTGACATTTAATAAATCATAGTAAAGTACTACCTGGTTCTCTGCAAATGTTTTGCCTCTTGAAAGTTCTAGTCCAGCTCATAGCAAGGTCAGTTGGAAACTGTATTTCTTTCCTTGTGAATTCTTTTTGGTCCCTGAGTCTCACAGACACCAGTGCAGTAAATATTAATGTTTTTAAGGTGGGGACACAGAGAGATAAATATAACATTTGCAAACCTTTATGACTGTATTTTTGAACATAAATACATGTTTTTAGACTTAACTGAATACTTGTGCAATCATGCAATGAAGGATGATGTTAAAAAGAAATTGTGAAGCCTTGCCCGTCGAATGTGGCAGGTTAGCACATTGTGTATGCCTGAAGTGATGCTGGGTAATCTTGAATCTGTGTTCTTCTAACTTGAAGTGGTAAGTGCTTGAGTTTGCATCTATCACTATTATTTGACACAATTTATTCTGCATGTAGTTGTTGATTATTATATATCAGCTTGCAACTAATATCATGGTGCCATTTGAAATAGAGCTTCCGGGTTTAAGAGATACATAAGTTTGTATGTCATGTTCAGGAGCAATTATTAACTTATCCCATATCAGTATGAGAAAATGAAAGAGAGATAAAAGGGCTTAATGTACCTGCTTGCTAGATCTTAAATTCTTCTGTTTCTTCTTCACTCATTGCATTCATTTATTTATTCAGGCTCAATAATCATTCTTATTCCTATATTTCATAGGAATTAATTATGGTAGTGATGTACTACCTGACATAATCGAGTTCAAAACATGAACCGGTAGCTGGAATTTTAGGAATTCATGGCAGATTTTCTCCATTTGATCAATATCTGCCTCATAGGAGTTAGCTGGGGTTACAATGAGCAAATGAGGAAAAGAGCTTGTGGCCAAAAATGTGGATTTACGTCCTGAGTAGATTTTAAACGTTTAAGGACTTGTCAAGAAGGGCAGACAGGAGAACAAAACAGTCAGTGAATACTGTATCCAATCTTTAAGGCTCTAAAGGTGGGGTGTTTTACATTTGAATTATTGTCAGCTGTATTCATCAATCATGTCTAATAATTTTAAAGAATTCTCAGTAATGGCTAGAAAAGAGACAAAGAGTAAATCTGTATATACCAGAAGTCAGAAAAGCTTAGGTTAGCTTAGAAAGTCATCTCCTGCTCTCTGGGAAGAAGAGGTTATGGCCTGAGTATGTGTAGGAAAAGATAATACAAATACCTAACACCCAAGACATAATTAAACCTCCAAATGTAACAAAAGTGACAGAATGGTGACTTACCTTGTATCACTGAGGATCATGCAGGGACTTTTCTTGTAAATTATGACAAAGGGAATGTCATACAAGTTATAAAGCAACAAAATGCAGAGAAAGATAATTCTGAAAAGTGACTAATTAGGAGTCACTTATTACTACAGAATAGTCTCAGGGAAGGTAATAGGTGTTTTTAGTTAAAAGGTTTATCTATTTGTTACCTAAATATTTTTAAATCATGTCTAATTTTTACCTCAAATAGTAAAATTTTCCAGATCTACATTGTTCATTATTGTAGCAGTCTTCACAAAACCATGGGAAGCATCACTGTAGTGATTTCACTTTGGTCATAAAAATCAGTATAGAGATGCAGAAGGGTTAGCCAAAAACATTATTGTAACTGCAAAGCAAATTGTGTATTGGGATAATTGAGGAGGATGAGATAATACTCTTGTACAATGGTAAAAGAGCTAAAAAAATCATGCTAAACTAGCTTAAAATTTTCATAATATGTTTTTTTTGAACTCTAAGACAGAGAAATCCTGAGTTTTAGCTGGACTTGACCTTTACTTTCAAACTTCATTTAATAGCAGATTTTGATACACTTACCTTCAGTAGCACCTAGATGCCTAAGTTAGCCTATTCAAATCAGTAAAAATAAATACCAAAAATGTCACTTCAGAAAGATTCTAAATTCCTCTTCATCAAGACTCACACACATGTGAACTCTCAGTGCAAGAAACCTCCCTGTGAGTTCTTGTAAGCTTGAAAATAAGCCTGTCTGAATACCTGTGATTGCAGGCGCATGAGCTGTTACTGGGATGTGCTCCTTGCCCCTGAGTGCTGATGAAAAGCCATAATTCTCATATCAGCAAATATTCTGTAAAATTATTAAGTTTTATTTTTTCCTCCTGGCAGCTGAAGCACAATGGGCATTGGTTTACAACATGTCATACTCTCTGGCTTTCATGTAATGGCATGGTTTTAAAACCTAAACTTTTCTAGCAGTAAGATCACAAGAAGACTTTAAACATAGGAAACTAAACTTTGCATTCAGATATATTACTGCAAAGTAATTTATTCTTAAAATTCAACTCCTTCTCCTCACAGTGGAAGTCATCTTCAAATCAGTGAATCCAGCTAATAAACCTGCAGCTGAATGAGAACTTGGCCAACAACCATAGCTAAGACTCATTTAAACAAGGTGAGATCTATCAAGAGTCTTACCACAACTGGAAAATACTTAAGAGAGTCCCAAACTCTTTTGTGAGAAGTGAGTTATGTATGTTTAGAGATGTTGAAGTAAAGATAAAGGAAGAGATGTCTTTATCAAGCCAAAAGCCTGTTCTGTTAAGAAAAGTGCTGGAGAGGTTCATCATCCCATCTATCTTCATCAAGTTTTCCTCTCTGTGTTCTTGCAACAGGCACCCTTCCAGCTAACATTGGGATTATTTTTCGAAGTGTTTTAGAAGGCTTTCATCTTTAATAAAAAACAAGTGGCCAAATTTCTTCTTCCCCTGAGTAGCAGATCCATAATAAAATTATTTTTGTTCCCTGTGCAAAATTGTAATTATTAGTCATTGTTTGTGAAGTTCATTTTCTTACCTATAAACTTACAGCAATTTACCTTGATGATGGAATTGCCAATGGACAAACTTGTTATGTTAAAGGTACTCTTTCAGCCTTTGTCTGACTGCTAACATTAACTAAACTCAAATCACTTTTTCTCCATGCAGCCCCAATAAAAATTATTATTGTCAATAAACTCCCTGAATTTCTTTTGGCATAGTGAGTTCAGATAATTGGAATGGATCAGAGGAAATTTTTGAAAGAACATGAAGTCAGAGAAATAAGCTTTACTTTTGATTTTAAAAACAGCTCATTCTGTAAACATTCTTGTTGGTTTTGTTGTGAGACCATCCTATTCAGCAAACCAGGTTCATTGGGCTGTTCAACCTCCTGCCTGAATGAGCCTCCCCATGCTTGCAGGATCTTCATTTGTTCCACAGGAATGTGGCTGCCTGGGAGTCCCATGGTGGCAGCAGTAAAAACAACTTGATTTTCAATATATGGACAAATCCATTTAGCTAAATCTGGGGTTTGTGAAGAGTTAAAGCAGAGGTTGTGTTAATCTTAGCCAGTAAACAGCATTTTGTATAAGAATAATTTTTCAAGTTTCCTGTCTTCATTTGTGCATTTCAGTGACTCATACTGGCCTTTAAGAAGAAAAAAGCTGAGGGGGGAAACAGGGAGGGTAATGTTGGAGAAAGACTAGAAGTCTGTCAGAGGGATAAACGCTTATTTGAGTTGCTTTTTTTGGTTTTGTTTGGGTTTGGTGGAGTTTTTTTCATTGTTTAGAGATAATCTTGACTCTGTCAACCTCATTTTTCAGGTGTGAAGATTCAGCTCTAGGAAGAGCTGAAAGGGGATGTGTGTGTGCATTGCTACTTAAAACCAGAGCGAAGGTTTTAGCACTGTTGATAGCAATAAAAGAAACATACCCGCGTCTGTCTGAGAAGACAAATGTGAATCCTACGTACACGTGTGAGTTTCTAAGGAAGCTCTTTCTGCCTTTAGAAGAAAATGCTTCTGTTTATCTTTAATAGAAATCCATTGCGTGTAGCTATGTAATGGAATCTCTCATTTTTTATTTGCATCTGTTAGCTTTTTATTGCAAATAGGGCTCTAAATCTTACTTTAGAAATGAGTATTGCACTATATGTCAGTGCATGTGCAAAGGAAGCCATTAATAATGTTCGTTATGAAAACCTGATCATAAGTGTTTTTAGTCCATTAGCCATTTTGCTTTATTTATGTCCTCTTTCAGGAAGAATTTGAAGCCAGAATTCTAAAGATGAAGTTTGGAAAAAGAGCCACACATGAGGTCATAAAAAGCTGTCACATTGAGGATGCTAGAAAATTCTTCTCTTTCTTCAAGGTTTTCAATAACCTTTAGAAAGAAAATTGAGTGTTCATCATCTACTGCTTTGCCATCATTAAATTACAGGGCTTTTAGGAAACAAACCCCCGGTGAACCAAGCCAAAGTAATCTGCTAATTTCACAAAATTAGAATATATCTTACCTCCTGGTGCTGTTTAAATGTACTGCTGGTAGCAGCTCTTACCAAGTCTCAGTCCTTCCCCTCAAGGCTTACATGACGTAACTTTATTCTTGGGTATTTGTCCTGACTGGTATTTTAGCTGGAAAATGTGTAGCCAACTTCCCATCTTCATGGACTTAGTCAAATTGACCTTAATTTTTACTGCAGTAAATTAGGCCCTAGGTCTAAAGAGTCTTTTGCTCCTATTTGCAAAAGACACCCTCAAGAACAAAAGTTAGTACTAAAAAATCCTCATGAGCTGGGTGAAAACATAATTACAGAAAAAGAGAATACTTTTTAAAATAACAATTTGATTTCTCTTGCATTTTTTTCTTTCTAAAATACTGTGGCATTTGCTTGATTTATAAATAAAAAAATGTTTGTAGTTGATCTTTTATCTGAGAGTAAAATTACCTAGTACCAGTGAGCTTGGGAAAAAAACCTCCAATATTTCTTACGACTTCCTTGGAATATAGTTACTCTCAGCTCCAGAGATTTCTTGTGTATGTTTACTGTTTTAATGTATCCCTAAAGCTATGACTTGATCCTGTTGTATTTAGAGTTGCGTTTGGGATTAGAAATGTTAGCAGAGGAGCTGCTCTCAATGAATCACTGCTGCCATAGGGTAGCAGTGCCTCTGTCAGCCACTTTCAGGAGCTGCTGGTGTTCATATTTCACCAAAGCCTCAGGAAAAGAGGCTGTATGAGAAATAGGGCAGCATAAAAAAGAAATGATCTCAGCTAATCCATCTTCATCTTTGGTTAACATAGTAAGAAGCAAGTTGATTTGTATAATACAAATTATTTCATGATGTATAGGGAGACATTTTTTTTCCTATGATTTGCATAAAAATGCAGGGGTTAGCCTGATGTAATAATTTGGCATTCAGTGGTTTTCAATTGCCCAACGCTGCAAGGCTGAAGTGGTTTTTGCATGAAGAATAGGTCGCTAACTTCTGAATTAATGTCTGTAGGAGACAATATGGATGCAATGTTTTTAAAGCTTAATTTAGATTCAAATTAATGTGAAGACAAGCTCCTTGAGTCACCTAGTCTTTCTCTGTGGAATCATTTCTAATTGAATGTTAAGATCAAAGTTTAAGTTTATAAGAAAGAAAAACAAGTGCAGATAAATAGTTATTATCTGACATCCTTATGAAAATTCATGACCTGCCGCTTTATCAGAGACCTTTTAAGAATTCTAATTGTGAAGTATGCATAACTATTAAATGGCTAGAGCGCCTCAGTCTCTTGATAAGAAGTGAGTTAAATAATTGTCCTGTTTAACTTGTGCTTGTTAACCTTTAAGGTCAACTAGTTTGAACATACGTTTAATGAAATCCTGGAGCCAGAATTTATGATACTGCTGCTGAATGTTAAATTGGACAATTTACATAAGCAGGACATTAACCTTCTGAGCACTAAATAGCATTTTAGCACTTAGCCGCTGGGGACAATAAGGGACATGTTCTATATATTTGTGATTAGCTTGCCTGGAAACTCTCATGATGACCAATTGGCCTACCAAGTTTAGCAGCATAATTAAATGAATGGACTCAGCCTAAGTAAATTATCAGTGCTGTGTACAGTATATCATTATAGTCCTAAGGAAAAAAAAAAAGATATGAATAATTTAATATTACATTACTAATTTATCAATGCTAAGTGACTGTGAGGAGGCTCTTTGTAATTCGTTGTTTTAAATTTGATATTTGATTTACTGCTGGTGTGATTAAACTTGAACCTACTTCATTTCTTTATCAGAAATTTATGGTAAGAGTAGACTTTTTTTCTCAGGGTAATGGATGTTTTTTTCATTTTCTTCAGCTTTGACGATAATAGCGAATACAAAGTATTACATATTGCCAAACTTATAATTAAGCAATTTGTCATAACAATGCATGTGTGTCATCTTTTGGCTGGCAGATCTTGTGGCAGATAAGGGCAGCAGACCTGGAGTTGTCAGTGCTCCAAGCTGGAGGAGCAGAGTGATCACAGTAACAGCAGCTTAAGGTGTGCTTTTCTCCCTGAGCTGAAAAATAGAGCATGATATCCATGCTCTGCCCACTGTACTATTCTCTTGGGGCAGCTCAAGGCCCTATATTGCAAACAAACAATGTGGATTTTTCAGGATAGGTGCTGTATTTGTTAGGACAATTATGATTTTTTTGTTTTTGTGGTGATCTTCTCTGCCTTGTGAGACATGGTGCTGCACAAACATGAATAAGAACTTATTTTGAAGGATAAGACTGGAGCTCTTTCTCCATGAGGATGCCAAGGCAGCACCTGGTTGCTTTTGTTGAGATGCTTGTTAGCTGTGAGATGCCTTCAGGTGGCCGTTACCTACGGTCATTGCTGTTCAGGCCCACACCTATAGCCAGGATCCTCACTGGCAGGCAGCTCCCTTGTATGCAGGTGCTGCATCTCCAGCCCAGCCCATCATTTCTGCCTGAGAGGTTACTCTTTGTCAGTGGAGTTAGGAGTGGGACTTGAATTCAGGGAACTGGAGCCAAGGAGGACAGGATGAAGATGGCTGTCATTTCTGACAGTTGCCTGTACTGCCTGTAGACTGGGAAATTTCAGTTTTTGCAGATATTGCTGCCCAAAGGCATTGCCATTGGTGAAGTACATGTGGTACAGTCTGATAAAAAAGGACAGTGACTTAGGGGATTCCTCACTGAGCAAAAGAATCAAGACAGTAAGGAGCATATAGTAAATTAATGACTCATAGATGTTTCAACACAGAGAGAAAACAGCCCCAAGATCCAGCTCTGAAAACATACACTAAAACTGTCAGGAAGCCGTGATGGCATTGCTGTGCTTGCCTTATGGGATGGAGCAAGGGAGGCTGCTGATCTCTGTTCTGTATGCCCTATGGACTTTGCTGAGGGTGCTAGAGAGGCTGAAAATTAGCAGCCATTTCAGGCTAGATGCATGTTGGTGGTGTTGAGGAAGAAGTACTCAAAATCTGAGATCTTCTGGCATTCCAGTGTCCTACTTCAAGTTCTGCACTGACCAGTTTCTTCAACTGTAGAAAAAGGATAACAATATTGAGTATGAATTAAGTCATCCTGTTGATGTGCCAGATGTGTGTAAATTTGACCAACAGTTGAATTCACTACTGGATGTTTGTGATGTACTCAAAGAGCCTAGATTAATTATTCAGCTACGCTCACTTCCCTAGAACCATTGGTTGTGCCTGAGAAAGTCATGGTATGTGAGAAATACAATATGTAATTCATAATCCATGGATGTTCTGAGATACTGTTTCATTGAGGAAGAGAAGTGGTTCAGGTTCATGCATGACCTGAAGCTCTCTTGTGTCATCCAGAAGTAGATGAGAATGCAGTCAGTGTTTTAAATTTTCCTCCTTTTATATACATAGTATTTGTGGCAATGAATGAGATGGACTTGAAAAAAGCTGCTTTTCATTGTAGAGGATCAGACTGGTTTCTTAAGTCTTATTTGTTCCAAGTACTTAACTAGAAGGGAAAGGGGAGGAAACCAATGAACTGGTCTCTGAAAGAGCACCCCTCCTTATAAATGTAGTTCTGGTTTCTGTAAGGAGTCAGGTATTCATAGGCAGGAATGCATTTACAAGATTCCTGCCTGTTTCCTCTGGAAACCAGTTGAAGTCATTCCTAAGGATACTGGTGACGGGTTACGAAATTTTTGTGCTTAAAAAAAAAAAATCCCTGTGTTTTCAACAGGCTAGACTTCTTTTACTTCTTTTGGTATTTTGGATGGTAAGGCTCTTAGCTTTTCCATGGCTAGCTGATGCCAGCCTTTTCAGTCTCACTTATTACACCATAGTTAGAAACTATTAATAATAAAACAGCAGAGCAGGAAAAGCACTCAAAAGTATCAATAGTATTACTAATACACCTGATCATATCATCCTGAAAGATTATTCAGGATGTCATCTGGCTGCTATAGACATTTGGTAGAACTAAGAACCAGTTAAGAAGACATGAAGACGTGTTTTCAGAAACTGGTTTCTCTGAAGAGAAAGCTCTTTGAATTGCTGGGTTTTCCATTTAGACAACTTTTGGTGAGCCAAGTTCAGGGCCTCATTGTGCCAGAGAAGTTCATGTAATATTGGGCAAGTCACCGAGTTTCAATCATCACCTTCTGAGCTCAAATTCTGCCATATACGAAGCATAAGTAATAGTGTTATTCCTCCTTCAAATAATTCTTTGACAATGAATCCACCAGGACCCTGAGTAGCAAATGAATGAGTAGCAAATGGAAAGAAGTTAACTTTTGTGACAAAGAGGTTTCAGCCTCTTACATAATAAATACATTTGTATCTGAGAGGAGAAAAAGGAAGAGACGAAGTCACGCACCAGCCCTTTTTAGCCCCAGAGACTCAAACTGTTGAAAAAGATACATTATCAGCACAGCATGCATCTATTTTTCTACTCCATTTTTGTGGCATCAGTGCTTTCAATCAGCCATCACTGGGATTGCAAGATGCAAGGGTCTTCAGAAACAATTTTAAATGAGCTCTTCTATACATGACAATCACCTTTCCCCTCCCCTCTTCCTTCTTCAGGATATTTGTCATTTGAGACATTTCTCTATATATTTTCAAAACAGTTTTACAAATGCAGTCAAAGTTATTGGCTTCCGCTACTTGCTGAGAAGGAGACCATAGCTCATACAAAACACTAATGCTGCAGCTGTACAGAGAGGAGGTTTGCAGGGGTAGGTGAGAGCTGATGGAGGATGCCAGGGAAATTTGAAGACAGTGCCTGCCAACAAGCTTTCAGTATTTTTATTCTTGTAGGAAGCTGCTTGTAATAGGTGTGAAGGGACCAGAATGTGGGTTACCCTACACTTAGGTTGTCCTTAATGTTGTGCCTATGCCATTCTTGTGGATCTGGTGTTGTATAGAGCCGTGAGTGTTGGTGTATAAGTGACACGGAGGTGACAGGGGACACTCACTAGGAGACTATTGCAGTTATGATACTCCCCAGGTGTTACCCAAGTAACCCTTTTTCTTTTCATCAATCATATTTACAGGTCTGAAATGTTGAAGAGACTGCAGAGGGCTGTTAACTGGTATTGCAGTTTGGGATTTTTAATTTTATGGTCACAGACAATAGGGTTACATTGGTGAGATTAAGTCTTCTTTTAATGAGGAACAGATGAAAGAAGTGGTGAGTTAAGGTAGTACAGCTGCTATAGATAGAAAAACTGCCCAGAGCGGCAGACCAGCACAAAAACTAATTTACAAATCTTTTAAAAGACTCAATGGTTATCCATCACTTAACCTCATCAGCTTTACTCATGGCAAGATTCATTTACACCTCTTTTGTTTCTCTTCTTTTCACTTTGTTTGAATTCAATATAATCATCACATTGTTTGAATTCAATATAATCAGACAGCTATGTGGTTTTGGGCTCTGATTCCCATCCAAGTGAATTCAGCCTTTTCAATTTTTCTCTTTTGCTAATCCAACCAAACCTCCTTCTTCCCCTCAGTCCTCTGCCACCGTCTTATTTTAGGAGGCTTATCTTGTTTCCGCTACACTGGAAAATTTGTGTTCTGGTTCAGTTGCCTTTTCCCCACCTCCATCGAGGAATATTTTAATTCTTCTGAAGAAGACAGTCCCTGTTGGGGAGGTAAACTCACAGAACTGTGAGCACTGCACCAGGTAATACAGAGGAAGAACAGAATAAAACACACACATAGACATCAAATGTGCAACCTGATTAAATAGAAAGACAGACTTTTCCTTCAATGGACCACTTCCCATCAGTCGGTGCAAGCTGTTTTGCTTAAATCTTGCAAGTATTTAACTTAGTAGTTTTAAAAATGCAGCAGATACATTAGTTAAGTGCATTGGGCAAGAGACTTTTCACCACATCTTTAAAATTGCTTGCACTGATTTACACCTACAGGAAGCTGCATGTTTAAAATTACTGGCATTGTTTTTTCTTAACTTTCACATGCATTTTAATCTCCCTGTTTAATGATGCCATCAATTCCCTAAGTATCCCTCAGCTTCTATTTAAGCATGCTAATAGCAGTATGTATGCAGAAACTGATACACGTGAAGAGTAGTTTTCTGTTACTTGAAGCCATTGAATTTGTTTCTTCATCCTTTTCCTTTTCCATTTTCGTCTTACTAAAAGGTTGCATATACCATTTCTGTCAACAGCTCTATGGGATTATATTTTTTAAAAAGATTAAAAAAAATCTTTTCTTAAAGAACCTCTGAAATGAAATAATGGATGTAGCACTCCGGCAGGCCGAAGAGATTTAAAAATTCTTTCAGCCTGGCTGTAGCTGTAAGACATCTTCCCACAAAACAACTGTTATCTTTTAAGAAAAAAGAAAGCCATTTGTCTGGCTTGTTTTCCATACAGACATTTGTAAATATAATCCCTTCTGTTGCTTTGGTAAGTCAATCACACTAACAGGTACCAGTTACTCAGTGACAGCCTTGGGCTAAATAGAGCAAATGACAAAAACACTTTTAGGTTGTCATGTGTTAATGCAAAATGCCCCCAGATCCCGATGCTTATTCATCTTCATCTAGTTGACTAATGCTTTTCCCATGTTGTTACATGTTGTTAAATTAAAGAAGCCTTCCAGACAGTTCTGTCAACAGTTTACTGAAATGTACCTCATTAGTGAGGTTGAGCTGTCACATGAGTGTAATTTAATCCTATTGAATTATCACTCAAAAATACTTGAATACCAGGCCTTTATACAGTGAGAAATAAGGGTTTCTAGGAATACTGTCACATTGTAAATTGATTAGATATGAAGCATGCAAAGGAAAAACCCCAGAGTTTTTTTATACTTGCAGTAAGACTTGTGACAACTCTTTCACTGTATCTTGTATTTTAGAGAGCTGCATAGAGCCAGATGCATTTCTTTTGAACACTTGTTTTTCACATTCATAGCAAAGCTGGGGCTGAGTGCCATGCTTAAGACAGAACATTTTTTTTTTACTGAAGCAGAAAGGCGAGAGAGGGGTAAAAATATGGTAAAGAACTAAAAGGACAAGGATGTATTTCAGTTAATGTCATAGTAAATCATATGTATTTAGTCCTTCTTTTAGAGAACATTAGGCCTTTTGAAATGTTTAGAATCACTTGTATGTTTTTTGACCAATGCACATATGATTTAATCCATGAAGTGTAGCTCTCATTCTGTACATGTCTGTATGAGTGCCTGAGGGTCTTTAAGCACAGCCTGTTCCTACCAAGATCTAGAAATGGGTACCATATGCAGACATGAGTATGACATGCATGGGAAAGCTCAAAGACAGCATTTGCCTTTAAAATTTTTTTGTTGGGATTGAGCACTTCCTAGACTTCTCATTTTAATAATGCTTTTGTCAAAATTGGTTTGGGAGGACTTGGGGAAGAATTTAATGAGACACAAGGGTGAGAACTGCCCAATAATGGGCTGTCCTGGGCTGTTCTGGACCATGATTTAGAGGACAGCTACACTTCCTACAAACTACCTATATGCTCAAAACACTAGATGATCAGATTTAGAGCAGAAACTGCAAACAAAAGTCATGGATACTTCACAGGAATGGTCTTTAAATCAAATGAAAAGGGGTAATGGTTTCTTTCTCACCCCAGCAATCCCTCTTAAGCAAGAGTGTTGTGATGGACTAATATACACACAGACCCCACATTCATACACTGTTAATAAAGAGGGAAAGGGATTAGAGTGGTGTCCCAGCAACTTGCCTCGCTGGGGAACATCCCACAAGACTTCTGTTGCAGTGAAGGAAAGCTCACCGACACGCAGTCCTCTCCCCAGTGAAGGTCACCAGAGAGTCTCTGTGGAGCACGTCCTCTGTGATGGGGCCAGCCCTACCTAGTTTCCTCTGCTGGTAGGCATGCTGCCTTTACATATTTAATGAGATTTTATGGTTTTAGGCATTGTAAATTATATTCACTTTCTCAGACCTCTAAGACCTTCCTCCACCTACCCTCCCTTACTTGTCAAGTTTCACTGGGTATGCTTTAAATTCTGGAGAGGAGAATACTGACTTTGCATAACGTAAATGAAAGAGCCAGAAAGCATTACATTTTCATACAAATGACATGAAACCCCCAAGATTCTGTCCTTGAGGGGGGACAGCAAAGCAGCAACTGTGTAGAGAAACAACAGCTTTGGGGTTTGGGCACAGAGTAAGTTTTGTGTACTTTGCACAAGGAAAGGGAAGTTCCTGTGCTTTGTGGATAGCAGTCGATAGGCAAAGCTGGATTTTACTTGGTTTTGTAAAATTAAGAAACTTTGCTGTTTTCCTGCACAGGAAAAGTTGTACATATCTGCGGGAAGTTTGTATCAAAAAACAAAAAGAAAAAAATTGCAGCAATTTCTCCTTTGGACTTCTACACTGGTAATTTATTCCTCAGTGGAGCAAGTGCTCATTTTCACTTGGGCACATCAAACTTTTCTTCTGCAACAGGGACTGCTACAGGCAAAGAATTTTCAGTAATGAAAATGCAGAGCACAACAGCTGAGTATAATAGAGTACTAATGAGAATGTGTCACCTCTACGGAAAAGTTTCCTCTTCAGAATTACTCTACTGGAGGTAAAGAGATAGTAAGAATGGTTGATAGGGTTATCAACAGAAAAATAATCATTTTCTTGACACTCCTATGTCATTACTGCCACAAAGGCATTCAGCTTTGGTGTTTCATTACTCTGTATAAGGCAAATATCTGACCAAAGTATGGCTAATGATTTGAAACACTTTCTTGAACTCCTTTACTATTTTGAAGACTGAGCCAGGAATAAAATAAAAGGATTATGTGCTTTCTGGCACAGGCCAAGGTATATACTAAAAAATTATATTGCTCCATTGTCTCAAGTCATGATTTCTTCTTTGGTTTCAGGAACATATTGTACACCTAATTCTGAATTCATACACACAATAGTAGAAAAAGTAACATGAATTTAAGTATGAATCCTTATGAATGAACCTGTTTCCATTTGGAGCTGAAATAATGCTTGGTAGAAACTTTCCATCCAATTTGAAGAGAAGAAGTAATTTGGGAGTTAAACAGAGTAGTTCCAAGATACCAGACCCTGATTTCTTTTTCCATGGTAATCCTTTAACTCATAGAAGGTCCTATGCCTGCCAGCTATATAAAAGACAAGCTCTTTTTTTCAGGTGGCTTTGGGAATTTTGTTTGGTTTCTTTTTGTTTTGTTTAGTTGGTTGGGGTTTTTTTTTTTAGTGATGTTTATTCTGTGTTAAAATAAAAAGATTAATAATGCTATGCTTTCTTTTTTGGTTGATTTTTATGTGTGTGTCTTTTGTTGTTGTTGTGTGTTTATTTGTTTTCATTCTGCACTCCAAAACAGTATTTCTCTTCTGAGCTTGTAAGTAGCAGTAAGCTGCTTTCTAGCTCTGGCCATAAAACCATTCTCTAAAAGAAACACAATGCAAACTGCCCAACAACGTGCCAAAATGCACTTAGAAAAGCCCAGAAACTGAAGCCCACTAAATGTCATTGTTAGCTTCAGAGCTAAAGAATATTGAAATGTAAAAATGCATATCTATTTTTGCATTGTCTTTTCTTGACTTCTCTTCAAGTATTTCAAACCACAAAAAATGATGCTGAATTAATAATGTGAATTTAACTTTTTAAACAGTAAATATTTTTAAAACAGTTATCTAGACATTTATTAGTCAAACCATGTGTATTTTGGATACACAAGTCTTCATTATCTACTGTTTCTTTATAGTTCTGTGTTTTCTATCTCTTGAGTTTTTGGGTTTGGTGTTTTTGGTTTTGTTCTTTTTTTTTTTTTTTTTAAGGTCTAAAGGAAGAATGAAACTCTATATGTAGTTTCACTAGACTTTCCTTTCATAAGTAACTATATCAAGTATATCCACCACTTTAGGAACTTTCTACTTCTTGAAGGAAAAATGTAAGCAAAAGTAAGTATGATAAATGGTGTAGGAGTGGGAAGGAGATCTTACTATCTACAGAAAATGAGGTAGGAAACCAGATATTCTCCTGCAAATGATGTGATACCTGTCTCTGGGTTTCAAAAATTTTTTTTGTTCTTAGATCATATGGTGTTTGGAGGTAAATTTAGAATCCTAGTAACTTTATTTTCTGTTTTCAGTTATCTTGGTGGAAAACTACCTCTAAATTTAGTTACTTGACTCCTCACAGAAAGCCCATTGAAGTCTAAGGAAAGATTTTATTTACCCCATGAAATTCTGCGTCAAATTTTTCTATGGAAGCATCTTGTGTTCATATTTTTATTTTTATTTCTAAGTGTTGTGCTAGCACCGTGCTATTAGTGTCCTTTCTCTTCTAAATACTTAATTTACCAGTTCTTAATAATGAGATGAGCTTATAACATAACATAGAGAGCTTTTGTTTTTGTGGGTCATTTTAAATAATAAATTTAAATGTGGTTTTGAATATTTGAAGTTCTTATGGCTTCTGAATGCAGTATACATTGTTTTCAGATCCACTGTCACAGTTTTGTTCCCTTAAGCCAACTCTGATTTGTCAGATCCCTTAGTGAGCCAACTCAGCTGACTGTGCAGCCAGAAAGCTGTCTCCGTAGGTGAGACCTTAGGTGTTTGCTGGTGTTATGAGCTGACTCTGTAGGGCACTGGGGAGTGTAGGATCACATGCCTAAGAGAAAGGGAAAAGTTTTACTTCATTCCAACAAGTGACTGCCTTGGCTTCGCCATTGCTACAGCGCCCTTAATATAAGACCTTTGAATTAGTGATAGCTGATGTATTTGAATAAATTGGATGAAACATGAGCATCACAGCAGGTAGGCAGGATTTTCCAATTGTCTTCCCCGAAGTCAGGCTTTTACCCAAGTATCTGCTTAACGGCATTGCTGGAGGATAGTTTCTGACCTGCATTTGCATTGACTAGTCCTGATGGACACTGCAAGAGGCGCAAAAGGGCTAACAGTTCGTATTTGAGTATAGTTTTAATTCTTGGCCATATAAACCACCACACTAGGAAGTTCTTTTTTAGTATTCAAAGAGAGAAAATTCGACAAAATTTCAAAATAGGAGTAAAAAGAGAGTGTTGCCTGAAGCTTCTTCATTCACTAGTTCACCTGCAGCATAGATGCATAATAAAATAACACACTACAGTATCATCCCACAATGTTAAGATCATAGCTTCTTCCACTGTGAAAAAGCAGAGACTGAATAACTGGGCACAGAAGGGAAACATAAGAAAGGGATAGTCATTATTACAAAGAAAAATGAGAGTACGGAAACTGATTTTTTTTGCAGAGGGTTTGCATTTTCCCAGAGCAGGCACACACATGACTGGAAGGGGGCATTTGCATTTTAAGACAGATTTGCTGCTTGTTTTACTTGTTTTATTCCTCTGCTTTCTAGTAACAATAGTTTGCAGAGTTTGGTAGTCTGAAAGGGAAGATTCAACTTCCACAACAAATAACTCAAAAAACAAAAGTCATCCTGGAAAGGGTAACAAAGTTGGAAGTGCTTAAAATGAATGATACTGAAAAAGAAATGAAGAAAGCTACATTTTCTTTTTTTCTACTGCTTATAGATCTAGTACTTAAGAAAATCCTTGGCCAGTCTTCTTCCCCACCATCTTCTTCTTGAGTTCATATTGAAAACTCTATCTGCTTGAAGACAATCTTTGAGAGATTTTTTTTCTTCCACCCCTCACAAAAGGGGGATGTAAAGGCAACAATGTGAGTGTCATCACCCCAGTGATAGACTGTCATTTCAAGCAACCTGTTCACTAATTATGAGAAGAAAGAGCCTCTAAAGCCTTTAGTTCTTGGTATATTGCTCTTGTTCCCAGTGGCTTGACAGCATATTACTAAAGTGGAGGTGTAGTGAAATGGTGGTATTTTATGAGCTTTCAATTTGTCTTTGAAAGAACTGCCTAGGAGCAGATAAGCCCATCTTTTTCCTTTGACATGTCTACTACAGTTTCTACTAGAAACATTTCTGTCGTGGTCCTCTGTGGCAACACTTTTGTCTAGGTTAAAAAATGTAAATGCATTATATGATACCACCTTTGGGTTATCAGGACTGCACTTCTAAAGTTTTATCTCCTCTCATGGGTTAGGTGCTGCAAGCATTGAAGCACCTCTTACCCTTTTACAGATATCAAATAATTAGGCATGCACACATCTGAAATATTGAAATTACGTCTGGCCTAAGAAAGCTGAAAGGGAGAATTTTAGGGATGCCCATACACCAGCATAATGCTCTATGAAACCATCAATAGTATCTCTCAACAGTTAGCAAGAGCCAGAGTGGCTAGGCTTCTCACAGGGATGTGTTGGCCCTTGAAAAGTATCATTTTAATACAGTGTTGTCCAATACTATGCTGGCTTCATTACCTAACTCATTGTTTTCGTTCTGTCTTGGTTATTTCTACATGTTAAGTCGTACAGACATACCCAGTTATAAAAACAAAACAACATAAAACCCACCACCAAAACCACCCCACAAAACCCACCAAGAAGCCCAACAAACCAAAAAACAAAATTCCAACATTTTGTGTTGACTAGAAATCTGCCAGGGAACAGCAGGAGCAATATGTTTCCCAGGGGCAGGTGAGATCAGAGGCAATGGTAACAGGGAGGGAAACTCTGTCAGGGATTTCTCAGCCCCACAATACCTGAACAAAAGGAGCAGAGTGAGTCCGATGACAGCAGCCAGGGTCAGGCAACAACCCAGGCAGGCCAGTGGACAATGCCAGGCTCATGTACCACCAAGGTCCAAAGGCAGGTACACTCAGTGTAAGAGGCTGGTCAGGACAATTAGAACCTGTTGGTATCTCACGGTCCTGACACAACCACTTGCCCTGACTCTGTAGATATGTGGTGTCTTGTATCAAACTGAGGTGTTAAATTGTGTGGATGTCAGTGGTGAGGACACCGGTGCATGCCTGCCCTGGCACAGGAGACACGGGAAGAGCAGGAAGAAGAAGGTCTCTACTCCCTGTGGCATGTTCAACTGGGACTGTAAGCAGAGTAACTTGTAGATTGTCTTAATTTACATCTGGACAGGGACTAAAGCAGTTTGAAAATTAAAAAGGCATAACCACAATCCTTATGGCTTCCCAGTTTTCCTTTATCAAATATATCTTGTCAAAGGAAATAATCTGTCTTTTCTACCTCTAAAGGGCAGGTTAAGAAAGGCTCTGGCTTTTACTTTTTCATGACTGGATTGAGTAGATCTTGAGAAAAGACCTTTTTTTCCAGCAGGGTCTAAATAATAAGAAATATTTCAAAGACTTGGAAACAATGTGTACATTTTCAAAGACTTTTCAGTTCTTCATTGGGTTTGCTCTTTTTTTTTTTCTCCTTCATTTTTATGCCTATGAAAAGTGCTAGGTTGACAGACTTGGAGATCCAGCTGTCCTGATAACGTACTTCTTCCCTGAGGGACCACTTTTAAGGGGACTGGATGGTAGGTTGATTCCTATATTATGTATCTCTGCCAGTAACTAACTGCCTGTGAGGAGATGACCTAGTTCTGGCTGTGAAGGTGATGGGATTTTGGTAAGCCAAATTCCTGGCCACAAAAATTTGATAATTACTCTAATCTTTAGGTACTTTTGTTGTTTAAGTATTGGGGGAAATCTATATGCACACAGACATAAAATATATATGTTCTTAAATGCCACGTACTTGTTTTGCCTCGTAGTGCTATTTGCTCTGTGGGCACAGCCCATAGAATTATTATCTTTACAGCTCTTTTGCAGCCATGACACTGTTATTACCATGCTGGAATGGGAAAATATTATCTTTTTGTGTGTCAGTTTTCATTAAATTGCTAACATTTTTATACTAAATAAAGAGTGGAGACTGTCAGCCACTTCACGCTTTTTTATCATTGCTAGGTGAACATGAAGAGGTTTTTTTACAGATATTGAACTGTGAAAAATGATTTTTAAAAGGATAAACAATTTCTGTATAAAATACAGTACATTAATCCTACTGCAGCTTAATGTAACTACCTGAATTTGATCATTTCTTTAAATCCTGAAATAAGTTGGTTCTCGGTTACTTTCCAATGACATTTAACAGTTAGACTTAAAAATACAGAAGAATGCATTATAAGTTTTACCCAAAATGATTATGGGAGTCATTTGAATAAAATACAGATTTTGCAAGCTGTAAAGCATATCATTATACTATATACTGGTCTAACTAAGGTTTGGTTCACAAACTACAGTGCTCTAACCAAGTCATTAAATCTATCTAAAAGGGCCTCATTTGAGAAGCAATAAAATTTTTAATCATTTTATTATTAAAAGAGTGTTTAATATGTAGCTAATTAAATGCCAAAGGCAGGTTATCTGAGTTTAACCTTCAAAAAGAAAATGATGTATCAAAGTCTGCCTCTGGCATCATGGGATAGAAATGTCATCCTCATAATCATTGCGTGACAACTAGCTGGTGGCCTTTTCTAGAGCTATAGTTAAATTACCTGATTAAATTAATAGCCATTTAGATGTTTTAGGAACTGCACAGACCTATACTAAATGAAAATTAGGTCCATTACATTTTCTGAGTGGGCTAGATAGACCCTAAAATAAAACACGTATGCCATTGTCCACATTACTTAGATTAAGCAATTAAAAGCCCTTTCTTAAAAGCTACTAATTTTCCATAATGTTCCAAGAACTAGGTTTACACTAACGATCAGAGAGGAAGTTTTCCCTCCGCTTTCCCCCACTTTTTTTGTTTGTTTTACTATTAAAGAAATACGTTTCAAATGTGGAAGTGCGTCTGTGTGTTGTGTTTCATTGATGTCACTTGAAATCTGACGTCCTGGAAGAGCAGCAAGGGAGGATGTTAAACGTTCAGACTAAATCCCACAAAAATCATGATAGTCTGTGCTCAAGCTGCAGTCCTTCATCATTGAACTTTGTCTCCATGACAAGACAAGGCCTTATCTAGCACAGGCATGTGAAATGACAGGTGAAGAGCACGATGTATGTGCTTGCTGGGCCAGGTAGAGGGCTTTCAGCTGTCAGAGAGTGACTTTCTGACTCCAGAAAGGCTATTTCCCTGGTCTCAATAGTCTGCCTGGGAGAGAGGGAGGAAAAAATGCCATTTTAGGTAAGGTGATCAGTCTACACAGTTGTTCAGTTATTTGTACAGTTGTATTCCTTCATAAAATCCTGAAGGACTTTCTTGCCTTTCCCATAAGATACACAGTTTACAATACTGTGCTTTCATGTCATGAGCCAGATTCTGGGGATGGTGTTCAGTGAAACTGAAGGTGCTCACATGCCCTTTTGATTACTGTCCCCAAAACTAATATTGTTTGTTGTCCATCAGATTCACATATGACCTCCTAGGCAGATTCCAACCACATCCTTGGCACTAGTCTGCTCTGAGATCTTGGACCAGTCTGCTTATCTGTCTGTGTCTCTTTTTTTGCTCTTACCATTGTTTGCTTGCCCATTTAAGCAATGCATTCTTCATGGCAGAGACCATTTTTTTGCAATACAGTGTTGAGCAGGGCAATGCCTCAGTCTTAGATAGATGCCACGAACATGTAACATATACTGCCCTTGCAGAAAGCCCAACATAAACCATTCCAATTTTATAAAGCTGCCTTTCTTATTGTTGGAACTACAGTACTTGTCTGAGTTTTGACCTCCCAAGTAGAGAACTTCACTTCAGTACCAAATCTGTAGATACATAAGATACCAAATCCTAGGTGATTTACTGCTGTATGCCATATATGGGCTCACCATATGGGATTTTCCAAGTACATACTGTTATCTAAGTGCTTTATGGAGCTAGAACTGTGCTACAGGCTTGATTTAGATATGAATTTTATGTATGCTTATGCTTTAATCCAGGTGTTAATATTTTGTTCAGCTCTCATCCAGCAAAATTCTCCTTAGGTGCAGGTGTTTAAATACATTGAATCCCACTGAGTCCAGCAGGACTGTATATACACATTTGACTTTGTACATACACATTTTTAAAGTTTTTTTGAGTGACATTATAAATATAAAGGAATCTGGTAGAAACCAGGCTCTTAATGAGTGGAGCTGACTGTTTAGTAGGTCAAGTTAATGTGCTCTAGAAATCAAAAACATTCTTCAACGTGGTCTTTCTTAGCAGGTTAGATAAAGGTGTTTTATACATTGGGCTTTGAAGAGATGCAGTTTTAACTCAGTAAGTAAATTTAATCGTGAAGCATGATTTAAAAAAAAAAACACCAAATAAACTGATTTTCTATTTACCTCCACCAGTGTTTTCAGAGTTAGTAAAACGAAACGTGAGACAATCTCATGGAAGAGAAGATATTGTAGAAGCTACGGTTTAATAAAACATGGTTTAGCTTTTCATTTTTCTGTAGCAGGTAGAAAGGCAGTAACACAATATTTATAACCATTTTTGCAGTTTTAAATGATGCTTGCATTTTTATTTGTGGAGTTTTCATTTTTTAGCTCTACTGTGTAACTGGGTGTTTTTTTTAAAAACCAGTGATGTGTTGATAATATACAACAGAAGTTCCTACAGAAATGTTTTAAATTTGTGATAAATTACGTGCATCAGGTAGTTAGATGCTGATGATATTAATAGTTGTGCGAAATGTCTGTGCCAGGTTTATTTGACATTTAAGCTTGCATGACGTTTAGGGAACTTTCAGGGCAGTAAACTCTTTTTGGGACAGCGACGTATCTCCTCACCACTGGAGAGCATGGACCACAAAGTCTGGTCTGGTCAAGAAGTGGACTCTCATTGGTGTGCTGACTCATACTAGAACTATATGCAGTAAAAATATCTACTGAGAGGCACTCTCAGTATTTGCAGAAAACTTCTTCCTGTGTCTGTCCTCCAAAACTAAAAATAAGCCAAACCTGCCCCCTCTCTCCCCCTCCATCACAGTATTTTTGCATAAGTGAATTTGGTTTGCTATACAGGCACTACGGTTTTGAGGGCTACTGTAACTGCAATTCAGTAAATGGTGATGATTATTGGAAGAGAAAAGGCGCAGGATAAGAAACAAAGTTGCACTGAGAGTGGGTAGAAGAAAGAGCAAATCTTTACTTCATCTCAAATTGTCATCCCTTGTTTCCATTTCATTTACACCAAAAGTTTGTTGTTGATACTGATTTTGTGGTTTCTTTTTTATAAATGTGAGTATCAATGTGTGTGTGTTTACTGAAAGCAACATGATCCATACCCGTTGGATTATCTTCAGGAACTCTTGAAGTAAATTTTTCATTTTTCTCTCAATAGGGATGATTCAACAGTGGTCAAAGCAAAGGTGAGCTTAACCAAGGAAAGAGAGATCCTGAGTTCCTCAGAATGTCGCCCACACACATCTCTGGTGTTAACCACAGGTGATGCCTCAGTGTTTGGCTCTGAGCATGGACACTTATCCTTCTTTTGTACTTGCGGCATAACCCCTTGTTTCTCAGTACAGCTGTGCTTTTACCCTTCTTCACAGAAATTTAAAAATCAATATGCTGAGAAGTGTTTTAAATAACTTCTGACTATAACAAGGCTTTTCATTTTATGGGGATACCTATGTGCTTTGTAGCATTTCCCCATCAAACAAGCAGAAGATGCATGTATTTCCCCAGCACTGTGAGGGAATGCAGTGGCTGTGCCTGGCCCCAGGATGCAGCATCCTGGGGCCAAGTGTGAAGAGAGGTGCTGTGTCTGCCTGAATGAACTAGCTGGGATAGGCACTCAGGCAATACTTTTAAATGAGCAACATGTAATTTACATAACTAAGATTTGGCAGAGGTGCTGCTCCATTCTGATTTGTGAGGTTCACATAATGTTTCAGGACTTTCAGAAGACAGAGCTACTGGATAGGTTAGCATTTTCAGGGACATTTTAAGCTTTGAGCTTTTAGAAGCCTGATAGGTGATTTAGAAGTTATTCCCATACTGAGCAGTAGATTTATGCTGATAAACCCTATATTAGCATCAGCATGAGCTGCTTGCATAACTGTTGCTCTTTGGTGTATAGGGAGGTAAGAAGAACTGAACCACTCTGATGGTGCTGCAGGAAGTGTATTCTGAAACACCAGCAGCAAGTTGTGCCAGCCCTAAGAGCTAAGCTAAGTTTGTGTAATGCAGATTTATTGCACACGGCTAACTGAAAATATAATAAAATAGGAATTTTATAATTACAAGATGTGTTTCATGAAAAGCCCAACATGTTTTGGGGAATTTTGGAGCACTAATAATAAAGGAATTTAGATATTAACCCTGTGTTAGTGCCTTGCCTATTATTGCTAATGTGTCAAGTAAGGCAAACAAATGACCCTTAAATTAAAATTTTGAGTCATTTCTAACCCAAACTGTTTAATGGAGACTCAGACAGTACAGGCTGTACAGATAGAATCATAGAATGGTTTGATTTGAAAAGGACCTTAAACGTCATCTAGTTTTAACACTGCTTCCATGGGCAGGGACACTTCCCATTAGAGCAGGTTGTTCAATGCCCCTTCCAGCCTGACCTTGAGCAGTGCCAGGGATGGGGCATCCACAGCTTTTCTGGGCAACTTGTTCCAATGCCTCACCACCCTCACAGTAAAGAAATTCTTCAGTATATCTAAGTTAATTTTCCCATCTTTCAGTTTGTGCCCATTAATCCTTGTCCTATCACTACAGCTCCTGATGAAGAGTCCCTCTCTGGCTGCCTCGCTGGCCTCCTTTCAGATACTGGAAGGCTGCGGTGAAGTCTCCATGTAACCTTGTCTTCTTCAGGATGAACAGCCCTAGCTTTTGCAGCCTGTCTTCACAGGGGATGTGCTTTAGTGCCTCAAAGTAAGTAAAGACAACAGCCTTTCCCAGGGCTCTTCGCTATCTAAATATGGTCGCTTTTTCTCCGTGAAGGAAATGCAATTCTTGAAGACACCAGGCAAAGGATGAGAGATACAAAGTAACAGTGAAAATATGGACATGCTTTTCCTGTTAAGAGACCTATGGGAGAAAAGCAGTCTAGTAAAAAAAAAATTCTGAAGAATATCAAACACAGTTCCCAGCTGAAGAAAATGCCTTTGGAAAAAAAAGTTTTAGCAGTGCAAGTGCTTCAAAAATAGATATTTTTGGTGATTTTTTTTCTCTAATAGTAGCTGGCTTATATTTTCCAAATGCTATGCTCCTTAAAATTACTTTCAATCTCCCCTTGGAGTCCTCATCTTGTGGGGGAAGGGTTCCACCATACCAAGATTATACTGGTGATACCAGACAGAAATTCAGATCTCTGGTGAAGCATCACTTTTAGAACAGCTGTTCAGATGACTTGTCTTCAAGTGAAACATAGACTATTTGCAGGTCAGAATTTTTGCAAAGAGCTTTCCCACATCCTTTGCGAGAGCCCTGCCTATCTTTCCCTTTAGTACCTCAGTTCACAGCTGTTTTGTGAAGAAAGAAAATTAAGGAAGGTGAGCAGAGTTTAAGCCTATATAAAACTAGTTACTAGGCTTTCTCTCTGGAGAAGTTCCCAATGTCCTCGATAGCAGTTGGGCTTAAGAATGATAGCAATAATTTAAATAAAGTTCTTCAAAAGTTTCTCTCTTTAGTTAAGAATCTTATTTCCATGTTACACTGAGTCTTGACAATCCATTGGCTTCACTGGAGCAGCTCACTATGATCTAAGATGACAGAACTGAGCACCAAATCATTCTTTTGGTGAAGCAAATGTGCTTTAAGCTGTAAAATATTAACAGTAAACACAAATCAATGTGTTTTTATGGCTAGATCATTATTTCAATAATGGGATATTGGATTTGATGAGCATTGCAAGCTGCCACAGCTGAAGAGTTAAATACTATAAAAAAATCCAAAGAGAACAGTGACAGACCTGTTAAAAACCCCCAATTTTTGAAGAAAAATGGAAAGGCAAAGGGTGCAATTTAATGTTTAAAATATGGTTGGATGTGACTTAGTATCAGCAAGGTGCCAAAAATGCTGAAATAGAAATAAAAGTGATTTTTAAGTGTAATTACAGTGATTCTGTTGCACCATCTCATTTTCAAAGCCTATTCATTCTTAAAACATACTTGTCTTTTCAATGCTAGTGCTTGTCCAGACTTCTGGATACGCCAGTTTTTCTGTCTGGGAAGAAAGCAATAAATAAATTTCATATGCACACAGTTTGGATATTTATATGTCTTTATTTATTCCATCCATGTAGTTTATTGTGGATTTGGAGTATTATAGCAGAGATCTGAATTTCTCTGTGACATTTCTGAGTGTTGAGAACTGACTTTAAATTTACAAGGGATGGGTTTGCATGTGTGGTCTAAGCTCACTGTACAGTGTAACCCAGCTATAATCCATTACCAAGGTGTTCCAGGGTGAGTTCATACAAATGTGAGAGCATGGGAGCTTCTGAAAGCGGGGTGAGCTGGCACTCCATGTGGCAGGAGCTGAGCCATATTGGAGATAGAAGTGTAGATCTATTTTTTCCAGTTGGTGCAGCTTTTTGATGAACTGTCATTGCACATTAGAGGAGTCCATATAGGAACGGAGCACCCAGAGATGCTACTGAAAAATGGGTGATGCTACTTGGTCACGGGTTACTGGAGTTTTTCTTCAGAATGCTGGAAATGGGCAGTTTCTTACACTACTTGACAGAAATAAACACACCTCATTCCCAACAGTTCCATGAGGCAGAGAACAGGTGAGAAACCCACTGTAATATTTGAGTATTGAATATAAAACATCCTGACTTCTGAATTATTTTTTTTCTTTAGCCCTGGCTTGCGGAAAACCAAATAGAACTGAACTCAGGGGCTTCTAATGCCTTCTACTTTTCTTTAGTGAATCAAATTAATCATAAGCCGTCTGGAGCTGTTATTTCCAGCTTTTGCAGTGTTTACAGCTATTTGAGTATTTGAGGTGAAACCAGTAAAAGTGTTGATTTAGCACTGAAAACCAACCCTGGATTCAAGAAAAACATGACACAAATAACCAGCTTTGTGTTTGGAGCTACTCTAAAAGGAGTCAGGATTTTTTCCCTTACAGTTAGTCCAATAATTTCCAGACTTCCATAAAAGGCTTATTTTGATTTTTGGTATGAACTTTTGGGGGCAATTTTTGGAAGGCAGTGTTATTTACCTTAGTTTGAAGCAGTGGCCAGTGTCTCATAAAATTTCAATATGTGGGATAAGCTACATATCTGTTTGCTAATGCAAAGTAGTGCTTTGTTTTAATCTGGTTTTGGGCTGTTATTTTTTTGTTGTTGTTGTGAATTATGGGGATTTTTAATTTATCTCATTTTATTTTTTTAAAACCTGTGTAATATTTTTTAACATGGCATTTGCTGACTGCCTTCACTACTCCTTTAAATACTAGCTGGGAGATACAAATGTGCATTACCTTCACCATTTCTGAACAGTATATTTATCATTTTTATTATTTATGTTTCTGGCTTGCAGTGTGGATGCAAATGTATTAAATGCTGTTAAGACCTGTGTGCTTTAGCATCTGTGGAATATCATCACACCTCCAAGGCTAAGCCTGCAGCTAAAATGTTTAAGAATTTATATGGCCATTCTTTTTGTCTCTCTGTGGCATTAGAGGGAGGGAAAAAAAAGCAATAATGAAATGCATAACCTACATCCACAGAAAATATAACTGGTCTATTTATGATTATGATTCACAGTTCGGTCACTAGAAATATACTCCTGTTCTGCAGGTTTATGCCTTTGGCGGTTATTTGTTAATGGCAAATCCTGCACACATTTTCCCGCAAGTCTTTTGGATTTCAAGAGAAAATGTGTCCTTCAAACAAGTTATTTCTTTGAGGGATCTTTTTGTAAGTGGGTTCCACTGTGTATTGACTACTCATAATATTTTCTGTTATCATCTTGTCAGGGTTCAATTCATTACTCCATTCATTATTCAATTTGTTGGGCCATGAGCATCTATCTGAATAATTGAAAACTGCAGAAGTATTATAAATTATAGTGTCACCATGAAATCCCAGTTTTAGAGTTTACGGCTTGACTTTAAGAAATCATTCTCTGTTGAAAGTTGGCATATGAGGTCTCATCTTTAAAGCAGAATCTTATCAGTGTGGTGGTTTTTAATATCTCAATCGCTGCACACTAAAGAACTCAGGGTGCCTATGTGTATTAAGTTATGGACTTTTTAAACAGTTTATCTGTTTTTTAACTACTATTGCCAGCTCAGTGATTGGACTTGGTACAAATACATTAATTTATTTTGAGGCTAATAAGAAGTTTACAGCTCATAATTAAAAACCTTTTTACCTTTCACAAAATAAAGTTAACATAGATCCCTGTATTAAAGACAAAATATTTTTATGTGTTTGGCAGGTTAAAGATATTCCTATACAGAAATATAAACTGACATTTAGCTGTTATTTTAACTAAGTACGGTATGTCTTAAATGTGTTTTTTAATTTTATTTTTAGGTCCTGTGTTTTGATTTGGAGTACTATTATATTTCTACTCTCTGGATAAATTGTATTAAATGTCATCATATTTATTTTACGACAATTATTTAATTTCTAAAAATATGAATACCTCATGGACTACATTCTTCTCTTGATTATTTTGCTGAAAGATCGGCAGAATTGTACCAAGGTAGCCTACTTTTCTTGTTTCAAATTTTTAAACATTGCCTGTCTTTAGGTTGTAGGCCAAATTTGGGAAGATATGTCAAAAGGCTACAAAATAATTTTTTGTTTATTCCTGTGCTGATCATGCGTAGCCTCAAACACTTCTTTATGAATAACTGTTAGGATCATCTAATTTTGCTATAATAATAATAATGGTATAGGAAAGCTTCTAGTCATTGTATAGGAGAGCCACAAAATACCAAAAATAATGTAGTGATGAAGTCTCCTTTATCAGCACATACATTACCACTCCAGCCAAATTTTCTGGTTTGGCCAAAACCTTTTGCAGGATGCAAGAGTAAGATGGTTTCCTGTGACAGTGGCCCAGGGCTTGTTTTCAAATCCCAGAACTTTATTCAGACACCTAAACTTGGGTTCGTGTTATCCTTTGAGGTATCTTGTCTGTCCTGTGCTTCTACAGCTGTTTGTCGAACAGAATGCCAAGCTCCTTAGATTCTGAGGGATATCAGCCCTCTCTATGCAGGTGGCTCAAGTACCTTATAATCTATCTCCTGACCAAAGATTTGAAAGTGTTCAGTCTTGCCAGCTGTATAGCCTTTGCAGCTTACAGAGTAAGCAACTACATAGACCTGGCTGCAATTTTCTATCAACAAAAGAGATAACTTACACAGAAGAAGCAAAAATGGAATTTCATAATAATTTTTAGCATCTGACACTCTCCATAACGCCAAAATGAAACCTCCTACTTTTGAGTTTTCCCAGGGACACCACAGCAGAAAGAGGCTCCAGGTGCCTCAGGCTGCCAGGGGTATTCAGCTCATTTGTCCAAGAGCTCTCTGAGCAATGTTGATGGGGACAGTTTTGTGGGAAGCACAGCCCTGCCAGCACAGCTGGCCACTGTGTGTTGCCTTCACAGCTGTGATGGTGATGCTGTGCTGCAGCTGCAAGGAGGCTGAAAGCCAAGAAATGCAGGGTCTCTCCTGGAAGCAGAGAAGTCATCTGGGATCTCAATGAAGTCTGAGAGAGTTTGATTTGTGGTTCAAATCCAAGCATGTGTTTACCATGTTCTTAATTTACACTATTGCACAAATTATCTTTGGGATCTGAGTCTTTGCATTAGGCAGGGATGAAGAATTTTACCCCCTAAGAGAAGGGCTAAAAGATATATTTACTATATCCTTATTTCCTATCCATTTTCTTACGCCTTATTTTCTAAGGCATTTAGAGCTCCTTCTCCATCATGTAGGAAATAAACACAGGGGGAGTTCATCCCTTTAGGAGTTAAACACTGCAGCTATTACCTCTGTTACTCAAAACTTGGATAAATTTTTTGCCAGACTGAGGCAAAAACATCTGTGTTGTGGAATAGCTGAAAGCAGCAGCTCAATGTTAGCATGACAATGCCAAGTTGTTTTAATATGACTGTTGTGTACGTGCCCACAGAACTGCCAGCAGCTCGACCTTAGTACTGCTGAGGCCAGCTTGAGTTTTGCTCACATCTTTGTCAGATCCAGGGTTTCACTCTTGTGTTCTCTACCATGAAGAATTTTAAGAGTCAGGACCAAAAAATATCTCCAAGGCTAGTCAATTACAAGATGCTAAAGGCTACCACAAAGAGAGATGATGCCTGTGGTTTCTTGTGGGCAGATGCAAAAAAGCTGAGTAAAGGTGTAATGATGAGACCATATGGAAAGCTCACCATGGTCTGTGCTCTGCTCATACCTAACTAAATCCTTAAATATGTATGTAGTTACTCAGTGGATTTCTGCACATTATTTTTAGTGAAAGCAAAACAGGAGGAAGTCTTAAACCATTTAGAAGCACATGTTTGTATAGTAGAAAAAGAGTAAATTTGTTTCTACCTGCATCTGAAACCCTCATGGTCATCTTGGTGGCATTTTGTTTGGGTATGCAGTTGATAGGTCCAACAAATCTCTGTTGATTTTTGAGAAATATGAAAAAAAAAAAAAAAAAAAGGAGAAAAAAGGGGACAAAAAAGGAAGCAAGAACCAAATGGGAGACAAAAATGTACGGCATCTCTCTGTCTGGTCCCAGCTTCAGCTGTTCTGTTGTTCTTGTATTACCTGGGGATGTGGCATAGCATCATTAAGGTATCCCAGCATAGCCAAACCAGAGAGGCTGGTCCCTGATGCTATTCCTTATGTTGAACAACCATAAATCAGGGAAAAAGTGTGATGGTGGGAGGGGTGGGAAGGGGCATTTGCATGTATGCTACTGCATTAGGAGAGGGATTGAGATCCCAGTATGCCACTTGGGTACCTGTTGTGAGATCAATGGTGTAAGTGGAGGGGAGAACCTTTTCTGGGAAGGATGTCAGGATTGTCCAAAGCCCCTGAAAGGCTGAGATAGGATCTGGCCGCATGAGACCAAAGTGAGGTGCTTAGAGAACAAAATCCTGGTGCATAATGGAGGAGAGGTGGAGAGGTGGGGTTTGCATCTGTGGGGGTGAAGGTGGGTGCTGTGGTGTTGAGCAAGCGTCAATGCACCGTGGAGTTGGGGAGTACAGGCAGCATCAAAACTGGAGGGGGATGGGAGGAGGGAGGTTGATGAGCAGGGTAGAGGGTAAAAAGGTTAGCAGTGAAGTATGCAACATCCTACTTGCTTTATTTTCTGTCCTGTTATTGGCAATCCTATTTCTCAGTCATTATTTAATGGGCAGTTAGTCTGAGTAAGAAGACTGATTAGGTGTAGTAAGCAGTGATTAAAGCAGCAGGATAAGAAAACTGCTTTAGGAAATCTGCCCACTAACATTTTTTTAATATATATCAAAGAAGGTAGCATCTGATTTAATTAAATTTTCTAATAAAGTAAGGATTTAAATCTGAAAAATGTTTTTATTCCCTGCTTTCCGTACTTTTAAAAGCACAGGCTGTTTGAAGTTCACCAAACAGTCCTATCACCAACTTACCACATATCCCATTCCATATCGATAGTGTCTAGCTTGAATTTACAAATAACTGAGTGGTTTTGAGACCTAAAAAGCTTTTTATTTATATTTTAGAGTGAACAAAACTGGGTTTGCAGTGAAAACACATTCTCGTCTTCAGCAGTGAGGGAGCTGCCTTTGTGCCAAAGTACTACTCAGAGCGTAGGATCATATTTAATAGAGAGATATTTAGTTTGCTATTGGAAAAGGATTGCTGCAGGAAGATATAAAAGCTACTTAGATATTTTTATAGAACTTCTGCATAAATCTTGTATCCATAACCTGATCTAGTGACATAAATATCAGCAGCTTGTTTCTATTTCACATACTGTAGAACCACTGCTGTCCTACAGCAATAACCAGCAAGGGAATAGAGCTATTTGCTGCTGTCATAAATAAGACGGGGTGTCACAGCTGTTTTCATTTGACTGAGCAGTAATGGAGTTAATTATACTTCCAGTCTCTTTGTTTTTGATCTGTGTTTCCAAAGTCATCTAAGCTTCCTGAATTCTTGCAATTTTTTTTAACCCTTTTTCCTACTCACCTGGATTGGACATTTTCTGTAATTTAGAGGGCATTTCATTTTTATAATTCTTTCTAGAACTTTCTAATTTTCATAATTTATTTTGTATGCATTTCTTATTAGATTTTTTTAAAACCTAAACTAAAATTCAATGTATTAAATTGTACAAAGCAGCATAACAGATAGAGAGCGTGGTCTTTTGAAGACCAGACACATAGACTTACTTTTACTGAAAAAAAATCTGTTTTCATCTCCAGATATTTTCTTTCAGAAAAAGAACCACATAATAAATCCATTCTCTGATCAAATCAATCATAATGCAAAAAGAATACATACAATTCGAAAAGGCAAAAGACAGCCAGACTTGCACAAAAAAAGATGATTCGTATTTAGAAGCGCCATATAGCTGCTTCACAGCAGCACATCAGGCAAAACTTATTGCAACAAAAACCTCTCTGTTGTTGGCATTTATTAGCTTTTCCAGTTACTTGCATTTTTTGTTTTTCTTTATTTTTTTAAAATGCAACAGTAGTAAATAAGACTAAATGGAAATCTTTATAGGCATTAGTGGTAATATCTTGAATGGGGCCAAGTTTTGCTCAGAGAATCTACTAAGTCTGTAGTCATGCAAAGAAATATAGTTGTTAAATGTTTTTCATGGAGTCTCTAATTCTGAGCCAGTTACTAGTTTTATAGGATTCAGACATCAGAGTGCTTGTAAAAATCATACTGAACACGTATCTGCATATCTTAGTGCTTAAAAATATGTTTTGAGATGTGCCTGGAGTGATTTGCAAGCAAGTGACAAAATGAAACGTGAGAGCAGCAAGTGTTGCAACTATAATTCTCTATTGTTAATAGTCTATAATTATTAAGTCTCAGAATACCCTTGAGATTGTGAACAAGGAGGTTGTTTCAACAGTCAGATATAAATAAGGTTGTTAATAAACACTTAAAAATTCGAAGTTACTTGTAATTTAGCGTGGGAAAAAACACTGTCGGTGATATCTGCCAGCATTAAAGTCTGTGTCATGAGTAACCTTGCTCTCACTGTATTTATCTAGCACTGCAAGACAAAGGATTATGTATTATTTTGTCCCATGGTTTAAATTTTTTAGATAACTAAATAAATAACTGAACAGACAGGATGAGGAGAGATGAACTTCCTAGAAGTACTGCCCAAATGTCCCATCTCTGGGACACAGTGGTCGTGACACATGGATGACAATGTGCAGGAGTGATAGTCCTCAGATGTGATTTTAGCAGAATTCTCTGTCACGAGTCCCTTTGAAGGGACTGCTTGGATGTGCATTTGTTGAAATGTTGCATATTTGGTCAGAGCACTCGTGGATGGGTAGTGGCAGTGGCACCTTCACAGAAGATAAAACCAGCTTTTGGGATGGGAGGGGATTGTTCTCTAATGACTTAATACTAGTTCAAACCAGAGAGTAAGAAGTCAATGTTCCCTTATTGTGCTGCCAAAACCTTCAATCATCCCCCCACACCTCACCCCCAAATACAGCTGTATGGGGAACTTTGACTGTTGATGTAAATTCTTGGATGGCAGCAAGACATTTATGTTTTGCTGAAAGATAGGGAGAAAGTTGGGGGTTGTTTTTGTTTTGTGTTTGTTTCTGTTTTTGTTTTTGTGGTTTTTTATGCAGATAAAATTTAAAATCCAGATTTCATTGTGAAGTGTGTAAAATCTCTACTTTTAGTAATGGATTTAGCCATGTACAGCCTTTGCTACAGAAGGTCAAATCTTCCACTCTGAAGTCTTTCAGACTCTGAACCCAGTTTGCATATTGAGCTCTCAGAACTATTTTCAACTACCAAGGGCATCTGAGCATGAAGAACACATTTCTTGATGTCTTTAGTCACAAATTGGCACACAGATGGGCTGCAGTAGTATGATGGGGGGTGCTCACATCTTAAATCCACTCTGTTTATTACCCAGGAAGTTTTGATCAAGTTTATGGTGTTAAAGACTCCAACATATCAACTCCATTGAAGAACAGGACAAGCTATTGTAAATATGAACCATCAAAGCATTAGCCATTTCAATGAAATGAAGCAAATCAATTGTTTTCTATAAAGGTGCCTTTCAGATCTCCTTTTTTCAGGTTCTGAGATCCCTTATCAAGTTCAGCATTATTAAATGTTGGACTATGGACTGCAAGAGTAATTTTTTAGGACTTCTAAAGGGTCACTTTGCTGCTAACATGCTTATCTTTGCATTTATTTTACTTGACCTAAACAGAGTGACTCACGCACACACAAATATACATAAACCAGAATTAATTCTGTTGCATATAATGCTTCTTTGAGCCTTAACCCAGCAAAGAATTTGAGGACTTAAAGTAAATCAGAGATGTGTTCAAATGCTTTTTTAAGACGGGATTGACAATTCCAGTGAAATGCACCTATTATAATGATTTGGTTAGGATCCTTACTGTTTATCTGCAAGAAAAAACTACTGTCTGCACTGGGGGAATAGAAGATGTTTTCTTTGTGTTACATCATATGCTTACCTTTGTAAAAAGCTACATCTCTAGATCAGTGGGATAGTTTCCTTTTCTGAGGTGTCTATCAGCTTCTTGAGAGATGCTGAAGAAATACTGTGCCTGTATTGTCCATATTGGTGCAATAACCAATGCTACAAGTATTCTAGGGGTGGAGAATGTTCCATTTTTTAATGTAATTTCTCTACTGGTAAAGGACTTAAAAATGGAACTTTGTTTACGTTGTATATATGGCTTTTGTCCCAGTAACTTTAGGTAATTTCTAAAAAAGATTTTTTCAGTAAAGTATAGGAATTCCTTAACTTCGAGCATGAGATGCCCATCTCAAAGCACACATTTAAGTATAACTAGAAGATTGAATGCCTTCATAGACGGGGACAGTGCTTCCAGCCCAGCTAGCCTTTTAACTAAGCTTGTAATCAAAGGCATGTAACATTACCTTAACATATGCTTTTTTTAACATGACAAAGCCCTGAGCTGCCATGTTTCAAAGAAACAAAAGGCTAGAATGAATTATCTTCTTCTAGTAAAAAGCAGAATTTCCTCTCTAAAATTACACTGGCTGGAGCTCTATTATACCCAATATACTTTCCAACACCAGTGACAGGTTTAAGATCTGGTATTAAGAACTAAAAATTTACAATTTATAACTCTGGAAAGACCGTATTTCTGGCTTTGTAATGGGACAAACAGAAGTTGCACCCAGCCCAGGAGTGTCCAGCTTAAAGCTATGATGTATGGTTCAATACAAAAGTTATTTCATGTCATTTTAAAACATGATTTTAAATAAGAGTTATTTCTTTACCAAATTAAGACCAAACCCGGTAGCAATTTAGTAATATGGATATTTTTGGACAGAATATCTATTATATCAGACATGCCTACTTTCCAAAGCATGCAGTAAAACAGACCTTACTGTAAATTGCTTGATTGCTTAACTTTCTTCCCAGACTCAGCTCAGTGGAGTAACAATACTATAAAATTGGGGAGAGAGGTGATTTCTTGTGCTTCAGTGACTGAATAATTCCAGTTTTTCTGCTTTCATGTGAGCCTAGTCTGCTCTCCAAATTGACTATGGTATCATTGGAGGAATTGGTCAAGAAAGAGAGTAAGCAGTTGGTTTTACTCTGATTTTGTTTTTTTGGTTCTTTCTTTTGTCTTTTAGAAATCAGTCTTCAAAAGTGGAAATTCTCTTCCACAGAGTTTTCAACTGTATACCTGAATAGTGAACATTTCTTTGAAAATGCTATTTTGGCAGTAACTTAAATCTACTTTTTCCTACAAATTAAAGCTTCAAAAATTATAAATGTGTTCTTGCTGAATACTGATATCCTCTTACTCTGCCTCCACAAATTTTCTTTCTCTTTACAACTCCCTAAATTATAAGGGAATTAAAAGTCCATTAGATAGTATACATTAACATATGCTATTATGGTTTTTGCTAGTGAGCGTGGGCAGAAGCTGCTGTATGATATGATTTTCCATTACTGTCCTTTGATGGAAAACATAAAATTGTTTAATATGTTTTGCTATTTAAAAAAAAAAATAAATTACTAAACTTCTAAGGTATGGCATGTGGTCTAAACTAGGTAGAGAAGATATTTATTTCTCAAATATGCTTCATATGAATAGCTATGTTGAAAAAGGCTGGTTTATCCCATGCAATGCCATGACTACAGTATCAGGGTTTCCAGATCCTACTGAAGAAGCTTTATATAGGCGTCTATAGAACACCTTCTACAAAGGAAGACTGACTTAATTTTTTTCAGTAAACATAGTTGCCAAAACCAAAAATAACAATTTTTTAAACCAAAAAGAACAGTTTTTCAATTGCATTTCTTTTACCTTCTATCTGCCTTGATTTTGCTAGATAAACTTCTAGGAAAAAGTGGCTATATCTTGTGTATTTTTGTGTCCCTGGTCAAATTGGTTATCCTTGTTACATCCTTATTTCATCACACATACAATGGCATAATGCCTTTCTACCTTGTGTGCTGGAAATTGGACATTATATTTGAAAATTGTAAAGTGCACAGAGGGGCTTTGTCAAATTTGTGATGTGTTTAATTGGAATCTACTACAGCTCTGCAAAATATTTCGTGTCCTAATGCTATGTTTGCTACCAGTTTGAAAGATTTTCATTGTACTACCACAGATTTAGTGGGAAATATCAAATATAAATCTCAACGGCCAAAGAAATTTACCTACAGTTGCCTTTTCTACCCTTATTGATAGCAGATTTATATCTGTGACCAGGGAAATAGTCATCTGAATGTAGTCATGGATGATTTTAAATTAAACATAAGGTTTAAAAAAATTCTGGTTAAATGTCACCAAGATCCATCATATCAAGCTGTCTGAGAGGGTAAAGGCCATGCTGTGAGCTAGATGAAGGGCAAAAGCAGAGCCAGAGCCAACACCCTCCTGCAGTATGGTACACGTACCTGGGACAGCTGCAGGAGCCATCCAGGAAGAACTGGGAGTTTGTCACTCTGAAGTGCAGGAGTGGTTGTTCTTATGTGGCTACTTCCTTCCCTGACTTTCCCTCTGCCTGCACTCCAGGCTGCTGCTGCCTGAGTCCTTGCACCCTCCCTCATCACTGCCTACCATCAGCTCTGTGTGCATCTACTCCTTTCCTCCATCTCATCCAACCATTTCCAGGCATCCAGTATTGTGAGGTCCTGAGCAGAGAGTAAATTTTTTTCTCCCCAGAATCCAGATCTAATTTACAGCTCCTATTTCTGTATTAACCATAGAAGGAAAAGACTATTTTTTAAATCAGTGTTTAAATGTGAATCCAAATTTAATATATGGAAGACAGGGAATATTTCTAACCATATTGCTTGTATTTTGAGATAAAAATAGCCTTTTCATGAAAAATGTAGTAGTGACTGGAATTCCATTGTTTCCCCTACAACACATACTTTAAACAGTCCTAAGTGGATAATGGAAAAGAACAATAATAAGGATAACAATAGGTTACAGAAACAATTAGGTAAGGAATAACATATGACAGGTAATCCAGTCATAAATATACAGGCATGCTGCTCTCTCCTCAGGAGTCCTGTGAGACACAGGGCCAAAGGCCAAATACATTCCCAAGGAATGTGTACTGAATCACATGCCTGAAGACTGCATGTTATTATTAGAATTGTAAAATATTATTGCTGATTTTTATATGTCACACTGTGTGGTTAATTTAAAAATGTGGCTAGACAATTTATTGTGTGTTTGGAATGGCTATTTCCAATACAATTTTCTTTGATTATTTTAAAACGTGTTGTTAGATTTAATTCTTTTTAAATGTATTTTTAAACCACAAGAGGACTCTCAATGAGGCTTAAAAAACTCTTGGTTCCTTGTCTTTGTTCTGGAATTTTGGCTTCACAGTCATCCACTGAACAGTAAATGTTTGTTTTGGAACTTGTTTTCCTCAACCTAGCAGTCCTTTTGTTAAATGCAACCAGTGCAGTACCAGTTGAGGAAATGGAGTAAAAACAATTTAAAAGTAGTGGTGGGGGCAATGAGCTGGCACATGGAGCCGTGCTGTGCCTGTGCCTTACAGACACACTGCCCACCCCTTACAACCTGTTTTACCTGCATGAGCTGAAAGGAACCCTGGGATTTAAACTTCATACTACAATACTTATATTTAGTTTTGAATATTGTTGTCAAATGAGAAGTAAACAAATACATTTCATGCTACCCAGAGCCAGTATTAAAAGCTTTCAGTGTCTAGAAAATGGAGTTTCACATATTTTCAGGGAGGTTAATCACTTTTTCTGCCACCTCTGAATTGATGCAGGATGTCTGCATCTGAAAGTTTTTCTATAAACAGAAAAGCTGTTTCAGATTACTAAAAGAGGCAGCTCTGATGAATCATTTAAAATATCCCTCCCTAAAAAGAGCAGCCCTCCTTTTGCTGTTCTAGGGAGTAATTATGAGATATAATAAAATAGCTGTAATATACTGTGCTATTCCAAAAACTGAAATAAAATAAACTGAAGCCCAAAAGAAAGGCTTCAGGTTCATCTCCTTTGCACCTTCGTAAATCAGGAGAAACTCTGCCAGTTATACTGCAGAAGAATAAATTTCAGTGTCTGGTGTTTCTCTGAGAGTAAAAGCTCCTCTTTCACAGCTCCTGCAGTTCCATGCTCTTTTGCTCAGTTTTTCACCCTTAGTAGTCTGTGCTCCAAATCCCAATTTAAGAGGAATTTTAGGTTTGAACATTTTAAAGAAAGACCAAATATTTAAAGAAACTGATAAAAGTCTGCAGGGTGATTTGGAGTGGGGCAGAAATTAAGAAATAAATATTTTAAAGAACCTTACTTGACCTGAACCTGCAAGTACTGAGCAGATAAGGCATAGGTTGATATATTTATGGAACTCTCTTACCTCTGAAGTCTTATGTACTGTAAAACATACTAGAGCTGAATACTTAGTCATCTTCTTCCTCACTCATTCCTCTTCTTTACTCTCCCATGCATCACACAATCACAGTGTGCAACCACTGTTAACATCTGTTGTTAATAAAATGCCAGTTTCAGTTTGGTATTTTTAGATTCCATTTCATCTTCTTTAAATTTCTTTCCTTTCCAAATATCTACTTTATCCATAGGGGCAAGTGGTACAGCTATAACCTAGAAAGTACAGTTACAGTATCATTTCAATGAGTTTGTGGTATATTAAGATGATTACGAATTATCTAGCTAAAACAAATTCCACGGGATGACATAACATCTCTCTCCTTTTAGTTGAAGTTCCACTTATTTTAAGCACCTGAGACTGCAAAGTACAGTTGTTTAATATTTCTAAGGTGAAAACTTTTATAAATGCACCCACTGTCTTGGTCATGAACGAGTTTTCAGTTAAGTCTGAGTTGTGATAGCTTGGTGTAAGGATTTCTATTGGCAAAATACTTCAACTCTTAAGAGTTATCCTGGTAGCTTTGTGGGGAGTAAATCAGATCATGTTTCCCTTCAGAGGAGGAGGAATGGGTGCTAGCAAAACTCCAACTGTAGCTGTTTTTCATGGCAGCTTTCACTTTAGCCCAAGTTGAAAGGCAAATGTCCTCATTGCATTTGTCACACTGAATAAATTATGGAATAGGTTTTCAAAAGCTTCTAATAAAGCAGCTGAATTTTAACATGTATTCAGATATCAAGCCTTTTCACTGGCATATATGAAAACCTGGACACGTTTAGGGGTGTTAGAAGACGGAGCCTTCAGCAAAGCTCTGATAGTTTACTTAAGCAGTGCCTTGAGACTTGGAGAAAGATGTTGATCTTGTGTCTAAACCAAGATCAGCCATCACGATCTCTCATTTTCTATCCCTGTTTTCATGCTCATAGCAAAATGAGGCCTTGGAATAATATTCTACAATGTAAGTAGAAGCCATTGGGAGGGACACTTCGGTGAATGCTGGTTCTCTCTCTTACTTTCACAACTCCCAGTATGCAATAGAATGTCTTGCAATGCCCTGACGTTCTGCAGAAATGAAATGCTGTTTGACAGCTGCTGTTGATGGTAAAAGACTTTGTCCCTCAGCAGCAGTAACAAAACGTTTTCAATGTGAATGGTTCTAAAATTGGAAGGATAACAAAAACCACTGAACAGTTTTGTTCAAAGGTTGTTTGTGTGATTTAGAAAGGAGTCCTTTTATACTCCAGAAACACAGTAATTTTTTAAAACAAGATGTAGGGTATTAAATGGTTAAGACTAAGTATGTGGACAGCTAACGTATCTGCCACTTCTAAGAGCAAAAATAGCATGTACCTTATTAAAAGCTGCCTGATAGGGTCAGTAGCCCAGTCTCACAATACCACCCAAGAACAATTTCAATTTTAATAGCTTTTACTGTGTATTTCATAAGCATGCCCATTGAAATTGAGTCATCAAAGCCTCCCGGTTCCTCCAAGACAGATTTTAGCCCGAGAGCTTGGAGTAATTATCCCACTGGATGTTAGCCTGTGTAGCTATTTCAACCTCGTTCATCATTTCAAACAGCTACATACTCTGCCTGCTAATTTCATCAGATGGATTAGCCTCTCTTACTTGTCTATCTTTTTTTTTTTTTATTTCTGGGGGGTGAAATATTGCCTTCTTCCCCTGTTTTAATAAGCTGAGCATGCATGCACCACTGCACCGCTTCTGCCTCCTATTTCTTTCAGCTCAGAGAATGATCTTCTGGAGGAAGAACTGGGACTAAATGTGAAGGTGAAAACTTGGCCAATTTTACCTGCAGGCTGGAACCAGCTGCTTTCAACCCATCTGGAAATACAGTCTTGAGCCTATCTGAATTTATCTGCCTCTCTTCAGTGTCTTCTGAGCAAGTCTACTTTTCTGCCTATCTTCCCTTTCTTGAGAAGTGGCCCTTTCTTGTGACAGTGGCTTTCCTGGACTGTGTATGATACTGTGTTTCTGCTAATGCACATCATGGAGCAGCTGACTACGTGATAGACAAGCATCAAACCTACTAGATTGTTTGATACATCTAATATTTGCAACTACAGATACATATGAATAAAAAGAGTAATGCATACATTACAGATCTTGTGTGAAAGTACTAGAAGAAATGCACATCTGTATATCTCATCCTGTGAAAAGAAATAGCCTTAACTTATCCCAAAATATGCTACACCTAGTTCTCAAGAATAGAAATAAGGTGAATCTGAGGCTAGGTAAATGGCTGGAGTGAGTGGAAGTCTCTTTGTGTTCATTGGTACAGCCTTTCTTGAAACCTTTCAACGTAGACGTGCATCTAGTTGGTACCTCTCGTACAGTGCACATGACATTTCATTTGGTGCCTCAATTTTACAGTGATGTTACCCTTAGAAATACATGGTTATAAATAAACAAAAAATACTAACATGTTTGTAACAGTGCAAACTGTCTTGCTGAATTTGGGACTCAGACTGCACCCTTGTAGTATCCCTATCTGTATTCTGCAGCATCCTGTGATAGTCCCACTTTATCAAGTAGCCTGTTTTTGCATTTGGGCATCTGTGCTGAATAGCTGAATGGCCTTAGTCTTTAGGAGGAGCTGGCTTTCTCCCTGACTTCTGAACATCCTCAGGGATGGCAGTATCAGCCTTTTGGGAGGAGATGGGAGGCTGAACCCCAAGGCACTCTCTGACCACAGATGTGGAGCCAAGCTGAGCATTCAAGGAAACCTCTCTGCCTGCCTGGCTCTCTGAGTGGCATACAGCACAGATGCTGACAAGCTGGGAGAGGAGGTGAAGCTTTTTTGGGAGGAATAGTGAAGCAGCAGAGGACATTTGCCAGAGGAGATACTCTGCGTCATGGATCTATGAGTACACATATGGGCTAATGGAATTATGGGGAAAATGCTTCTTTAGAGTATTTGTCAACAATCTTCTTTATAGGCTAAACAAATCTATGCTTAGCTTGGTGAAGTTTGCAAAGAAAAGATCTTTCCTGGGTTGTCTGAGTAACTAGACAAGAGCCATATCATTTCAGAATGACCTTGGTGTTAGGACACATTGATATTTTAGGCAATGTTCTTTTAATTTTTGCAAATTTGTAACATTAGTTATGGTTCAGTACCAGTATCAAGATCATTAGTATTAAGTAAAATACTTTTGGATTCACAGGGCAGTAATTGCAGTAGATTTTTCAACTATTTATCAGTAAGTTTTATTCTACTTTGCCATCACCTCAGAGTCCTTTGGCCAAATCTTGTCTTCACTGGAAATAGAAACAATCCACTGCTGTTAATTTTGTCTCCTCAGCTATGGAAGCCACACCTGTGCCCTCCAAAATTTTATTGACTTAAAAAGCTAGTCTCCTGGAAAAGCTGCCACTTACATGAAAGTTACTCTAATAGCATGGAAATACAACAGATGACACTGGACCAACCAAACTTCACACCTGGTCTTCAAAATATTTCACCTAGATACTCCCAAAGGAGAACACAGTCACACAAAAAATATGAGGTGATAGGAAACAGCAGCTACTGAAAGATGGTAGTCTTGTGGCAATTGCAAAAAACCCATTTTTTTTTTTAAGACAGACAAAAGTAAGTATTAAGCATCAGTGTTTTCAACTTGTTATTTATTAGCTGCCACTCACACAGAAGTTTTTAAGAAATTACTATCAACCAAAAAAATGATAAATGATAAAGAGTTGTAAAGACAACTCAAATTCAATGTAAAATTATTTTATGGTATCTGTAGCAGCTATGTGATTTTTATGAGACAGACAGAACTTTCTGTAGCTTCTTCCATATGTGTAACAAAAATGCAAACTGGTATAAAAAAATGAAAAATACATCAAAACATAATGGAGAGTATGGAGTTCTTCTAGTGCTGTTGATTGCTGAGGAGAAAATAAAGAACCCATTAGGAATGCCTTCCTATTCTTTAATTCTTTCCCTCCCCCCGTCTAGCCCCTCAACCCAACCAAAGCTATTACACACTTGAGGACACACATCTTCAATCATTTTATATCCTCCCCAGCACTCTACTAGCTGTACTTCACCCTCTTGCCTTTCAGCACCATATATAAACAGCACACATATTCCCCCAGGACAGTGCACAGCTCTGTTTCCTCTCTCGACAAGAATCACACATAGCAGCTGCATGCTACAAGCCACAGGCAGAGTCAAGGTCGCTTGTGTGTCCTTAGGACCTCTTCCTTTTGCTCTCCACTGGCAATCTTTCATTTGGTCTTTGTTGGGTATTACTGTGGTGGCTACTCTTGGGCAGAGTGACATCCTTGTTTGGAGAAAATGGCAAAGGAAAAGGAATTTTATAGATTTTTCTCTCACTTAAACATTATGTTCATTTTACTACTTAGTGATAACTGAGTTTTTTCTTCTGAAACTCAACTCACAGGCTGAATAACTACACCTATTGCATGGTTATAAGTGAAAAGAACCTCTTGCTTGCTTCCTATTGTTTCCAGTTTGCATAAGCTTTATATTATGCTGCTTCAAAGATTATGCCATATATTCAAAGGATATGTAACGTAAATATGCTGCTGATTATTCTTCATAAGGTAAAGTAGTTCTAATGAATGTAATGGACAAATGACAGTCCCTTGAGTTAGGTCTTGGACAAGTTTCTCTGTTAAACATTACTAATACATCTTATTTCAGTAATTTGTCATAGCCCTATCAGATAGACTATATTGGCCTTTTTAGAGCAAAATTTAGCCCTAGCCTTGTTCCATTAATTTTGAAGTAAAACATGATAGCTTATTTCCATAAGACTATTGGAAAATGTAGAGTCTACCACTGCTTAGGATGTCAGGAAGTTTGTTCTAAGTAACAGCAAGGGAGCCTTGTTTTATGAATAACTCTGGTTAAAACAAACAAACAAACAAGACAAAAAAGCTTCCACGTCAACTCAGCTCAGGAAAAGGACTGGACAAGGAACCCAGAAGCTACTGTGTAGCAAGATCATGGTAGTGTTGACATGGTCTGATGAACAACCAGAGAGAAGTAAGGAACCTCTGTGAAATTTTTGTCCATATTATACAAGGACTTTGGCTGTTTCAAACTTAGGATAAAGGTTTTCTGAAGTTCCTGATGTAATATGTTGGGACAGAAGCACAACAGAGAGTGGCCTCAGGTACTTAAACATCCTGTTAAAACTCAGAGGTTTGTGTTAGGGAAATTTGCTGTCATTCCTATGCAATGGTCGTGGAGAGTGACCAGAAACGGCTTCTGTCTGCTGCTGCAGGGCACTGAAGCTGCATGACTTGGAACAACATTATTTTTCTACAGGTCTACAGGTAAGAAGCCCTTAAATTCAGTTGCAAGCTTTCCTTCATTTGGTATGCAAGGTTTGGAAAATTTTGTGTATAAGCTGTTACTGCTTTGGAGATGAGGTAAGCAGAGTCCTGGCAAATGCCTGTGTCAGGAAAGCAAAAAGTGTGTCCTCATCCTGCTACCAGAAGCCAGCTGATGCAGGTCCTTGTACAGGGGGCTTACAGAGTAGCAGACTTACAATTTACATACATTTAAATAGTCATATTTTAGAAAAAAAAAAAATCCCAGGAAAGACTGCAATGTATGAGCAAAAGATAAAATATGTGTATGACAGGAAGGCAGTCCTATGAAACACTTTAACAAAGTCTTTCCAAACAGAATTATTAATTAAAATCTAATTAATTTAGCCTAGTTGTCAATTTAGGCTGTGGCCCCTTTTCTGAAAGAATTACTATCTTCTTGTTTTTTAACACTGATAAAGCCAATTAGAAGTGACCTTTCTCCTATCTTACAGAATAACAAGAAGAATCAGGAGAAGTGCTTGACACCCAAGTACCGTCAACAGTTGGTACACTGTAGCTGTCAGCATGAAATCGAGTGCAAAATTACCAGATTTGGAGTCCTTCCTAAAATTGCTTGCTCTGTCAAGTGGAAGTAAAGGACATTGACCAGAAAAACGACACAAGACTTCCAGAGGCAATCTTTATAGAAACTCTATTTCACCTCTACAACAACTGTATCTCAACATTGATTTGCCAGTTTAGGAAAGATTTGTCATTACCTCTGCCTCACAAACTGCACAGAAATCTTGTAAAAAGCAGACGAAAAGACCTGGTAGTTTCTTTTTCAAATGAGTACAATTTGGTCTGCCCAAAAGTAAGATAGACAGTCTGTCATGAGAACTTCCTACTGACATAAACAGTAAACTTGTAATAGTAACTTACTATTATCTGAGCAGAATTTTGAAGCCATTTCACAAGAGATGAAAGGACTTGCACCCCCTTGCTTTCAGTGGAGGATTTAAAGAACGGTTAAGTGTTAGTACTACTGTCCTCTAAGTAGGTATATGTGTAAGAGACATATATTTTGTCATTGTTCTCTATAAAAAAGCATCTTGTATTTGGTTTGACTTGAGATGGATGAAAACTTGTGCAACAACTTGTCTCAGGAGCAATGTATTGTAGATATCTTCTAAAGTAAGAAGGAATGGCAATAGCAAGGGTACATTTCTTCGTAATACATTATAATATTAAAAAAATGGGATTTTGCCATACTCTTTAAGAAATAGTAAAATATTGCCTCTTTCAGTGTTATGCTATGGGGTTCTCTTTTGGTTTGTTTTGCTGTACTTTCTGTGAGCACAACAAATACTAAAGTTTTTTCACCCATATAATTGTACTGAGTCAAAGGTAGTGTATCCTTCCTGAGTGTGAGCATTAAGGGTTATAGTAACCCAACAGGACACTAATGACTCCCATCAAGGAATAAAAGGTTTTGGAGACGTAGAGGTGATATAGGAAGATTATTTGCATTACTTGCATACTAATTAGAGAGTTTGCCACACTCCGATTTTAAAACAGACTTTAACCAAGTAAGCTCCCAGAAGTGGTTTACTATCTCATCTTCATGTTGATACCAAGTTATATTTGAAAAAATAATAGATTATCCATGTCCTCTCCAAAGTGTTTGATTTAGAGTTCAAGCTTTTTTAAGTACTATATATTGCCATTAGGATAAAATATTGGGTAGTACCATCTCCTGGACACCATATTTTTAAGAACATGCTTCATGCCTCATTTACCAGGAATTTATTGAGATTTTCCTGAGCCAACATTCAAAGAATACCTTGACATTTTTCATAGTATGATGCCATGTTTTTGTCTTTTTAATTCCTTTGCTATCCTAAATTGGTATTTTAAATTAGTCTTTTGTTTCTTTGTTTAATTGTTTGCCACCTAAAGCTCAAATAAAATATGTTTGTGTACTGCACATAAAATATGTGCCTAAGAAGTAGTAAGATTTTTTAGGAGAACATACTGTGATAGAATGTATAAGAGCAAAAGAAATTTAAACTGAATAAGACAGTATGCAGCAACTATCAAATACAAACATACATGCATTTAAACATATAAAAGATGTAGAGACAAGTACTTAGTCCAGTCTCATTGTGGACTAAGACAAGTAACAGTTGCCCAGAGATTGTGAGTTTCCAGGTATTACCTGATGGCAATTGTCTCTTGGAAAGTTCTTGATTCCTGAAAACGGATAAGAGAAGCACCAAGCAAAGCGCAGCTATGGTCTGTTATGTGATGCCAGAGACGTGGAAGCTGCCCAGAGCAGGGGAGTGATTCCAGCTGGAACGTCAGTTTGTAGTCTCACAGAATCGTTAAAGTGGGAAAACATCTCCAAGGTCATTGAGTCCAACCTTTTACTGATCACCACCTTGTCAACTAGACCGTAGTACTAAGTGCTTCCAGTCACTTCTTGAACACCTTCAGAGACATTAATTCCACCAGCTCCATGAGCAGCCCTTTCCAATGCTTGACAACCCTGGCTTTACACAGTCAACTCACTTGCTAAAAAATTATGTTCTTCTCCAGTCTATTAGACATCTGCAGCCTCATACAGGATCTGTACTGATCAGACTGGAGTTTAGACTGAGATACTACTGTTAAATTTGAAACAAAGTTGGGGTGGGGAAAAGTGGGGGAAGGGAAGTAGGAAGCATGTTGATGTCTCAATACTGACTAATATAAGTGGTTGTATTCTCTCTGCACGAATTTGACAATGAAGGTCTGTCCCACAGCCTGATTAAAAGTGCCCACAGAGGCTGCTGCAAACTTTGTGCTCAGAACAGCATCGTTGTAGAATGACAGAACTTGTTATGTGCTTTGTCCCTTGTACATCTTGGTGCCTATGCTGCCTGACATATAGTTCAGGATGATGGCAAAATGTAGAACAGTGGGTTTATTATCAATGCTGTAGCAATATCATGTCAGAGCACCTCCTCTTGTCTACATACCAAAAGACTGTCCGCTGCTATCACTGCACAGTTTCCCTTGCTTCCTTAGTGCTCCTGAAGTATTTTAACAAGTCCTGCCAACTTCCTTAAGTTCCGTCTTTGTTACTGCTACTAATGGATCCTATTCATAATTTTTCTTGCTGTGTTGCTCCGTGGTCTCATAAAATGCCTGCTTTTTCTTCCATTTATGCTCTAAAACAAAGTTGGAGAAGACAGGGGACAGAAGGAACCACAGGTTCTCAAAGATATATTATTAAAATGTTTAAATGAAAAGCGTAAGAGCAATTCAGAATGTAATGTGTATTGGAATGTGAAAGTTGAGGTGTGTTTATTAAAGAGGTTTTTTCACACCTTTTCCAATCTTATAGCCCATAGCTATTCCCACTGATTTTGGCAGGGCTATTCATGCAAGGCAAGGTTCTCTGTTCTCTTCCCATTCCTGCAGGACTAGTAAGACAAATCTAGAACAGAAGAAAAGATTGTCTCATCATTTAGTCACATCAAGCCTGAATAGTTCAAGCTGAGGTCTGCAGCTCCTAAGAACACATGCATTACCGAGACCACAGTTCAGGAACAGAGATGAGATTCAAAAATCCCTTCAGCAGCAGATGAGCTGTAAAGCAGCAAATCATGCAGCATGAGCTACCACAGCAAACAGGGAATAAACAGGGATGAACATTGCAAACAAAAGAAAGAAATGGGGTTAATTCAGGTTCACAAGGGCTTTGGATCTGAACTAAAAATATATCTCTTAAATGCAAATAGAGAAAAATGATAGGCATTTGCATGATTGACAGCCTTTTGAAATAGAAGTGTTGCTATAATTAAGCAATAATGTATGAGTGAGTGTACATTATGACAAATTGGAAGCTTGGTTGATTAGATTGAGCATATAAACTGTCAGTATAATTATCACATTTTAATCATTTTTCTCCATTTTTTATAACAGCATTGTCTTCAGCCTCATTTGGTGCTTATTAGATTGATATTCTAAGAGGAATTGTACAACATAAAACATGTCCTTTAACAGGATGGATTTTATATAAGACTTTAGATATGTCCATAAACATTTATATTGATGGTTGTTGTGTCCCAACTTTTTGCCATATCTTAAGTATCAAGTAATGTTGTTTTAGATCTTTCTTTACCATGATAAAATATTGTAATCTGAAAGTGCTTTGTACTCACTAAGTACTCACTCACTATATATTTTAAGATGTCATAGGGAAAACATATCACATTATTACAGCTGAATAATGAATTAATGATACACACTGCAATGATTTACAAGTCAGTGTGGGAGCAAGACTTTCCCATTTTCATGCAGATATGCACGTAGCTTTTTTTTTAACAAGGAAATCTTCTTTTCTAACACCCAGGAAACAGCAATGTTTTAACTAATTTAAAAGGTTCAGTTTTATACCAGTTACCTTTTTAAAATGTACCACTGGAGGAGTAGCATGCCCCTGAAAATGCAGTATAACAAAGAAAGCAGAGGTTCTTAATGTGGTCATGCTCTTATAATCTTACCCTATCTTAAATTAGATCTGAGCAGGTCTTTCACCACTGTTGAAGTAAGAAACTGGAAAGTGGCCTGGGTGTTAAAACATGGGTCTGTGAAACAAAATTCTCCAGGTGTTTTCACAATTTCTGCCACTGGTTTGCTTCTTGGCCTTGGGCAAGATGCTTATCTGCTCCTCAGATTAGTGGCCCATTGAGAAACAGAGATATACACACTTGTTCTGCAGAGATTATTGGAAAAATAATGTGCTCTAGGTCTCAGTTTACTGCTGTTAAAATTCATGTTGTACAGCCTACTCCAGGCTTTTCTGCTGCTGTAGAGAGCGAAGTGCAGACTTTGCTGCCTTTCTGGCCAATGGTGAATTTCCTTATTTAAGGATAAATATCAAAGTTGACAGTACAATTGTTCAGTGAGGAATTGCATAGAACTAATCACAGCAATTGAAAGGTTTTAATTATTCTCAGATTATTTAAAAATAATCTCTAGCAAGGATTTAAATGACCTTTTCTATAAAAATTTAGAAAAGAATGGCTTGGAAAAAAATTCCAGGCCAATGAAGTTTTTTCCAGAAATCATTTCTTCCATGCCCTCTGAAGTATATATTCAATAAATTGAGACCATTATCTTTTCTCAAGACACTTTATGATATTGAAAGTGAAATCTGAGATAGCAAAGTCCTCATTAGTTGATTATTTTCTGAAGTGGAAAATTGCCAAACAACTGACACAAATATTTGGTGTAAATTGCTTTGTATTTATTTTCTATCCTAGGCTTTCCACAAATTTTCATTGGAGTTGATAATAAAAATATTCTCAATAATTTATACATTGTAGGCCAAATTTGAAGAATATTTGCAGAGTTATTTTGCATTTAGAAGGGTAAATATTCAAGTAATAAACTTAATTATAATATAGAATTTTCTTGATCCTCTGAAAATTTACCTTCTGACCTGAATTTTTAACTTTCCAGTCCTCCAACAAAATACTTTGGCTTTCCAATAGTCTTCATTAAGTTCAAGGTGAAGATGCTATTTCCTAAGTTGGATATTGCTGTCTGTGCAGAATAATCATGTGCAATTCTTAATTCTTCTGCTACCACTTGTAATGACCCAATTACCAGTAAAATGCATAAAAGTAAGATTTTAGCATTGATTTTTTTCTCTTGAATTTCTCAGCAGCTTTCACAAACCTGAACTTAGCATGCTTTTTATCATAATTATAAGGGTTTGATGTTGGATCTTACTAAGTTTATTTAGTGTTTCAAAAGGCTCAGTGAAGCCCCTTCCATGAACTTATCAAGGACTCTTATTATGGTATGAAAATTATGTAAAAATATTGTTAGTAACTGGCTGTGTGTTGATTGGAAAACAACCTAACAACAGAGCATCTCAAAAATCAGTATATTAATGTTATTGTTGTTCAAGAGATTTCCTTTGCTGAGAGGCTCAAAGAGGTAAATGACTAGCAGGGTGGAGAAGCTTGCTGATTGAATCAATTAGTCAGCTTATTGAATCATAGAATGATTTGGGTTGGAAGAGACCTTGTAAACCACCTTGTTTAAACCCCACTGCCATGAGCAGAGACACCTTTCATTACACCACGTTGCTCAGAGACCCATCCAACCTGGCCTTGAATAATTCCAGGAATGGGTGTCCACAGCTTCTCTGGGCAACCTGTTCCAGTGTCTCACCACCCTCACAGTCAAGCATTTCTTCCTAATATCTAATCTAAACCTACCATCTTTGAGTTTGAAGCCATTCCCCCTTGTCCTATCACAACATGCCCTTGTAAGAAGTCCCTCTTCAGGTTTCCTATAGGCCCCTTTTGGTACTGGAAGATGCTTTGAGGTCTCCCTAATGCCTTCCCATCTCCAGGCTGAACAACCCCAACTCTCTCATTCAGTTTTCATAGCAGGAGCTAAGGGATTCTTCCAGACATTGCTTTATATGACAGAATTCAGCAAGGGACAGATAAAAGCTGCCTGCCCCTGCTGTAACGCTTTCTGGTTGGTTTTGCTTTACCTCGAGATTGCTGCACAGGTAAGTGACAGCAGAAGTGCAGTGAAGATGAGGACATTGACAGCACTACCGGTGAAGCACCTGTGTTCATCCTGTTGAAGTGTGCCACAGTTTATAGAAGCAGCATGGGGATCTATGCTGGGAGACCCAGAGCCACTAACCAGGTGCTGCAGGGACCTAGTTCAGGGGGAGATAGTTTGGGTGGTCTAGCTTCACTCAGCATGGCAGAAAATGCAGCCTGCACCTTACTGGGCTTTGGTAAAATGGAGTGTGTACACCTCTGTGATACACTTAGAGGCTTTCAGATAACCTGCTCCAAGAGCCGCGGGTGTGCTCAGGCTGACGGAGGCATCACAAGTTTCTGGGGCTCTGCATGACAGTGCGACAACTGCACAGCACCCTGACGAGAGCTGGCTGGCCTCCAGCCACCAGGGAGCATGGGCAGAGCACAATTACACCTGTCTGCATGCATCTGTGTATACTGCCCAGCCAAAACACACCAGTGTTCTCAAGGACACCTTCTCCCACATGTTGGAAAGTGCCACAAAAATAGTTATCTGAACCTGTTAGACAATCCTACCACAGAAAGTAGCTCTTGGGTATCTGTGCTGAGACACATAAAGAGGAAGAGGAGAATTTAGTTTTCAAATGACAGAGATTTAATTTACTCACTGTTGAAAGCAGGCTCTCTGTGCTGTACATATCCCCTCAGACACCTGGACTGGCACACAGGAGAAAGCAACAAAGATGTTGTAGCCTGAAAAAACATTCAGATTTGGTTTGGAGGAAAAAAAAGCATACCATCTTAGATCTCTTCTTATTTTAAGGTTTCTGCTTCACCTCTGTGTTAGAAGATTAATTTACTTTCCTTTTTGTTTTGTATCAGCATGTATTCCATAGCATTAATTTATTCCTCAAGGTCTGATAACATCAGTTCTGTGTCCATTGTCGTCCAAGTGTATAGGTGATGTATAGAAATGATAACAAGGTTGCATTTTTTCTATGCTTGATACCTATTCAACAAAAAAGCCCGCTAAGCATTGCTTTCACATTTTTTATTGTCTAGTTTGCTGGAAGAGCCTGAAATAATTTTCTGGCCTGTAAAATAAAAATAAATAAATTATCTCGTGAATGTAGACACAGAGAAATACTAAGTTTCAAAAATAGTAAATAGCTTTTTATTTTGCTATATCTTCCACAAAGTCACCTTCTGTTCTTGAGATTGCCTAATAATTTTTTTAATAAACATTCTCTTCCCATTTATGTATTTGGTAAATTTTAGCAGACACTCCCACTAGAGAAAAATCTTTTGTCTTCGCTAAAAATCCAGGAGATATCTTCAGAAGAATTTAACATTCTTATACTTTGGCATCAATAATTGAAATCTTGCAACTTGATGGCCTTTGTGTAAGAGATATAATTCTATTGTTCAAGTGAGCTGATCTTTAAGCCTTTCAAAAACAATCAACCAACCAAAAAAACCTTCAAACTTTTCCACATACAGTGTAGATTTTTATAAGTTAACAGCAAGATTCCCCCAGATTGGATAAACAGACCAGCAGGTCTTTTCCTGCAGTAACATCATTGAGTTGCTGAGGTAAAATTTAGTTCTGTCATTGACAAACTTTGCAACTTCATCAAATTTAATAGAGTTTTTACTTCTGTAGACATTTAAAAAAGCATTGTTTCTAACTTACTCAAAAGACCTGCCCTCTTTGATTCCAGTTTAGTCAGGAGCTTAACTTCAAGTTGATAAGTTTCTGTGAGCCTTAAATATGACTGAAACTTTTCATATGTCATCATGCCTGTGTACCACATTCAATTAGAGCTTCCATCCTACAGACCTCAGACAAATCCACAGTTTTCAGGTTCACTGTTGGTATTGTATTTTTTCTGTTCTCGAAAGAAAGCTATATTAATTTGCAGACCTACATGTCTACTGTTAGACAAACTGTAAACCAGCAGACATTATCTTGATCCATGACTTCATAAGGAGAAATGTGTCTGATTAAACTGGAGGAAAGTAAATATGAGATTATTCAAAAATACATGTATACACAACGAATGAGAAGATCTACGTTTAAAGTTCAGAAACACACTAGATGTTTTTACAAATGGGCTTAAAACATTAACCTGCTCTCTGCTGTTTTATATAGAAGTCTTGTCTGTGTCTCTACATGTAATATAACTTTCTAAACAAAGGATTTATTATCAACTTATGGAAGTAGAATTTGCCATTTGTAAATGTACAGATACAAAATGTATACATTACACAAATATGTGGGAAATGTGCATCTTTTTTTGCACTTTTATGTTTGAAAGCCATCTATTTTGGCCATTCCTAATTACATGTTCAGGAAGCAGAATTCCATTTTCCAAACGCTTGCTATCTTTCACTAGAACCAAGTCACTGACAAGTTCTCTTTTCAAAGCAGTTTCCTATGTACTTGTACAACATTATTCCACAGATTTGCTATTGAAATGAAATACTGCAGTGACCTTTTTAATTCCCCTGACTTTTTACAATCTTTGAAATTTAGCACAACAGCAGGAGTTTAATCATATTCACTGATGTAAAAGACAAAATAAGGCACCTCTACATTCAGATAGACATATGACCTCAAAGGTGCAGAGCCTTCAGAGACTTGCTGGGGATCCCCAAGGACAATTACAGTGATCTTGCTTGTGGCCTCCCTGCAATCTCTGACTTTGCCTCCTGATAACAGAAATTTTGCACTTACATGGTGTGCCAGAGTATTTTGTTCTTGCTGCTTGAGCACTGTTGTTTTCCTATCAGAGAATGGTCTTAGGTTACTTTATCACTCTGTTCCAGTTCCTGTCTGCTTCGCAACAGTTTCAAGGTGTGAATTTCCAAGGTCCTTGATTCCCTCACTGCTGGCAAGGTCTGAGGCTTTGGTTTCGTGCTTTCATATTTTCTGCCAGTATGAAAGTTCACCAACAAAACAACCTAAAACCACTCATCCACTGGCAGTTGTCTCTTGTCAGGGGGTTTGTCACTTTTGTTGATTGATGCCAGGTGGACCAAAGGAAGGCTTTAAAAAAAATCCCAGCGTGTTTATTCATTGCTCTAGAGTGACAGGGCAGATCAGCTCTCTTAAATCCTCTTCCTATGCAGCGACCATTATTGGGTGACTGATGGAGAATCCCATCAGCTCTCAGCTCTTTTCATTGTCAAACTGAAGCAGAGGAGCAGTACATGATCACTCTACTAATATTTTTTATTGCTTAACAGTGTGGGTACTGAGCCTCAGTTTTGCTCACACAAAACTGTTCTCAGGACAAGACTGTGAGCAATACTACACCAAGAAATTCCTCTGTATACACTTACACTTCTTTTCTTCCACAAATTGTGTCTTCAATGCAAACAATCATGATAAATGCTTTTAAAATTATCTTTTTCAAAGTTTAGTTTGTGCAGTTGACTAGGGCTAGAGCAAAGGACTAGTATCAAGTGTTAGTATCAGATCCCTTAAACTTTTTTTGGGGGGTATATTATCACTATCTTATACACAGGAAGTTCAGCACTGGCCAATGCATTCAGTTATAAGGCTTTTTGATGGTCTCTGTGAATTGAGTCAATAGCTGTGGTTCAGTTAATCAAAGGCAGAGACAAAAACTACCATGATGAGCTGGCAGCTACAGGAGAAAAAATAGAGTCTTGAGCCATGGTGGCTTCTGACACTTCTGAGCAGACAAAGAATTTCATTGATATTGCATCTGATGTGATTCTTTTATTGAAGAAGACTCCCGATTGTTTGGGAAATTATTCAAACATCAGTCATGAGCACTAAATTCAAAAGTAGTTGAGCAATGCACAGCATCATCTTAAATCTTGTTGGATTTACTTTTTGCACATCACCCTCAGCAGTACAAGGGTTTGGCAACTTCCAAGGTTGTCAAAGTTAACAGCAATATACAGGAGCTGCAGAAAAATCTTAAAAAACATTTCACTTAAATTCTAGAAATTTTTTTTTTGGCCCAGATTTTACCATGTATCTTAATCTTCCGCGGATTTAGATAATGACCAATTGCATAGGTCTGATCCTTTCTTCAGTGTTTGCTCTTTAAAAATTTATGACTAAGAAAATATATTGTCTGATTTGATTACAGGACATTTCAAAGCTGCATTTGTAGTCATGTATTTAACAGTACTTTTCTACATGAAAATTTCATTGCCAATCAAGGCTCAGCATCAAACACATGAAGCTTCTCTGAGTGGATTTAATCAATTTAAAGCTTTCAATGAACAAACGCCAAGTCTTCCTAATCTGGTAGTTTTCCAGTTAATCCACAAAGTAAGTCTAAATAGGAAATAGATTTGAGCATCTGCTCAAAAGTTGAAGAAAAAGAGTTTAGCCATCTTGGGTAAATTATTCATTTCAAATGATTTGCTCAGCTCAAGTTCACCATTTTTTGCGTGGTGCTTTGTGGAAATTCAGGTTACTGAACTGTTCAGCTTACAGCTAGGTGATAAAACGTCTGAGAGAAGCCAAATCACATGTTCAGCCAAGATGCTATTCTTAGAATGACAAATGAAGTAATTTATCTGAGGACACTTTTCTTGAGAAGATTTTGTTTGACCAAAAACTGCTTAAAAACTACATTAGTCTAGCAATACTTGTTGTTAAACTCAACATCCACACAGGGATCTTTAACAAGCCGTTTGTGGCCCTTCATTACAAAATTTACTGCACAATAATTTATGTGCTTCCATATCTTTCACATAAAGCACTGTACAGTAGTTTCAATAAAATTTGTGTGAAGTGCTTTACAAAACTCCATCTCAGCAATGGGATTCCATCAGAAAGAACAAGTATCACAGCATTAGATTTTTATTTGCAAGGATTTTCCCTGTAAATGACTACGTCATTATTCAGTTGAGAAACAACCCAGAGTAAACAGTGCATTGCTTCTAGATCACCTGTGATCAATAGGTTCCCTTTCTACCTCAGCACTTGTTAACACTATATACATTTAATTAAATGTTTGAAAACATTTTTTAAGTGACAGAATTAAAAAGGATGGACTCATTACCAAAAACATTCAGCTTTTAATGCCAGGCTAGAAAACATTTGCTGGTACTGTATCATCTTAGGATGTGATCTAATCACACCCAATAACTTATGTCAGACTACCCTTCTTGAGAATGTGGATAGGAAACACGTGATCCAAGGGAGCTCTACATTTTCTGAGAGGTGGCACAGATGAAATCCCACCACAATGCTATTGTCTTAATTCAACATCAACTAGAATTTCTTTTTATTACCTTTTAGGATTACTTCCTTTTGCTATTTAATATTTTCAATCTCCTCTACTAGTCTGACATGTTAAGTACTAAGTTTTCCATAGAAGGGCTACTAATGCCATGAACATGCAAAAATACAGGCAGACTAACTGCTTGGTCTAAGTATTTGTGACAACCACGGGCACTTCCAGCTTTATTTGGGGAGTGTCTGTGTTGCTGGATGCCATGGGGCAAAAGTCAGTGCTGAAAGCCCAAGTTTGTGATTCTTGTCATGTGTGTTATTTCTTGAAAGAAGGTACAAACTCTGTATTTATTCTTTTTCTCCACTTATCTTCAGGATGTTAAGACATAGTTCCCCAAACATACCTGTGAAAGGAACTTTTGTGGGTCTCTATGTTGCAGGACTCAGAGCTTGGGTAGGGCAGTTTCCTTGTCTGTTTGTGCTGGGTAACAGCTCAAGTCACACAACCATGAACTGTATTTTTTATAAGAATTTTGTTTCCTTTACTGCATGGGCTGAATGATGCTCACCTAAAAAGCAGCTCTTGAATGTTCCTTTTATTCTCAGTTTTCAGAGTATGGCCCCATGGTCTACACACAACTTCAGCTTGACATTACAAACTTGGATTAGTTTATCTTAGCATTTGCTGTGTAGCAAAGTGGTTACATCCCCATTTAGAAAACAGAAATGAGGCACATGGAGATTTAACTCAGAAGTTTCTGGTACTAAAGCTCTGGTTTATTTGGTGTAACGTATTGTATGTCTGAAGCTCAACCCTGAGGATTGCAATTGCTGCTGCAGAGTGGTTTTATGGACCTTGCTCAGTCCTACTAGAATTTCTGATGTAGAAGCAGAGACAGAAGCCGTTTTCTAAGATGGCACTGAAAGATGAAACTATTTTTTTCTTTTTGGAGGCCTCTGGATTTATTAGTAAATGCCTTCCTTCTTTGATTGTAAACAAGACTAGACCACACTTTATTCATTTTGGCAAATCACTCAAATGACTTTTCCATCACACAGCTTCTTATTTGATTTAACAATTAATCATATCAATGTGGAAATTGCATGTCAAAATGTTATTGCTGAAGCTGGCGAAGAAGATCAGTTTGGCTTTGCCTCGGAGGCTGGCATTTTAAAGAGAACAGACTCCTTTTACCATGCCAGCTTGAACAAATCCAATGCCACTGCCAGAGGCAAACAGATACTACACACTATTCTTTACTCTAGCCTTCTTTCTGAATATCTGCTTTTCCATCATAGTTTGTCCCAGTTATCCTTACTTTACCTTCTATCCCTCAAAAAAAGGAAAACTAACCTAAACTAGAAAACTCCCACTCTATCCTTGTCCCAGTCTGTATATTTTTTCCATACCCATTTGCTGCTTTTTTGTTGAATCAGCATTTTAAATTGAAGGCTCCTTTGTATCTGCTGAACCAGTGCCAGGAAGCAAAGTCACCAGGGTGACAGGACAGAGAAATTCTTAGCTTTAGTGACTGTTTGCTGATCTGGTATTGCCATTTCCAGGAATGCCCAGTTTCATTTGTCTAAGCCTGGGCCAAAGGGAATTGGAACCACTGACCTTTGAGGATGCTGTGTGCAACCTGCAACATTTCTGTGTGCAAAAAAGTGAAAAAAAAAAGAAGAATATGAGGAGAGTTAGTCGTCACATCAAAGTGACTTCTCAGACCTAAAAACCTGGCAAATAGCAGATGTTTTTTCAAATGGGCCAGCAGAAGGCTTTTCTTTTTTGTTTTTAACACACAACTCATATTGTCTACCAAGTACAAAAATATTCAGGAAAAATTGAAATAGTTGGTCTTTCCAATTTCATCTGCCTCTTTCATCAACCTCTACATTAATGCCTTTCTGCCTTTCTGAGTGGTCCCAGCCACCAGCGAGAGCAGCCAAGCTGGAATGAATAGATCAAAGCAAGGGCAGGTACCTGTGTGTCAGTAGGGGTTCTCATACCACCTGCCCTGTGCAAGGTCAGATCCTCTCAGCTGTATCCATTTAGGATACTGTAGAGACACGCAGGTTTTATGCTATTTCGCAGATCATTGTTATTCTCAGCCCATATGATTCATCCTCTGAAAGCTTAAATGCTTATTTTCAATAATGAATATTTCAGCTACTGAGATAAACAGCTCTCATTTTACAGAATTATATATAGAGCTTGGTTGCACACGTTTCACTTCCAGATGCTTGCCAAGTGCAAGGATGGCTGAACTTTACAGTTCAGAAGTCACGAATCAGGCCCTGAAAGTCAGGAGACTGCCTTTAAAATAATAGAATCTCAAAGAATAATCAGTGTTGGCAGTATTAATTTGCTGCCTGGTTTCTAAGCCCTTGGGGATTCTATTTTCCCTTTGCAAATCCACAAGGACAGAAACTTTCACATTTTTTAATGAAAGAAGAGATGGGGTAAGCACAGGGTAAAAAGCGAAGAGACCATGAGATTTGACAAGACTGACAATGGCAGGCATGCTCTGCAAATACGGAGAGAGATGAGACTTGATCCCAGCCTTTGTGGCTTGCACAATGCCTTGAGAATTCATGCTGGTCTCTACAGCAAGCACATTTCAGCATCAGAAACCATCTGCAAAAAACAAGTATTGAAAATTTGTCCCAAAATTTCTTACGTTGTCTTGGTATGCAACAGAGGTATTTCTATATAGTAGAATAATTTTGAAGATTTTTTTTTTCTTTCTACTGCAAGAAATGTGGTCTGTTCTCTGCTTCTATATTGTTGGCTAAATTGGGGTGCTTCTCTGTAATAAGATCTCCTGAGTTTCTCAATGTGACTTTAGAGCCTGATGGGAAAAGGTGATAGTATATAAGAAAGTGTAAGTTCTCTACTGATGTTCTGTGCACGGAACAGTGACCACTCCTGTGCTTATGAGGGGAGACTATTCTGCATTGACAGACATTACACTCAACACTCAACTTTTGTGAATAATGCATCCTTTCCACCACAAAAATATATCCTTAGAGCTCTTCCCTAGCCTCTGTTGTTTCCTAGCCCTTCATGTGCTTGTAAGGTAAGTGCTGCAGGACTGGAAAGGTGCTGAACCAGGACTAAAATCTCCTGTTCATGAGAAGCAATGTATCCTCTGTGATGTGATGGGTATGAAAACACATCTGGGGAAGGGAAAGGAGTGAGAAGAACAAGGAGGGGGCCTTATAATTTTTGAGAAAGGATTATCTAACAATCAAGGCAGAAGATGGTTGGGAGGGGAAAAAAGGAAAGGAATAGGGCTGGATAAGGAAAATGGAAATGTTCCAGTTGCAGGAGTGGCAGGGTTTGCTCTGTGTAGGAAGCACGACCACTGAAGCCTAATCCCAGTTCTACCATTTGTCCTGATGACTCTGAGAAAGTCACACTCATTTCTATGACTGTTTCTTCATCTCTGAAAAGGAGAACGCAGAATCTCACTTCAAGTTTATGAAAATTCCTGGTGTGGTATTACCATCAACACTAGGCAGGCTCCTCTGCCTGGCTTGTATCTTCAAAAATGTCACTCTAAGAGCTACTTGGAAGTCAAAGTTGCTACTTGCACAGTTTTCCTTTGTTCTTGGTGTATCATTAAGTTTCATCAGCAAAATACCATTCCATGTTCCTGTGCAATGAAAAAGCCCAAACTGCCCCTTTACTGAAAGGGATATAATTATTTGCCTGTTCCTGTACAGGCTGCATATGACCATTTGAAGCACCCTCTGGAAATTCTCTTTTAAAAATAACAGTAAGCCATATTGGGCTTTTTCTCCTTTACTGTACAAGCACGGCACAAATCTGTAAGACCCTTCAAGTGTTGCATAGGTCAGTCTATTCTTTATGCTTGGTGAAAGAGCAGCACGTCAATGTTACTCATTTTTATTGTACTCATAGTGGTTCTATGTACTTGACATACATAAATGATTATGGTCCTTCCCTGAGAAGCTGCATGGACACTATATGAAGTACAGGAAGGAAGCAGCATGCAAATATATAACTACTTGTTTTGCATTTAAAAATGGGATTGTATTAGAAGGGTGTGTTTAAAAAAGGCCTTGGGTTGAGACATCCTTAAATGTCCTTCCATTTTAGTTTAAAAAAAAAAAAAAAAGAAAAAGAAAAAAGAGAAAAAAAGCAGGTCTGCAGGGAAGCTGAGGGACTTGGATATGGAAGAGATCTGGTATGTCATTATGTCAGGACTTCTAGTGTTACCTAGAACTTTTTTGCAGCTCAAGGGAAGAAACTTTCCAACTAGATAAATAGTAACCTTGAAAAGGCATTAGACAAAACATGCAAGATATGAAAAGAGATCAGCAAAATAACCCCTGGCTTACAAGTCCAAAAGTGTAATGATAGTATAAGCTTTTGACTTGTCAAAAGTCAGGCTCAGTTACACCTTGGAAAGGTTTAAAATACATATAGTGAAAAGTACAAATCCAAAGTCCTGAATGGGCTCAGTCAATGGGCTTGACTGCAAATTTGGTATCTGGGATAAAAAGCACAGTATCAAATATCGGACTATATCTGTTTTCTTTATGACACCAGGCAGATAACGAATGGCCAATGTACCTGCGTTTAAGAAGGCAGCAATAGATTTGGAGGTCATTTTAGTCCCACTCCTTATTGTCTAATTCCTGTTTTAAGGAAAGAATAATTCTTAAAAAATGGAGATATAAATCTCTTCAAAAAAAAGAAAAGAGGTAACTGGTGTCTGTGTTTGATTTCAAGACAAAGGAAGTACTGGAGATAATCCCTCTGAACTTCAGTAAAGCATTCAGAAGTCTGACAGATGGAAAAAAAATAGTAAGGTAAGGGAGACTACTATGAGAAATTATAAAACAGGTGAAGAGTGAAGACATTAGGTAATATTGATGAGAAAGCTGGAGGATGATAATTAATGAAGCTTCTCTGAGAATATTTTGAGATTAAGAGGTGACCTGTGGATGCAATTTGGTCTTGCAGTGCTGTAAACTTGTCCATGTTGTAGCCATGGTAAATGAAAGACTACATCCAGAGAGGTGTTTTCCACAAAGACAGAGAATCCATACCATTAATGTTAGCTAAGCAGAGATCTTATATGAATCACTGTGTAATTTTGTTCAAGAGAGATAATTAAAAAGTAAACAAGCTCAGAGAAGGGGTGATGATGAAAATAGGGACTTGGTCTCGAGAGAGGAAACTAAGAGGTTTTGTTTATAAATGTGTATTTGGTACATGAGTGAGGAAAAGACACTACCTCAAAGACAGTTTGAAAACTTAGAAGATAATTCTTTACACTTTGAAGTAATCTGAGTTGGAAAGAGTCTTTTGGTCAAAAAAAATGAAAATCTTAATTCTATGGGGATTATGTTTTGTTACTGTGTGAAAAGACAAGGAACGAACTTGATATTTCTGAAGGTCCCTTCTTGTGTTCCCCTTCCTCACACATACCTCCACAACTTCCTCAGAGTCAGCCCTCTTTGAGGAACACAGGAAGAAATGTTTTTTCATAAATTTGGTTGTGAAGTGACATATTGTTATGGTGCATCAGAGAATAGAAGATATTCCCCTTTCCTGGAATGGAACACTTGAGTTATGCCCTAAAATTATTTTGCAGTCTTCTAAGCACTACTTCTGGGAAATGGCAGTAAGTCTCATCCCCTGTCTTCTATTGAGGTTTGTATGGGGTATTATTTAGCATTTTAAAACTCATCACAGTTCTGGATGTGTGCAACTATTTCTCTCTTTGGGAAGAAATACAGACATTCTGAGGTGAAAACAGAAACCAGCCAGTGGCAATGAATATCGAGGGGTCCTTCAGAAGCAGGAGTCCTCACATATGCATACACTGGAAATAATTAGTTTATTACAAGCTGATGAGCTAATTCAGATTGTGACAGGCTTGTTTCCTTCTGGAGTGGGATGCCATTGCTTCTCAGGACCACCAGATGCCAGACTTTTACTGCAAAACCTCAGCTCTTTGACTGCACAATGGAAAGAAATGTTTTATGAGCTTACATTTTCCCGAATCGCTTACATTTTCCTGAATCCCTTCTGTTCTGTTTTCTGCAAAAGGATTGTAATTTCTTTGATCATCACACTTAGAACTTATTTCTAAGTGTGCACTGTAACTCTTCAAGATCACTTACAAACTAATTGTAGGAGGTTACTGAGAAATGTCCTCTTTGTAAACTACTGGCTTCTCTGACAAGCTGGTGACTTGAATTTCTTACTTCATAATCATAATGGAAACTGGGCAATTAGAAGGAGCACCTCTGAAATGCACAAAAGGAATATGATAACACTTGATAAAGAGAAGCAGCAAAATGTTCATGTTCAATAGCTCAGAATCATTTGCGTTTAACAATTTAACTGCCTTAGATAAACAGACAGCAAAATAATTACAGCTGCTCTTATTTGCAGAAATGTTCTTAAGAGAAACACTTATTCTCAGGTTTTTTCAGTAATTTGAGCTGTAACTATTTCATAGTTTTCCTTTCTAATATGCACATATTTTATCTAAATTTTACACTTTATAAATGTATCTACTTATATTTGATTAATTCTTAAATTCAGTTATTGCAAAATTATGCAATTATGTTTTTCCTACTAGAATTATTAACATCCTCATTCCTATTGCAGAATGTATTATTTTAACAAAGCATGCGCTGGTTTATAAAATTTAGAATTATTGAATTAATTTGTAATGAATTGACCATTTAGTGCAAAATAAAAATGTTGAACTATGAATCATCCATATGGGGCCAGAGAGACAGCACATTGTGCCATAAACAAGAAGAAATATGCACAAGCACAAACACAAATAAAAAAAATAATAATTTTGGTTAAAATAATATAATGGAAATGCAGCAGTATAAATAAACAAGCACATTTTTTTGTTACAAGAAGCAGAGCTTTGCTTTCAATTGAAGTTGTTTTGCATTATTTCAAGGGAATATCAAATTGTAAAGTGTAATATTATTGTAATTTTTTTTTTTTATTCCCTCATACTCTTGCATATAAAGCATCTCTTCATCAATGTGATATCAATTGCTAAAGCTTTCAAAAGCAAACCTTCCAGGTAAAACCCATACAAATATATTGGAAATAAACATATATTCCTCCCTATATTCTCTCCCTATAAAAAGGCAAAGAGTATGCAAATATTATAAGACATTAATAAAAAATTCTGACAGTTAAAGCAAAGGCATTCATTAATAATTAAAATACAAATTATGACAGAACACAATGCTTTATTCTATCATGAAATTATGTTGTTCTTCAATTATGATAAGACTGGTTCTCAATTTTGCATTATTTTGTGGAAATTAAAAAGGAAAAGACATTGCAATATTGTTTGGGTACTGACAAAGAGAGCGAAGTGATATGTAAGACTTACTATACAGGCTTCTAAAAAAGTGTATGCATTACAGACATACTGAATAAAAAATATTTCCATTTTCACAGCTCAACCACAATTAGAACTTTAAATTCTATTTCTCTCTTAGTGTGAAAATGTTAAATAAAAGAATATGTAAAGTATATCAGAGTAGTCCAGAGGCCTTTTTATCATCATCTCTCAGTGTAGAATCAGGATTTATTTGAACTTGACTGAATCACCCATGGATAGCAGAAATCACTGTTTGTTCTTGATTCAAGAAGAGTCTTTTTCTTGACATGAAAATGTCAAAAAGTTTCATAATGGTGGTTTATGATGTCATTATAATTCCTTTCTGTTCTTTAAAAACAGCATTAAGTCATTCCATTACACTGCCTTACGCTTAATCTTTCTCTTTTTCTAAAAAAATTGACATATTTATCATTGATTTTCCAGCAGATGTTGTACTAGATGACCTTTTTTAAAAAGTACCTCAGTTAATCTGACCTCTCTTAATGATTACTCACATATCCTTTAGTAAGTGAATAAAACTTTTCTTTCACAGATAGTAGGTACTTAATCCTCATTATTGAGAATATGCTGAAACCTTGAATACTTGTCAAAGCTTCATTTTATAATCCTGAGGTTGGTTTGCCATCAGTGATTTACACAGGGGCTGTGCTTGAAACAATTGATTCATTCCATACTTAAAGTCTACTGCTGTCATTAAAATGACAGTACAACACTTGCTGTTGCAATTTAGATTTACTTGAAAAAAAGGCTTAATTCTCTCCTGAAAAATACATGATATTGAAACAGAATGAATCATCTTGTGTGTCAAAATAAAATGACAATAGCTTTATTTTTATTCTCAAAATATTAAACTAGAAACATGTTTAAAACACGAGCTAGCTTTTGGGAGGTTTGATGGAAGTTTATCTTGCAATTGTATGAACAATGTGCTCATATCTTCTTGTTACTCTGCCTTGGTTCAAAGAATATTTTTTAAAGCATTCTAAAAATCTGCCTTTGAAACCGACTTTTAAGGTAGAACTCCTATAGTTAATCATCATGTCAGATGGAATGCTCCTCGATGTTAAGCTCTTGTAATATATCAGACTGTAATTTTGGGCTGCTGGTGAGGATGCTACATATGAAAGTCTACATACATTTACAGTGACTCCAGATAAAACTACTCAGGCTGTTTTTTCACAGTATGTGTTGTCTTTTCTGTAAAACAGACTCAAATGCAAAGCATTTAGCCGGTTCCTCACACTGACAATGTGACATGCAGCTTTCATTTTCTTGAGTGTGTTTGACGAGGGGATTAACTAAGTGCTAAGGTACAGTGGATCCCTCTAAAGGACACAGTAGTGTTTTCCCCTTGTAGGTCCCAGTTTTGTGAAACTATTTAGGAAACAATTCCTGGCGAATGCACTAATTGGTGCCCAGAAACTGACAGTAAGTTAAAATTTCTGTTTGATAGAAAAAAAAAAAAAAGAGGTTGTAAATGAAGAAAAGGGGCTTGCGTGACTCTTCCAGTAATATCATGTCATGTTAATTTTAATGAAGCTTCATTACAGTTCTCAGATAAGGAAGAAAGATAATTGTTCTTCATTAACAACAATTCTATTGTTGTTCTATCTGCAGCTGAAAAACATGCTGTAAAATGTTAATAAGAGGAAATATTCAAATATGACTGAGATGGACAGAGACACTGTGAAAAAATTAATTAAGCCACAAAAAAATGCATCATTGATAGTTTAGTAAACTATCGGGAGACAAGAAAAAAATAGGTTACAGTTAAATAGCATCCTTTCCAACCTTGATGTGCCCAAGCAGCAGGCCACATGCAAAAGCAGGAGGTCACTTAGGACTGAATTCTGACCATAACAGCAGCTCACACTCCTCCCACCGAGGTCTCTGTGTCTTCCGTGATCATTCAAGGACAGAGCAGGGTCTTCATCATTTAGGATATCTTTTGCACAGCACAGTTAAAGAGAATAATTTTGCCCTGACTGTAATATCATTCTTAATCTGAGAGGGCTAAATTTAGCTCTGAATGTGCCATAATGTATTTTTCTGCTGTGATAAAATTTGCCTTGTTTCCCCCACTGTTGCATCAGGCAAGTGAAAGAAAAATTTTAACTATCTCAATGTTTTCACGAAGATTATCTTGAATTTGAGCATGCCACTGCTCCAAGAGTTGGCATACTGTTAATAGTGATGTAAAAGGAAAAATTGCACTGATTATTTTGTGGTTTTAGAGACACACTGATTTTTGCCTAATGCAACCTGAATTGTGCAATTCAGCATCCTTTTACTTTAATGATCGGGTGTTGTGCATCCATATGGAGAGCAGGTTTAAATGACTGTTCTTTTTCCTCTTCCTGACTGGGCCTGCAGAAGTAAGTCTTGCAACTGAAGTTTTAGCGAGGAGGAAAATATCACTGTGAAAGTTATAATTGCTCATGAAGGAGAGCCTACAATATAAATAATCACAACTGTTGGGGCTGAGAGGTCTTAACCATTGCAATGTTTTATCATTCTTCACCTAAAATCTGTTATAACTTGATATTCCACCACAGTGTCAGATATTTCTTCAATAAATATTGTTTATAAGTAAACCATCTGCTTTTGGTGTGGTTACAAGTTTTTGATGATTCATCTAAATATTTCTCTTTAAATAGATTCTTCTCCTTCTGAAAGAGAGAGAAGTTGCAAGTAGAACATCCCATTAGTGGCAGAAGTAAAAGACTCCACATAATATGGCAAAATTGATTTATTGAAGGAACTGGTAATCAAGAAAAATAAGTGTTTTGACAGTATGTTCCACAAATCATTGAATTCCATTGAAGTAATCTTCTAAAGAAATCTGCTAATTTGGAAGAAACACTGTCTTGGACTGATCTCTTCTTCATTCAGAGAACCCCAAAGAGTTTATTTTGCCTGAAATTTAAGCACTTTATTGGCCAATATTAAAATTATTTTGTGCTAATACAGATTTACAGCAAATGCTCTTATATGCAAAAAAAAAAAATAAAAAAAAAAATTGGTATCTGTAGCCACAAATTAACTGATTACAATTCCTCTTTGCATTTCTTCAATTGAGCCCACAACTAGAAAATACTGCTGCATTTAGTTCTCTAGGAGATGCTTTGTTAACTTGCAGTTAATGCAACATTTTTCCATTGAAACTCTTTTCTTTCTTTTCCCCCAAAATATCAGTAGGAAACCCATTCTGTTATATTGCATGAAGCATTAAAAGCATACTCTACCAATTATCTTTATAAAAAAATACAGATGCACATGTCGCCAGGAAGTTCTGTGTTGGTTTGCTGTGTGTGTTTACTAGCAGCCAGTGAAGCCTTTTGCTGTGCATAACACCTGATTTGTGTTTTAAGGGCACCATGTGTCTAAAAAAAATTATTATTTTGTGCCTGAAGTACATTCAAAGCTCCATGTGTGTGTGTGCAAGGGACTGCCTGGTACTAGTTCAGGTTTTCGTAACTGTTGTTTGGAGAAGACAGGTGGTTCAACCTGCCCCACAGAGTGGTTTGATGAGTGAAATTTTCCTGATGGGTGATGGTACAAAGAGAGGGACATTTTGCTACTCACTTACAGTTTCCACATCCAAAAAGTTAGAAAATTTTTACTGTAGGAACAAAGATGCTACGTAGCAGGATGTGATACAGAATATGCTGTACTGGTCATAAATCACAAAGCAGCTGAACTAATCTGCACATAAGGAAAATGGCACTCTAATTTCCTGTTGAAAATCCAGACAACATTCTCACCTTGCATTTCACTGCACTGGTGTTGCTTTACAAAGGAGAAGAAAACTGATTAGCAAAGTGTTAATCCAATAATTGTAACAAATAATTAGCTTTGTAATAATTAGAGTAACATATAGAACAAGAATTAAATGAAATATGAATTCTCTCTGTTCTCCATCCCTATCACAGTCACAACTCAATATTTGGGTACAAATATCTTTTGTATGAGATGATAGACAGTGATTTCTTCTTTTCATATGAAAATATTTAAAATAAAAAAATTTGCAAACGCAATGCTATCGTGAGCTGAACACTCAATAAAAATAGGAAGGCTGAGATGTTTTCTTTGACCTTCCTTTCTTCTCATTAGCCCTTCCTCAGGACACTCACTCCTTGTCGTGACCCTTTGTAATTTCTCTTTTATTATAAATTGTTAATATAAAAATGCTGTGGCTCATGAAGCTTTGGGTATGATAAATTCTATTAATGTCAGAAATAAAATCAGATTGATATGCCAGAAGAAAACACTTGTAAACCTGGTGAATATTCACCTCCTGACAGGATTCCCTGCTGCTTAGACCATCTCGCTTTAATATATTTCTTAGATATTTGTCAGCTACAGCATCTACTGTTGCAGTTTTAAGGTTTATCGTGAACGTTGCTTAAAGAAACATTTTGTATTCCGAAACTTATGTGGACTTTCGTACACGTGTTGAAGTTATAAAATGTGAATAGCAGCTCAGAAGAGTGCAAAATGTTAAAAGTAAAAATAAACTATATTTGGCTAATCTGAGCAAGCAGGAGGGACAGAGGTACCTAGCATGGAAGCTGCCTTCAAGCCCTTGTCTTGATGAACTTCACTAGCAATGCCTCAGTATATAAGAAGCACCCTTAGCACAAGACCAAAAGGACCATATTGCCTCAGTCTGGTCTTGGTTCTTGCATTTGGGCCTCAAAGGACCAAGAGCTCTTGTTGTTTAAAATCTGTCACCCCTTTTTTGTAACGCCTCTTCTGCTGAGACGAGGCAAACTCCTTATGGATGCAGAACAACCCCCAGCAGGCTGTGCCTGGGGGAAAGCCCCTCTTGTGTCCCCATCCCTGTCACCTCTAAAAGAAGCCACTTCAGAATCTCCCCTCATTTGCATGGGGAGATTTAATTTCCATCCCTTAAATATGACGAATTGCAGAGATTTCCTTCAGTTAATGCTTTTAACAGCTCCCAATAAACTTCATTAATCAGGCCAGCTCTAGGCCCAACGTGCAGCCTGGAAGCAGCTAATTTGCCTGATGAGCCCGCGACTTTAGTGAATAAACAGGTGGATAAGCCGAGGGTTTTATGGCCTTAATTACACTCTAATCAGTTCAGCACTTGGCGGGCAAAAGGGAAGAGGGGAAAAAAAGAGGTGGCGGCAGAAAGAGCATCCGCAGCCACTGCTTCTCAGCCAGCTCTTCTCTCCCGCTTCATCTTCTCCCTCTCCTGCTTTCCCCTTCCAGTCTTTGTCTCTCCCCTTCTTACCCCTCTGCTGTATTTCCCCTTGTTCTCCTCTCTCCAACCTCCTGTTTCCTTCCAATGAAAATCATCGGAGAGAGAGGCTATTTTGTTCCTTGTTTCCTGCTACTTTACTGCCTTCCCTTTCCCTATCTTTTATGTTTCTCTGTCCATACCTCGTTCGCTCTCTCCCCTGCCTCTGGGTCCTGCTCCCCCCAACCCCACCTCCATTCCTCTCTCCAGCGCTACATATTCTCCCTGTCACAGTTAGGCCGCCTGACAAATCACTTCAAGGGCAGCCTAACTTTGAAGGACAAGACAAAGCTTTAGCATATGGTCCAATCCCCAGATGTTTGTCTCTCTCTCTCGCTCTCTCTCCCTCCCCTCTAAGAAAGGCTACTTGGGAAGCCCGGCTTCTTTTTGTTCATCCTCTCCTCCCTCCCCCCAAGTTTTGGTGGGGGGCCCTAACTAGCAGCGAGGGCTGCTGTTTCCTTTACAGCCTCCCCGCGGGGGAAGCGGCGCGGGGAGGGGGGAGCAGCATTGCTTTTTCTGAAGCTCAGTGATGTTTTTTATGGCTTGGGGAGGGGCCGTGGCAAGTGAATGCTCCCGGGTCTGGTCGGACCTGCCTGGCATCGTCATCCCCGCTCCCCATGCCGTCGAGGGTAGCACTGGTAGGAGCCCGCGGGAGCTGCTGCCGGCCCCGGGCACCCCGGGGGAAAGGAAGGAGAGCTCGGCTGCTGCTGCCGGGCATCGCACTCCTGCCTGGGCGCAGGGAAGGAGGGGGGCGGCAGGAGAGAGCCCGGAGGAGCCACCAGCCCCAGGCAGGGACCCTCCCTGCTCGGTGGGGATGCTGCTGGACCCGCCGAGTGGCCGTGCCAGTGGGGTCGGGTGGTGCGGGAGAGCGGGCAGTTCTCCTCAAATCCTGCGCACCCCGAGATATGCGGGGGTCTGCCCGGCTTGCCGGGTTTATTTTCCGGATTCGACTGTGAACAGCCAGCTGTGCCAGCCGGGCATCATCACCCAGCAAACCCGGCAGCGAGGCTCTGGCACGGCTCACCCGGCCGTCTTCCTGTCATCGCTGCTCGCCCTAAGTTTTGTCCTTCGCTAAGAGCAGCCCCTCGCACCGTGGTCCGGCTGGCATCGAAACTAAGATGTCTGCCTCGAGCCACCGAATGGGCTTAAAAAAGCCAAAACAGCAACCGAACAAAAACCTACCAAACAAACAAACCCACAACCAAACAAAAAACCCCAAACAAAGAGACCAAAAAAACCCCCATCAAAACAAAACCAAACCCAAAAAATAAAAGCGTTTGACGTGGCAACCGTGGCTCGTGCTTTGCCGTGGGAAAGCCCTGCTGAAGAAAAGAGCATCGCAGCTGCTTGCCCACGCACACTCCTAAAACCGGCTACAGGACTTCTTAGAAGCAAACATATTTTTCCATTCCAAAACTTATGCTGAGAAGGATTTGTTTGAGCATTTTATCTCGGCTGTCAAAAGAATATTAAGAGAATAAAAGATTGTATTCTCCAGTACCCCCTTCTTAATACAGTGTTTCATCCTGTACTTGTAACAATATTGAGACTTAAAAAAAATGAACTGTCACAAAAGGAAAATGGATTTCATCTTTGTCTGTCTGTTTTCAGAGGGATTAAAACGTTCCTATTATTTTGGAGGCTGACATTTTCCCTTGAAATTTGCATGGATATGTTTGAGATGTCTCCTATTTATTTTGTTTTTAACTGGGCTAATTAACACTTTTCCACAGCTTTATAATATGTATCTGTAGTGTATGATTTAATTCCATTAAAAATCCCTAAACCAACCTGTTTTATATGACCAGCATATATTCTTAACTGTTACATATTTTTTTATAAAATCTGACACAGTGCATCCTTTGCAGATTAGTTGAGAGAGCATTTCCTTCGGAAAAAACGGTTCTCACTTACATGAATTTTTAAAGTGGAAAACTAGTTTAATCGTCTTTTAAGTTCATTTACTTAAAGCTTTTTTGATTAAAAATAATTATGAGGAGGTAACTCTTTCTTAAAATTATCAATGTAAAGGATACCTTTGAAGACAGTTACACAATTACTTGTCTTTTCATTTTCAATGTTTTATGGCTCTAAGAATCTCAAGCCTACTCAGTGCTAGATTTTTTGTGTCTTCTTGTTACGATAAAGTAAAATCCTGACACTTATTCTTGAGTATAAGTGAGAAGAAATGGACAGCAAAAACTTGCAGCTTTTGTTTGCTATGCCCAGATTAAATTGGCTTCCCCATAATCAAATTACATCTTGTACAGTTATGTTGCCTTGATGGAATTTAGGATCGTACTGTCCTGCAGTTCATTCCCAGGTCTGTGTATTGCGTTGCTGTTTGATAATCAAAGCAAATTAAGATATTTTTTAGAACACAAGACAATTTCCTCCCCACCCACCCCCCGCCCCAAGTTCTGCAAATTCTCAAAGTGGCCCTGGAGAAATACAAACGCACAAAGTGACAGGCGAAGCCGGGCCTGTGCTCAGCACTCCATCATTCCTTGTCACAGGCGCAGCCACTATGCATTATCCTGCCGTGATTGATAGAGTGGGTTTGTGCAGACTGGGGGAGCTGGGCACGGCTCAGATGGGGCCCTGTCGTTCTGGCTCTGTTTCATACTACCTGTAGGGAAAAGGAAAACTTTGCTGGGATTGGCACTTCAGCACTGGTCAGAAATTTTACTTCTGTGCCCATAGTGTAAAGGTGAATGTAGCTTTTAGCTTTATGTGGTGATGTTCCAAAAACTGGAGGCAGATTAAAAAAGGGCAGACTCTGTTTACATGAGCAATATCACAAAAATGAAATTGCTTTCAGACTATCAAGTTTGTTTCTTTGTTTTATTGGAGAACTTCTTAGGTGGGCAGTGTATTCAAAGACTTTTCCTTATCTTTCGACTCATTTATTCATCAGAAGCAGCTGACAGAAGGCCTGTATTTTCACTGCAGCACTGCCTTTTTAAGATTAATCTAGTGTCAGTGTTACTGGTCACAAAAATAGAATAAAATATACATAAAGTAGATGGTTATATGCAAAACCAGAACAGAATAAAATTCTACTCCCAGGATATAACAGGTGACCAGTAAGTCTGTCTAAAGGGGCTATTATTGCTGTAGGATAAAGTGTAATAATTTATGCAGTTAGTATCTGACACATTTTTGTTCAGCTGGGGAGAAGAGTTTAGGTTTCTTTGCCTATGATCATTCAAGATCTTGACTAATTGATGTGCGATCAAAGATGACAACAATCTCACCAGTGTTACGTAAAACTGTAATATCCTCCAGATCCTTCATTTCTTCCTGAAATGGCCAAAGGCAAAATAATTTGCATAAAAGGTCTCAAGTTATAAAATGTAAAATTTCTTTCATTGGGATTTTTGAATAATCCCTGAAGATTTCAATGCATGTTTACAAAGTTCATCAAAATGAGCATAGAAATATTATTGCAAGGGGAAAACAGAGTTTTGTTTTGTTTTAATGTACTAACAAATTACAATAATAAGGAATGACTTTTTTAAATGTGATTTTTGAGTTCCCATCTATATTTATAGTGATTATTTGCTGGAATGAACCACTTTCAGATACTAATTGATGAATACTAATTTATCATTCTCTAAATTCTCCCCATCCCCCATTTAATTTCTCTGGGCAAAACTGCCTTGAAACAGCAAAGTGAGGATGCTGTGCATTTTACATCAATGGAAGATATTGTGAAAAATGTTTTCTACTACAAATTGCTTTAGAAAATAATCCTCATATATTTTTCTATATGGCCTTTTTTTTTTTTTTTT
>VXBA01002873.1:231809-249309 GCA_013399895.1 Serilophus lunatus
AGGGAGGGAGGGAGTACTGCTATGCAGAAAAATTGTTAATAATAATAATTTTAAATTTTTGTGCACATTTCCTAGTATCTTCCCATTTTCCTGGTGCTATGCTCACCCTTCCACTGTTCCCTTAGGTCCTTAGGTCAATGCCTGCGGTCTGGTGTGTGTTTGTGTGGATGTAGTGAGTTAACCAGCATCACAGATCCTTCCTCGGGAGGAACAGCGAGTTATGTTAATAGTTCTTCCTCGCTTGAGGATCCACTGAGGACCATATTTAAATTTTTTCTATTACAGTTTTACAGCTTGGTCTGGAACTCTACATTATATATGGCTTTACTATATATGGTACCGTTTATGTATGTTAGATACTATTTCTTTCTCTTTGTTACCCCTGAAAGATGTTCAGTACAGTTCTAGGTCAATATTTCTATCGCTGAGAATTGGTGATGGAACAATAGTTCATAATCTTGGTGTCTCTAGTGCAAAACTTGTTCTCCATCTCTTATCATCCCATGCCTTCATCATCTTCACACTTCATGTGCTCCTACTCCTTAAAGCCTCTCTCCTGGCACACCAGACCTGTGTGTCTCCACATTAGTTCATTGTGTTTCAGTCCTAGGTATCTCATCTCCTACAGAAGAATTGCTTGTTAAGTGTTAGCTCAATAAAAATTTGTTTGTACTATTTAAAAATAAGCCATAGTCAATTTGGAAATCACAGTTATAGCTAAATCTAGAAATAAAGGTGACCCAGGCAAAGTAAGTCTGAGAGGGCTCAGCCCTGAGGTTTTGCAGAGTTGGTACAAGCCCATGGCTGATATTAATGATGGCAACACTGTATGACAAGGCTCCTGGGCCCTAATCTTCTGCTAAGATGTGTGAAGCAGGCATCTGCTTGCCTTCCTGCAGGATATGATGGACTATATCTAAACTCTGAAAACACTAGTCACTGGTTATTTGGGCAGAGCCCTACACAAAGGCGCCAGAAGCCATGGAATAAGCCCACGGAAGTTAACAGAGATCACAGATTGCAGGAACGTCAGGATTTTGAGCCTGGATCCTCATTAAGGATTTAACAGTATTTAGGTTTGATCCTGGATTTTACATAATTTATTAATTCCTACCCAAAATCTTGGAAAAATCACCAGTCATACAGTAATAATTTCAGATAATTGAAAACATGAGCATGTTTCCAAATCATGGTTGGCAGAACAATTACTAGATTCCAGCTATTTTTCAGTACTCAAGAATCGTCTGTGTTTCTGGTCAAGCAGAATGAGGCTTAGAGTTCCCCTCCCATGACTTCTGATGCTTTCTTTGGCACTGAAGTTCATAAAAGTGACAATCAGTTTAGAAACATTACCTGAATGTTTATGTTAATTTGGTTTTGAAGAGGTTAAGGACTCTTCTGTTTGGAGTTCACATCTCTAACATCAAAAGAATTTTCTCAGCATTCAATATTTTAAAACAATGTATTTCCTTATGTTACAATTTAAAAGTAGATCCTTCACTGCCTGCACTTGTGAGTTTTATATTATCATATTATGGAAATAAATAACAGTGATAGAGAATTAATTAGTTGTGGGCGTTTTTTAATCCATGTTTGTTTGTTTGGTTGTTTGTTTGCTTGCTTATTTGTTTAACCTACAGTGAATTCATCCATGGTAATCATTGTTAGTGAAGCCGATATCAAGACCTCATCCACACGATCTGCCAATAGTGGACTTCCAGCCTGTATTGATATATGCAGTAGAGAATTGATTGCCTGCCCGAGTAGATAAGAACATGTATTGTTCTTCAGTGGGTGTAGTGCATTACTCTTTTCTGGCTAATGCGATCTCAGAATCCTTCTCAATAACACAATTCCACCAATCAAACCAGATGACAAAATATAAATTTTATGGAGTTGTAGTCCTCAATTCATAATCCTTTGTAAAAGACAAACACGGATGAGTGAAGTTTCCCATAATGAAAAAACCATAAAATTTCAGAGTCAGCCAAGGTTCTCTTTTTGATGCGTTTCTTATGTTCATTCTTTTAGTTTTTCTACAGATTTAATTTCCTTTTCTGACAGTAATCCTGTGATTGTGGATCTAATTTTTCTCTTAGTTAGTAGAGAGCAAGTCCCAGAACTACTGAAGCTATTTAATGTAGCTAGCACCTGAATGACTTACAGCTTCGATGCCGCCTTGGTTGTAGGTTCTTAATATCCATGGCTGGTTCTTGTGGTACAGGAATATCAATGATTGGAAAGAAGCCTAGCAATAAATAGTCAATAATTCCATAAAAGTATTTTTTTAAAAAATTATGATTATCCACATATGGTTACCATCAGTATTCTTTGATACTAATTAGAAGCTGAATGATATGATAAACTTTTATTATTAAACATGTTTTTCTCATCATAGTTGTATGCACATTGCTCCACTATAAAGTTATTTCTAACTCTGCTTTTTTAAGACGTGTGTTTATCTGTTTGCATCCAGACCCCAAAATGCCAATACACCTTTAAATCCACAAAACCAGGGAACTTCTTAATCCCATCTACTAGAATATCGTTCAAGGTCAAACTAAACTTTTGTTTTCATAACCAAAACAGTATTACTGCAATCCTGAATTCCCTATTGTAAACCATAGAGCCCACAAATCAGAAATTCTGTAAAAATAGCCCAGCTATACCTTAGTTAAAATTAATTCTCCATGGAAATTTTTTTATGAAAATCAGTCAAGAAATCTTTCAAATTCAACTGTCATCTGCTGCCCACTATAAATTTAGTCCTAAAAGACTGTAATACACTCGGCATGGTATTTCATCCTATATGTACAATAGTTTTCTGGAAACATTAGTAATAGTGAGAATAATATGTAATAAGAGGAGGAAGTGAAAAAAAAATCAAAAAATCCCAAACTATTACAAATAATAGAGAACTGGAATCCAGAATTAACTTCTATAATGAATTTTTTGTTTCACTATAACTTAAAAATATTTAAGGAAAAAAAAAAAAAAAAAGAGAAAAAATAACTCTCATTCCTGGAAAATGACCATATTATACCAGAATTTTAATTTTTCTTAAGGTAAATCCTCATTACAGTCACTGGGGAGTTCTGCTGAAGACAGAATGGAGCAATATACTCTTTGGAATGTGCTGATTGAGGAGGGATCTTGCTGTTTATACTGGACATTTCACAGCATTTGTCATTACCTTTCAATAGCAATAAGGTTATGAAGAAGCAGGGCTGTGAAAGATGTCCTTCCCAAAGGTGGTATGTGGCTCAGTGCCAGACTTCATAGGCAACTGCATACAGTTTGGAAATTGTTTCTCAGCTAAAACAAGCTACCGTCTCAGGATTTATAAAGAAGTAAAATTTACAGATGTTGCCCATCAATGACATCAAAAATTGTACCTAGATAACCCAAATTCACTCCAAAGGAATTTAATTGCATTCATAATAATGTAGAGGTCAGTCAGCTGCATATTGACAATTAGTCCTCATTGAGACAACTTTTCCTTTTTTTCCTAGTTGCTTTTTTTTTTTTTTTTTTTCCTAAATCAAGACAATGTGTTAGTAAGCTTCCATCCCCCCTCCACCATCTTCCTCTGGCCACTTCCAAAATGCCTTAAATTTTTTAGGGTCTTTATATTATTTTTGCTCTGAGGCATATTCCCTCTCCATTGATTCTCTTCATTGCTGTCCAAACCAAGTTTAATTAAAAACTTTCTAAAATATCTTAGCTGGCATAAAACCTATGTTGTGCCACAATGACCGTTAGTCGTTATAGAAAATCAACTGAAGTTTGAAAATCATAGTGTCTCCTCAGTGTTAAGTTATTTTGAGGAAAAGTATTAACCAAGGATGGCTTCTACATTCAAGACACACAAATTCAAAAGTTTCCATTAAAGTAAGACTGAAAAATTAAAATAGTGAAAAAAACAATATTGAAACAAAATCTTTAGAACATTGGAAGATGAAAGTAGGAGAATAGTTCCACTAGTTGAAATATATTCTCCTTAAATAAAATGAATCCAAATCCATACCTGTCCCTGGATAAACCTACTAATGTTTCTGGGTTGTATTCCAGTTTTATGAAATGCTTTTCTATTCCATTTTTCATATTTAGGGAAAGGAAATAGTCCAGAATGATCAAAATGTGCTGGTATGCCATAATAACACTTCAAGCAGATAGACCAGAATTTCCCATAGAGAGCATTTGTAATGCAATCACAGTATTAAGAATTCTATACTGATACCTCTGAATTCCCACTTCAACCACAACTCATACATACATGGAATATGGACTGATCATGAGAAAACAGTAAAACTGACTGTACACAAAATTCTCTGTAGGGGTGAATAACTTGAATAGAAAAAGAATGCTGCATTTATTATTCAGTTCTTTCATTTCTAATAATTCATGATGCTAGGAGAACACAATTTTAAGTGAGATGTAAAAGGTCTAAAAACAGACAGAGGGATAACATTTGCAGATTCATTAATAACTCACATATAGTGCAACCCACTATCAGGGGCCAAATTCTGAAGCAACTTTCCAGACCTGGTACCTACGTGGTCTTTATGCTGTGTTACCATCACATCATAATGTTGGTTCTTGTTTATTTGACTGTCATTAATGTAAGAGACCATTACATTTCTGGAATATTCACCAGTTAATATTTCCATTATGGAAACCGCCACCTCACAGGAGAACAGGACTGAAATAAGTTAAGGAGGGACTCTTCTTGTCTTGGTCAACTAACTGTACGGTGACAACCAAAACTTATGTGACATTGAGAATAAAACATATTTTATGAGAAGCTGAGAATAAAATAAATTTGAGTGCATTTTAGAGCACAATAATTTGTGATGAGGAAAAATAATGTTTCTGTGGAGGAAAACTCCTAGGAAGATAAAATTATGTGAAATTATATTAAAATGCAAATGAACAGACATATCCTCAAGATTACAAGTGAATTCATGAATCTAGGTCAGAAACAGAAATAACAGAGGATTGACATCTAGCATTCTAGTGGTATTTACTGACTGAATGCAGAAACTGGGAGTTTTAATTGACTTTTGCCACAGAAGCTTCTCAGAAGTGAAGGACAACCCTGAAGAAGAAAAAGTACAGAGGTTCTGACTTGCAAAGTTTTTGGTTGCTACCAGCCTTCCTTATTAAGATGCCCATCCTCATAGTTTCCTCTGTATGTTTTGCATTGATATTCAAATACTCTTGTGTCTTAAACAGAGAGAGCCATAAGCCTATCAGCTCAGTGCCCAGCCAGAAGACCTTCCCTGGCTGAACATTGTAATACCAGCTTGGGGTTATCGGAATGTGTAGATATAGCCAGGTGGCTTATCAGAGACCTTGAACTTGGTACATGGTTAGAAAGACTGCTTGATGCTTTTATCACAGATGTTTCTTTGCTTGGAGTGTTCTTCCTGACTTGGCCTAAATTCTTATCAGGAAATTATACTACCTACTGATTAAAGTCAAGCAGTCTATTAATGAGAACTTGATTTCCATCTATCTTTTTAAATATCTTGCAGGGAAAAAAAATGGATTTTTTTAAAAAGCGGGTAATATATAAACACATTTTTTATTTGTTATTGGAGTTCCGTCATGCAAAACTTCTCTTCTTCAGTATGGGGAACAGAGCAAATTAGGAAGTGATGGAGAAGCAGGGAAGAGAAGCAATCTGTTGGAGGTAGGAAAAATGTCCATCTATCCATGGTGAAATAAAGCAGTGTTTTGAAAAGTCAGCAAAGATATTAGACCTTTCAAGTGACCTGGAGATATTGTCCTTGGTGCTGCTTAAGGGCAGTTATCTGTGTGCAAGAATGGACTATCATAGTGCTGTTCTTACTGCAAAAGATACCACTTTCATCACTCCTATGTCATAGGATACTGGAAAGATGTTTTTTGCTCTTCCTCTTCTGTTTCTTTTCACTTCGCTTATTTATATACATACACACAATGCAAAATTCTCTGTGAATCTATATGAAATAAAATATAAAATAAATAAGTTGTGTGTAAATATACAAATATGTTGTGCATATACCAATCATATATGTCATAAAATGTTCCCAAATTAATATATCAGATTTCCAGAATTAATATATCAGATGTCACATCATCTCATATATGAATGAACAGGTGAACATTTTCTAATTAGTCTTTTCTAATGCAACATTCTGCAAGGTGGGATTTTGCATTTCACAGAACCATCACTGCCCGAAACAGAGCAATAGAGCCAAGGATGCAAATTAATACATTGTTGGCTCATAAGACATATTCATCATCTACACTGTATGAGAAATTTAGCTAATATTCGTAATATTCAGGAAATTTCATAACCTGGTTACACTTTTCTCATTTTTCTAATTCATCTGTGAAACTCAAAGATGCAAGATACATAGAAAAGAAATAGCTGACTAATATTGAAGGATGAGCTTAATCATTCTTAAAATATGATAAAATTAGAAGTTCATATGGACAGAATTTAAGAGGATCTTGCACCTTCATAATTAAGACATAAGATGATCAGTAGACAAGGTCAGAAAAGCAAATTTAGGTCCGTTTGTGAGTAACTGTCAATGTGACAGATGATTTTCTTCTGAAACATTAATTTCTGGCAATTCTTAGAAAATATTTTCATAAAGATTATGTCATTAGTTAACCTGTTTCAGTATGTAAAATTTTATGATCGAAATATTTGGAATTTGAATGTTTTTATTGAAAACCTCTACTTTATTCAAAATCATTTGACTGACAAAACAGAAACAAATACTGAAAGTACTGCTGATTTAAAATGTGTCTGAACCTAGCACCATATCCCATCCCCCAAACGCAAACATTCCCAAGGTTACCGTGGCACTCTTCTCCTGGATGGGTTCTTAGAAAAGCCTCTCTGCAGACCTGTTTCCTCACTCATGACCAGGCCACACTAAGGTCATAAATAATTCCAGTGTGGGCTGTGGTAAAGATATTTCATTCATTACGTGTTTAGATGGTTTCATATGGACTTTTGCTCACATGTACAAATCGTATTTGTTGACCATCCAGCTGTGCTTTGTTATAACCCCCAATACTGTAAGTCACAGAGGAGCTCTCCCCATGTTTTTCCTTGTTAGTTTTTCAGAAGGCAAAATCCAGGCAGCTGGTTCCTGTCCTGTGATCACACTGTTGGCTGAGTTTTTTCTCTTGTGTATCTGTGTGCTGTGCCAGCCAAAATTTACCTACTACTGCTTTCACACAGCCCTCATAATCACTTCAACAACATATGCCAAATTTTTTCACATACCTTATTCATGAAGCATTTTCTCTCCTCTTTCACCCAGTTCATACCTGCCTACCTAACACTGAACACCAGAGAACAGCTTGCTTAGTTCTGGGAAGGAGTACATGCATAGTTCAGTTGCAAACATCACACAAATGTTTAGGAGTTCCTGAAAAGAGTCAATTATACAGACATATTTCTGATCGCATTTGGATGACCTGAGTTTAAATGCTGATTGTTAGCTCATCAGTAGTTCAAACAACAGAAGTAAAGATCTGCTCTTTAATAATCGCTTTAATTCAATTTAAAGGCTTTTTAACAAATCTACATTTAGGATCCCACCAGGTATGGCTGTGTTGCTGTTAATTGAAGATTTCTTTATCATGGTCTTACAGGAAAGGCATTCTTCATGTTTTAAAATTATATTAATGGCTAAGTCTTTTGCAGTTAACAAGCAATGACTCTTGGCTATATATAGTGGTCCTTTTAAAGCAATATGCTTCACCTGTGATTTCATCAGTCTAAACATAGACATTCAAAGCCAAGATTTTAACTTTTGTATTTCAAAAAAAAATAAATCAGACTATCTTTTATTTATAATAATTTTTTGTCATTTTCTATGCACTTTTTTCTTCATTTGATACCACTAGAAAAATAAGCATCTTGCTTTGTTTAAAAGTGATCATCTTAGTGATCATAACTTGCAATAAGGATGAATTACTGAATGGTCCCAATTATAACTTCTGGATCCAACTTAAATCTTTCTCCAAAATCAGCTTCGAGGAGTCATAAAATACAACTCCAAGATCCAGAACACCCAATAATGAAGTTTCATTGCAAATCTCTGGGTAGAGACCAGGATGAGAAGAACTGTATTTCGAGGTAGCTGAGTAACAGCCATTTCTCCAGAGAGGACATTCATACATACTCTGTGGAAGGAAAGGCTTATTTGTGGAACTGCTGGAAAGACCAGGTAGGGGAGTCAGATCCGTTCCTGGGACTGTCCAACACCCACAGAACAAAATGCCTGTACTGGAGATCCCTATAAAAAGTGCCGGGGTGAGGGAACACCTGCATAATTGGCAGTGAATGGGCAGTTGTAGCTGTACGGGCTGCTCACCTGTTTGAAGCTGTGTGCATGGTTGAGAGCAGCACAGACAGGGTGAGAAAATAAGTTCCCATGAAGGATTCTTTGCAGACATACAGTTTTAGGCTCAAAGTCAGCCTGTGGATTTTAGAGATGACCATCTCCAACAGCTCCATGCAAGAGAAGGTAGCCTCTCCACCCAAATCCCTTAGCTAGAACTGATTTGTGATAATCTCAGTGTAACTGGCAAGCAGGAGCCCATACTTGTCCTCATGTCATCAGTACCCTCAACTAGTTGCAGCGAGGAAGATGCACACAGATACAGCCTCGTTCATTGGTATAAGTAGTCCCTGTTTTAGAAGGCAGAATGCCTTTTTCCTTACATGTCCTGCAGAAAAAGGTCCTTCTGCTCTGACTTGCATCTGATCAGTGAAGCTTATGGCACTGTAATGCTGATGGGAACATAATTGCTTACATGAAAGAGGATCATAGTGATATGAGACACGCTGAACTGAGGCTGTGGTGAGGTTAGAAGTGTTGACATACCAATAAAAGCTCCATGTAAAAATGTTTAGTTAGTATAAAAGGCAATGATGAAAAATCTAAGGAAGGACTAGATGTCATGACAGTTAATCCTCCTCTCTAGTATCTGACCTTTGTAAGGCTAGAAGTAAAAGAAGTTAAATGAACTCTGCATAATTCTTTGTGTTTATCTGTCATGAAACCACTTCATGATTCAGCATTGGTGTCAGCCTGTTTGGGGGAGGCTCTGCTGTGAGAGCAGAGGGCTGTGGCAGACCAGGACTGAGGCATAACGCGCTGGAGACGGTGTGAGAGAGAATATTCACACCGTTCCTGCCTACGCTTTGTCTTTCTTCCCCCACTGATGTTGTTGGCTCCAGATTCTGGGTGTTTGAGGACACGGTCATTTGCTGTGCTCCAACTTCGAGGAAGAATTTTTCAATTTTTGACAAGGCCCTTAGAATCACATTCCAGAGGAAAGGGTGTATTATAATTATCAATATCAATAGTAATAAAAGTTTATTAAAGGCCATTAAAATGAAAGGGGATGGCTATAGATCCCATCATTCTGAACTGACTCCCTCCTCTTGTGTTAATTAGAAAACTCAGATAATGGTTCTTTGGGGGAGTGCAGGGGAAATTTAATTACGAAAGTTTAATGGGCCACTATTTACTTCCTGCCAGATTAAAAACTGATGATTTACACTATTTTAGATGCTACTGTGGGCTTGCTAACAAAATATGTTGCAGAACAAAGACTAATGCAAGACTTCACCCAGAATGTTTTGCTCACTTTTAAAACACAGATGTAATAATGCAGACCTGACAACCAAACAGCTGAGACAGACCTGATAACACCAAAATCTGAGAGGAAATGTGAGCAGTGTTTGTTAGGTTCTTCATTTATTGCTTATTATAAATAAAGGAAGAACACACTTGCATAAACAGAAATGCCCATCCCCTCAAAAAGTCAAAAAATAATAATAAAAAAGCCAAGCCAAATTAACTGTAACATCAATTTTCTAGGATTGGAATTTGTGTCCACAAATATGCAGTCAGGCTCGTCAGTCCATGGACTTGTTTATATCAAATTTCATGACAGTTTTTAATAAACAGATATTTAGTGAATTATTATGTAATTTTTTTCTAAAGAATAGGTGGTATAGTTTGAAAATTCAATCAAAATTATTTTGACATGTGTGAAACAAATAACATCAGTTGACTGTAAGTCCTCATTTTCAGATGCCCTATACAGCCAATTTTTAGGGAGTTACGACAAGTCAGAACCTCAACATTACTCATTTTTTGGAGAAGGTTAAAATCTGACACCTGAAATTAGTGTCTATTTTTGAAACATTAGGCTTCATTGACCCATTAAGAGAAGGATAATTCAGCAAAGTCTGCAAAGCCACTACAAGAATCTCCCTTTGAGTCCTCTATTCTATCTGATGGTTCCATGTAATGCAGAAGTTTGTTATTAAATTCCTGTTTCCATTTAATGCTGTGGTTCACTGTTAAATTTAACTCCTCTCCTTCACATGCTCTATTTTTAGTGAAAACAGTATATCATATTCAAGTGAGACTGAGATAAATTTTTAGTTACATTTTTTTTAGAATTAATGGCTTAACTTTAAAGGGGTTTTCTATCAAAAAAAGTGAAGGAAAAAATGTGATGTATCAAATGCTGTATTTTAAAATGAGGATTAAAAAAACAAAGAAGAGAAGAAACAGAAGAAACAATGCCCAAAAGCAAAAAAAAAATAAATAATGTACTCTATTTCCTTTTCTGGATAGGTTTTGGTGTCCAAAAGTTGAGAACTCAGCATTATAAAACCAGAGCTGGTTGTCAGTTCTAATTTAGGTAGATGTAGACAGTTTTATACAGCAGCTTTGTGCCTGAAGCTGTCTGTCTTACAGAGGCCCACTGTGTCAGCTGCATGTCCTTGAACATTTCAGGTAGAATGTAGCTCTGGGAATTGCCATCCTCCTGGACTTCAGGTGTGTAAACAGTCTCCTACGTTTACGAATTTATTACCAGGTAATGAAATGGCATAAAAAAGGGGAAAAAAAAGAAAAAAAAGAAATAGATATTTGAACACCACTGTTCTACCTATTCTCCAAAGACCTTCAGCTACCTGGGTGTATGTGGGTTGGGAACTACTCATTTTTACTCTTGATCTTTTCCACAGAAATGGGGTTTGCCTGCCTGCACTTCTGTTTGGATTTATCATTGTACCCCTCTCTATAACACAGAAAATTCTGTTTATGCAATGGATATCAATTAAAGCATCAATATGGAGTCCAGCTTTTTTTAAGCATAATGCCTTCTGTGTTTTGAGGGTGCATCTAAATTAAAAAATAGTGTAAAAAAAAATGACAGGGCACTATGGATGTCTAGACTTCCCCTGTCTAGACTTCAAATATATAATGCTGCATAGATATCAAAACTGAATGAATGTCCTCACAAATATAATTGAGAAGAACATGCATATGCGTGCCTTGCTTTTTATTTGCAGTGAATGATTCACAGCTAAGCTCTGTAAAATATTAGTCAGTTCACATCACTGTAACCACTAAACATCAGGAAAAAACCAAACAACTTACTTTTGGGGGAGTTACTTAGACAGCTGTTACAGCCATAGGGCTTCGTTCCATTGGCAATTTATATAAAGAGAGAGAGACAGAGAGAAAAATAAAAAATGTTAAAGTCAATTTCAAGTGTGGGATTTTTTGTTTTTTTTTTTTTTTTTTTTTTGTTGTGTTCCCTTATTTGATTAAGGTAGTGCTATAATTAGTCTCAATGCACTAATAAATTGTTGGGTTTTTTCCAGACACTTAATAAGGATCCAAGGGGATTGCAACCTGAGATCTTGCTGAAAGACTGGTGCTACAACAGAGGACAAAGAGAAAAGAGGTGAATTAACTGGGGAAAATGCCAGTTACTATCTTGATCACATGAGTGACCATATGCTAAATGACATGGTAAAATGAATGGTTGCACAGTGCATTGTTTTAGTTGCTTTCTTTTCCCTTGTCTTTCTTGTTTGATTGTACATGATGTAATTGTTCCACATGGCAGAATGTCCACTGTTTCCTTACTGTGTCCACTATTATGAGAATAATTAGAACGTGATCCAGCCTTTGAGCACCACTTATTTTCCTAAATTGAGGGATTGAAAACCCTACTAAAGTGAAACTGGGCTATGAATTTAAGGCTTTAACGCTCTGAAGCGTGATGGGCAAGAGCCTCAGCTAGAGCAATTGGTAGAGCTACTTTAACATCAGTACAGCTCTTCAAACACATGTATGCTCGCGAGGGCTCTCACCCTTTTAGGATGACTGGCATAAATTTGGGGTTGGCTGAAAAGAGAAGCCAGGGATCTTTTCTTGGCAACTCCTGAAAGGCCAGACATTTACTTGAGCGTAAATGTGGATCTGGCAACCTCTGTGCTCTGAGTTGTGTCAGATCTTGGAATATGGATCTAATCCTGCAAGATGGTGAAGAGGACTCATGTACTGCCCAGCATGTAGGGCTCCTCCTGCCAAGTCTGCATACAGATGTTACATGCACTTCCAGCTGAGAATTCAAGTGGAGAGTTCCAAGTGGAGAGCTCAGCAATCAAATGCCAAAGCATTAAGATGCAAACTCTGCTCCCTTTTTAGCTGAAGAAATCCATAAATCTGGACTTAGTACCAAAGATGGAAAAAATACCCAACTGTGGTAGATGCCAGTTTTATTGGTATACTCATAAAGAAGTTTATCTTAATATTTTCAGGACTTTGCCTAGTCCCCTATGCTTTGTATATAGAACAGTTATTGGCTGGTTTTTTTTGTTGTTGTTGTTGTTTCACATAAATAAATTAGGCTAAATAGTTATCAAAAAGGATTAAAACATTCAATTTTTCAGCTAGTTCTGTGACAGATGGCAAAAGAAGGGATGAATGCACAGATAAATACAAATATAAGGAATGAACATGAATCTACTCTGCATTTCCAGATAGAAAGAAGTTAAAGAAGGTGGCTGTTGCATAATTCCAGATTATTTAAACTGAAAGCTCTATATGGGAACAGACGCTTTTATTTATGTGTTTGTTAAATCCAACCACCAGAGGATTGCCATCAGAGACTGCAGTGTTAAATAAAAAGGAAGGGCTTCTTATGAGTCCAACCACAGTTGTTTGTTTGTTTTACTGCATATTTATTTTGAACAAACAAGTTTTGTAGGCAATTAAACCATTCAAACAAAAATTATATTGTTTCAGGCAATTATCCATATGTGTGCTGACCTCATTTGGGGAAATAAAACATTTCACATTTTGTTACCTAAGTGTCAATGAAAAATAATTCAGGTGATATCTCATTAATGGTTTCATTTTCCCAAACATTGTACAAAGTCACTGCAATACAATGCCAAGCCAATCTACCCATTTGATCTTATATAACCTTCAGGGAACAGTAATAAAATTCTGACTCATATATGCCCTCTGTCAGTCTCTTTTTAGGCATACAGGTGCTTAAATGTCCTTTACATCCTACTGAATGGGATGTACATTCAAATTTAAGCACAAATGTCAATACTTTTCTGGACATGAAATCAAGGCCTCTGCATCAGAATAAACATAGTCGTTGATAAGAGTGTGCACAGAGAATTTTGATTCAGATTTACACAACCTGTGATATCACAAGCTTAGAAAATCAAATTGCTAGAGCAATTTAGCATATTCTTGTACCACCACCTGTGTTCTATTGTTTGCACAATTTCCTTATTTTTAAGAGATTAAATATGTATCATAAAGTACCTCTAAAGATTTTCAAACATTTCATTCAAGAATTGAGTTTTGTCAGTGAAGGAAAAAGAGCTTTTACAATTCTTTAGCAAAGTCATTTAGGACTCCCAGAGGAAGACTGGAAAAATCTATCAGCTATTGTAGAAAGTACATTATAGTGGAAGCAGCTTAGTATGAAACACATGCAATCAATGATGGGATACTTGAACTTTGCTTGTATAGTTATCTCCTTAGGGAAGGTATTCTATAGGTGTTGAACTGCTTTTCCTGATATCAAGAAAGAAGTGAAAGTGTGTTTTATTAATTTTTTTTACTAAGCCTTGACAGAGCAAGGAGGAGTGTGACAGACTATTTCTGAATACTGTGATTTTGAGTCATCAGTGCAGTTGCAATGTCTCAGTCATGGGACATAAGGGATCCTAGGCAGGTAAAAGTCAATGTAGGAACTTCTGAAGTCTGATGTTCCTCCTTTTGCAGGTAGCCTGTTTTGTTATGGCACATTCCTTCAGCTCGTTTGTGCAATGAGGAAAGTACCACTGATAATAACTGACATTAAAAAAAGTTAATTTTCCAGCTCCCACTGCACAGGTCACATGGATCCTCCTGTCTCCCACAGCAACACCTTTGTCCTGCTGCAGCTACTTCTGTGCTCTATCCAATGAAAATGTCAGGATCTCAGTGTCGTCTTAGCTGAGCACTTTGCCAACAGAATACTGAATCTTGCTGAACCTTTATTGTTTTCTTTTCCTGGCAAATCTCGTAGTCTTTGCTGTACAGTGTCTCTGCTTCCAGTCAGGTGGGGAGGCTTCCCTGACAATTTCATCCTTCCGGAATTCTCCTGAGAATTAAAGCTACTGTTTTTAATCTATTTCTAAATGCTTTTTGGATTGGTAAAGTAAGGTTGACCAAAACCCATGAAAATAAATAAAAGACCCACCATTGTCTTGTAATTAGATTTTTCTTTTTTGGTGTTTGATTGGGGCAAAGCCAGACTTGCAAAGTCCACAGTCTTCAAAATACCATCTATTTTTAAATAATTCACTAAAATCCTTTCACAAATTAGTCCAAGATGGATATGTTCTATTCTGAACATAGTGCACTTTGTGTCTCATCTGGATGAAATTCTTGAAGAGGTGAGGAGAACAAGCAAGTTAGTGTCATGTTTCAGAAGGTATCTCAGGGAAGGCTGTTCCTTCAGTCTCCAATACAGATATATGAGGATAAGTCGCATCATCAGACTCTAACCTCTTCCTAAACCTTGAAGGAAAGTACATGGATCTGTCAGGTCTTAACTTACTACAGCCCAGAAAGGAGAAAGACTTGCAAAGTTTGTGAATACATCTTTCAATTAAATTTTGATGTAATAATTTTCCTTTCTAAAATTGTATTTTATATACAGGGAGCCTTCCTAGTCCCTTTGAACTACCCACTTTGAGACAGATCCAGCTTTTGGCATAGACCACAAAGGCATACAGTGTACCAGGCTGATGGAATGAGAAATCATGGCTGCATGCAGTGCAAGTGACTTCTCTGGCACTGGCCCTAAGTTTCTCTGTTTAGAGCCTCTCAGTCTCTCATTCAGCCCAGCAAGGAGTTGCAAGGGTCCTCTTCTTGCCCTGTCCTGCCTCCCCCAAGTTCCCCATGGATGCAGAAGCTGTCTCTGCCTTGGCTGGCTCAGAAAGGAAGAGAAGAGTGGACCAGTGACGGAAAGGAGACAGTAGTGTTTGCTGTTCCAAACTCCTCCTCTGGCCAGCAGTGCCACACTGGTGTTGTGCTCAGCACTGACAGAATGTTGACAGAGACCGGCGAGTCATCTCTGTCTTTTGACTGTGTACAGTAACACACAGGGCTAAGAAGTCACATGATTTCAGTGCTGGAAGAAGACAGTACCTGGGAGACTCACTCTGTTGCTGTAAAAAACCAACTTTTTCCTCACCTTCTGGAGGTGTCTCAGTCCTGCTGTAAACTGTGAATTTTTGTACTACAGCTGTTTGTGAGAGACGGGTGTGAGCACCAGTCAATCATTCATGAAGGAAACTTTAGTGAGACAGTTCTTCAGTCAAATTAAAAGGTATTTTGGAAAAGGGCTTCTGAAACTTTCCTCTGTAATTTCTGGTCAACATGAGACTCTTCTGGTAGACTGTGCTGTCAACACCTCCACCTCAGTAACTCTGAAGATGGAGCCTGGGAGACCAGGGTTTGCTCACCCATGAACAGGAAGAGCAAATGTTTGAAGATAAATCCTTTAACCTGTGCCAGGTACATGGATCAGATGTTAGATGATGATTTTGTTTCAACATTGAGTTACTCTGTAATTGGTACATGTAATGAATGAACAGCTGCCTCTTTAATACCCTCTTTAGGATGTTTTAGGGAACCTGTTTAAGATTGTGTTAGGATTGATTATTTTGGTATTAACAGGATGATTTAACTTATTTTGTGATCCAATATGCTTCTTAGTACTGTGTCTAAGTTGTTGATTTGATCCAGGGTGACAGCTGAAATGCTCTTTTCATAGGCTGGTAATTATGACTTCAGTGACATAGAGTTTTCAAAGTGGTTTTTGTTTGTTTGTTTGTTTTGGTTTGGTGGTTGTTTGTTTTTTTTAAGTAGCTTAATAAAAGGAATAAAATCAGAGCCAAGAATATTTTTTTCAGAGTAAAATAGGTCTCAGACCTCTGATGGCCTGGGTGTAGATCGGCCAATCAGCCTAAGCTCCCCACAGTAAGCCCTTTGTTATCTCACACAAAAAGTACATGAACTGGAAATTTACTTAAAACCACCACAATAAATATGTTTGTTGAAGGAAAATTAAAAGGGGTGAAGCAAGAAGCCTGACATGACTTCAGTTTTGAGGAAAAACATGTTTGTGTCTAACACATTGCAGAAATTGTTCAAGAACATTTTGTCCTTGTGTAAGGATTGCCCTGTGATGCTGCTAATGTCCTTAGGTTGAGACCGTGGGTTATCAGCTGTGTATGTGCCGATCATGCAAGTTAAAACTGAAGTGTAGTTTTTGTCTTTGTGAGTTCATGACACTTGTTCCTTGAAGCCAGATCTCCTTCCCCTGCATTTTCTTTTCTTTCTCCTTTTGGCCTGACTTGCTTCCACTGCGGGCTGAACATGCATCCCAATGGCAGTGAAACCTCCAGATGGCACATTACCAAGTTCTCATAAATAAGAACAGGAGAGATGTGTGAGGCATTGAAATTCCTCAAGATTTAGGTTTATAGGGATTACAATAAATTCAATCAGATGGAGAGGGTCATAATGTACTGGTGGAATGCAGATAAGGTTGTGTTGCTTTTATTTTTTTACTTAAAATAGTGATGATAAAATCTCTTGAAGGCTGCAGAAGTGTTCTGCACTTGGAGGTCTCTGTGATTTCACATTGTAGATCCTGTAGGAAAGAGAATTCAGACCTGGATCAGAAAAAAAGGAAATAATGCTCATAATCTGAGGTCAGTTCTGCAATACTTGCAGATTTAGGAGACAAGGCATGCATGTCTAAACTGTTTGCACTCTGCCAAATAAGGACCTTGAAGCCAGATCAGGTCAACCACAACTCCAGCAAAGCATGGTAGCAGCTTTCCCTAAGCAAGAGCTGCAGAATAAGAGCCATTCAGCACTAATGTCATGTTAGTGCCACACCACAGAAGACTTTCCATTGGCAGGCTCAAAACCAGACTCCAGTTATTAAGAGAATGTCACGAAAATGTCATGAAAAGTGTGAGATGAAATAAAGCACTGTGTTCCAAAGAAAAACAGAAGAAAGAAAAGGGTATTCCTTGTATTTCTTCTTAAGCTGCCGCTTTGTTTCACCAAGGGTCAGCACA